>WBMW01001216.1:724020-748098 GCA_013396635.1 Penelope pileata | reverse complement strand
GAAAATCATAATTTCTTTATGATTTTCATATTTCTTTCGGCCAATCTTGAAGTGCAAGCAGGGGCTGTAGGAGATAACTTGGCTTTCAGACAGCTCCCCTGAAGTGCAGCACACAATGTCCAGGGATGGAGAGGAAACCAAAACAGTGAGATGGTCACAGGGTTTCTGCACTCCTTCCCACCTGGTTTGCAGTCAAACACAGACATTCTGCAGCAGAATGAAAGCACAGGCCCTTCCAAAGTCAGAACTGGTTATCTTCAGCTTCAATGCTCAGTTTCAGCCCTGAAGCCTGTAGCATGACTAGATGGTGCTTGAAGCAACAGCTAACTGATCTGTGCTGGAGAGGATGCTGAAAGCTGGGTGTAGTTAATGGATCGAGAGAGCGAGGCCAGGGGGCCTGCAGCAGATCATTCCAACAGCTCACTGGCTGCTGATCCAGCATCTCGCTCTTGCTAAACTACACTCCTTGTGTAGTTCACTTTTTTTGGACAGCTTTTACTCCTGGCACAAAAAGGCATGCCCCTCACTTGAGCCATGTGCTCAGGCTTCCAGAACCTGCTCAGCAATCTGGCAGCGTGGGAGAACCAAATGTGATCTTGAGACAGACACAGAATCAGAGAACCGTAGATTCATTAAGTTTGGAAAAGACCAGTAAGATCATTTAGTCCAACCGTCAATCCATCACCACCCTGCCCACTAAGCCATGTCCAAATGTCACCCACTTCAGATAGAGCTGACAATGCTCTGCATTCCTTTATAAGCTGCAGTAAGACTCATTGGCCTGTTTTAGAGGGCTTGAAAGGATGTACACTACTCTCATGTTTAACTTTCTCCGGTCACTCTGTAACATATTTCTCTTGTTTAGAAGTAAAAATGATGCTTTTGCTAACTTCTGGTCCCAAGCTCTAGCTGAGTTTGAGATGGAAGCTGTGTTTTTCAAGCTCATCTATCACAAGTAATAAGATTTCTGCAAGCTGAAGGCTACCTGGGGAGCCCTATTGACTCTACCGGGGACGAGTGGAGCTCACACAGTGTTTCTGCTTGTGAACTTAACATTGACTCCATCTGCTTACAGGTGCCAGTGAGCGGTCTGTCCAAACTCAATATGGATAGAATAACTGAAAGCATTGCTGTTTGGCTTGGTAAGAGACACACTTCCTAAAAAAGAGTTTCTTTGGGATTGAAGAGCAGTGCCAATTATTTATGTGAAGATTCTGAAATTGCAAAAACGTAAATAAAAGCATATGTGTTTACATACTTTGCTGCATCTTTTTGCTGGGACTACCATATAAGAATATCTTTGTTATGGGATTCCAGCTGGTATGTGTGTCTGAAAAAAGGTCTTTTTTTTTTTTTTGCTTGGAAAAGGATTTTCTCAGCAGCGCTGGAACCACCAAATGTGCATGAAAGCAGCAGTAGCTATGCATTGCCACGCTTTACCCTCTCGAGAGGAGCCAGAACTTCAGCGGATGGCAAGAGAGCACCTGCAGGATACGCACAGCCCTCTGAACGAGCTGTGACTGCGGCAGGTTCTGGGTCCCACGAAAGCCGCGGGTCGGACGCGGGGTGAAGCTCATCTCTGTCGCTTGACTTTGCTCTCCACCTGAAGAAAGCTAGTACCACCCAGTGGTGCCGAGGATTATTGCATGTGTGGGAGACAGCCCGTGCAGACCATTTTTCACACGATTTGGCTTGTATTTTGTACTGTGAGATGTTATTCTTGGTGGTGGAAGAAGTAGTGAGAAATAAGGCCAATCATAGCTATAACAAAGTGATCTCTGCTGTTGAATGCTCCTCCCAGTGCTGAAAGCAAGAGAGCAGGAGTAGTCATGGAAGTATGTGGCATTACATTTGGATACAAATGAATCACTTTGATTTGAGGCAATGCAAGCAGCTTTGCTTTGGTCTTCCAATATTTCCACAAAGCAACGTGTGTGTACTAACTTGAAAGCTTCAGATGTTTGAACACCCACAAACAGTTCTCAGTTTAACAAAAAAAAAATGTTTTAATTCTGTCAGTGATCACAGCTTCTCTATAAATGGGAAATGAAACTATTTAATGTATGAGACTAATGTTTCAACGACTGTTCAAAATCGGTAAAAACATCTGAATCTTTTCTTTTTTTTTCCCACAGAGTTATAAAAAATAGAATGATTGTTAAATATTGCAAGAATGAAAGGAGGATGTAAATGATCATGCATTGTAGTTGCCACATTATCGTTAGCTGCACTATTCTATTAAATTCACAGGGCTGAATTTTGTAGCATGTTTACAGGAAGCCTTCAAGGCTAAATCTATTTCTCCCCTTTTTCAGTGTTCTGGACCAAAGAGCTTGTATTCAAAATATAATTATTCAATTCATATGTAGATTGTGAAAATAAAATCTTCTTGAAGCCAATAGGGGATTTTCAGGAAACTGAAAAAAGGCAGCAAAAATTACAAAAAAAAACCAAAAACCTTCAACCTAATGTATTCACTATATGATTAACGTGTGTATGTGAACTGTGAAAATGAAACCAGAAACAAAGCTGAACTAAAAATAAAATGTACCACAGACAGTGGGGGGTCCCCTTTTGTATCTTCGCTTTGCAGAGTATAAAGTACTCCTAGTCACACTGGAAAAGAGTCAATAAAATTGTCTGATTTCAGCAGAGTATTCACTGCAGTCTAAAACATCTGAGACTGTTGAAGATACAGCACCTGGAGGGTGCTGGAGAAAGCACCAGTGGTCTTCATGCAGCAGTGGGATCGTGGATTACATGATCTAATAGAGTTTTCCCACCTATAACTTTCAGTGGCTTTATGATTTTTATTTTGTTTTTTTAATTTCAGAACTCATTGATGCCCTCAACCTGTCAGTAAGGATATATGCTGACAGATAGGGCTCTGGAAGGCATTGTGCTTTTTATTTTGGTTTGTAGTCCAGATTTCAATACTGCCTCATCCTGCAATATTTTAACATGAACTGTGGTGCTGCAATAATTTAATATGATCCATTGTGCTCTAATATTTTAACTTTTTAATTTGACAAATTAAAAAACAAATGGAGAAGCTGAGGAGATGAAAAAATACTTGTAAACTACTTTCTTCTTTTTTTTTCCCAGAAGTTTAGCTGAAATTATTACATGCTGTAGATTATGTTCTACCTTCATTTAAGTATGCACTTTACAATATCCTCATCCTTTCAATCTTCCCAAGTCTATTGATTCCTCTAAAAACGTCAATAATCTTCGTTACTTTTCTCGTGTACTCCCAGTTCTGTGCCATAGATAGAGATGCTCATTTCAGAGCTTCGACTGATATTCCAGCACTTGGCCACAGGGGAGCTCAGCACTTCAGAGGGGACTTCCACCAGTGCTTAACAGAGTGCTTCACAAATGCTTCACAAAGCACATTCCCAGTAGAGATAGGCTGAGCAGAGAGTTAGTAAGAAACTTGCTTAAAAACTACCTTTTGATAGATACTCTTCTGGGCTTTTGGGTAGTATAAATCCAGGCAGTTACCTTGTTCAGCCTCTAATTGCGTGGGAACAAGGAATGTGAGAATATGACTCTGTATGCATTTTATTTGCTACTCTTTTTGGAACAACATTTTCATTTGCAAGCAATATTTTCATTTGGAAATTGCTATCAAGTCAGAAAGCTTGTGAAATCTCATACTTTCAGTGTTAGGAGATATTTTTCCCCTTTGAAATTGCTAGCTCACAGTAATCCACAGTTGGATTTTATTTTTTTTTCTGAATGGGAAAAGCTCTCCCTTGCAATTGCTAGTAACTCAGTTCACCTGTTACTGTGGATCAGTCCTTCTCACTGTCTGTCCCTTCACTGTTTGGTTGTGGTTTAGCTGCTTCCTTGCCTGCACCAGTGTGGGCCATAGATATCCATGCAGGAAGACAGATCTTGGAGCTGAGCTGGTTGATGGGTAAACCAAGAAAATACCTGGAGGAGCTGCTTCTGACTGGGTCAGTTCCACAGAGGCACCTTGGCATGACAGGTGGTGAGGACAAGCGGCATGAAGAGGGATGGGGAGGTGGAAACCTTTTCTTCCATAGCAGGACAAAGAAAGGAGAATACTGAATCACAATCAGGCCTTCAGACCTATGCAGCACAGGTTTCTCTTTCTCCATGATGTGTAGCAATGGCTTACATCTAATAATGATGAAGCAAAGAAATCTTTTGGTTCTTCCTTTCGTGTTAACATCCATGCAAAAAAAAAAAAAAACCAACTCCTTAAAACTCCATCCTTACAACTCTTTAACTCTTTCATGTCTTCCCCCACCCCTTTGTCCATCCGCTTTGACTGCACACTGGGGTCATAAAGTCCAGGACCCTCTCAAGTCCTCTTTGTGTTGCTTTTAAAGAAGTCCTTTGTATATTCATTTATAAATGCTTATTTTGGTAACTGTGTGCACAGAAGGTTACCCAGTTCCTTACTTCAGTGATGGAAATAAGATTGATTGCTCTAAATGTCAACAACGACAGCGAGGCGAGGGAGGCTGCTGTGGGAGACCCTTGTAAAATTTATTTTAAATTCTATGAGAATAGAGCTTGGGATGATGGCCGATAAATGGCTGATACAAGTGGCAAGGACCGCTGTCACTGGGAAGGGTATAACCCCATGGGAGTATGCAACTGAGGGCAGATTTGTGCAATAGTTGTCATAAAATGCATAAAATAAGAGTTTTCCCTTCTTCTTACAATAAATACCCCATGTTTGATACATGTTCTTCCTTAAGAAAATTCTTTCCTTCTCACCCAGATATTATTATTCCCATTGGCCTTCGCTGAACCATTTTGGGCAAGCCAGAGCTGCACGATTTGAGTCCTTTTGGCATATATACTACACACATTTAATGATATGACATAATTTTAAGGCACTTTACAGATGTTAGTGAAGCCTCCTGCCACCTTTATGAACTGAATGGGTGTGATAACTTGGAAAAGGGTGGAGAACAAGGACTGGGACTGAAGGTTATTACTCCAGGACCATTGCCGAAACCTCTTTCTGTAGCCCTTCCCAGGAAGCCACCTCTCTGCTCTTGCCATGTGCTGTTGAGGTTAGCCATGATTCTTCTCCTTCCACCTCCCTCATGTGCCTGCTCCCAGCCCTACTCATGAGCCCTGCCCTTAGGACTGGCTGGTGGCCGTGTGAGTAATGCAGGTGTCTTCTGCCACACATTCAAGCTTTTCCCAGTTTGTAGATAATGAAATCTGACAGCTTTGGGTCAGCAGGTCATGCAGCTGACAGAATTAGCAGTCATGTTAAACTTGCATGAAAAGAAAAGGATGTGAATTATGCCTGTTGTTGCCATTAACAGTGATTTTTAAGACTCTTTAAAATATGAAAACACTTTAATTGCTTAGATTTACTGGGTTTTGGTTTTCCTTTTTTTTTTTTTTAACTTATATGAATATATTAATTGGATTTACTTGAACTCTTTTTTCAGTTCATCTCAGAATGATTTGGTGTTGCTAGGATGCAAAATACTTTTCACACACTGAAGAGATCAATTTTGTTTTAATTTTTAACTTGGAAAAATTTCTGTAAGGTATGGGTTTAGATTGGCTTCTCTTTTATGAAAATAAGTTTTGTGGGTAAATTTAACCTGTTTGCCTTGCTTTAAAATAATTTTCACCATTCCAGCCTGTAAAAATTTTCTTAGGGAATTGTCCAGGAATCACAATCCAGGCTTGTGCTTGTAAGTGATAGATTCAATAAGCTAATTATATTGACTTTTTTTTTCCCCCTCAGTCTTTATTCTACTGTGATTTTTGTTAATTGGATGTGTTCATTTGGTGCTATTTGTTGCTACTGTTACAGCCCTGGCTATGAGTACCATAACTGTATTTGCTTTACAGTCTCTGGGTTTTATTGCTTTGACCCTTTCTGTTTTCCCTTTTGATATGGCTGGACATTTCTACCGCTTTCTCACAGGTTGGCTGTAATGATTATTACCAAGGATGCAGTGACATAGCCAATAAATCAAGTTCTAGGCCAAAGCAAATGGTCAGATAGTACATTTGGAGCCTACATGCCTTTGCCACTCAGTTTCCCCAAAGTACAGCAAGGACATAACGACGTCATAAAATATCCTTAATAATTCTTATTAAAAAGAGGGAAAAAATGTATAATAAGACAGTTTTGAAATGACAGCTGGTACAAAAAAAAAAGGGAAAGACACAAAACTGTTTCCATTGTAGAGCCTGTTGTTAGATCTGAGAGGCTAAGAACGCCTGTGTCTGCCCAAGACAAGAAGGGGATGTATGAGAATCCTGCCTACACAGGCATTAGATGACTTACTTCCGTCATTAGGGTTTTAGCTTAGCCTCTGAGGATAGGCTTAACCTCAGAAGTGTGAATTTCAATGTCTCGTCCAAAGTTATCATCATTGGTGATGACTTATCCACATGAATGTTTGGTTCGTTTTTAACGCTTGCTAAGTTCATGGCCTTGACAGCTTCCTATTGCAGTGAATTCTGAAGCCTGCTTGCACATTGTGTGGAAAGGCGCTTTCTTCAGCTAGCTCATAGTTGTGTCAACACTTAACTTTGACTGAATGCTGCCTTGAGTTCATGTTATGAAAGAAATTAGGAGCTTCTCTTTTGAACTCTTTCGTGAATAATGCATTATCTTATATATTGCTCCAATGTATCTTTTTCAGTTGTCTTCTACAATGCTCCCTCAAAACATTAAGTTCTGACCTTCCTGCAAATGTAGTACATGAGATTTTTGTTTTGTTTTGTTTAATTCACATATAAGTGTCCAGTCTTTTAGTATCTGACACGGGTCAACAATAGAGGTCTGAGAGAAAGTTTTAGTTGAGAAACCATGTAGTGATGCTTCCCTGACAGATTCCCCCAACCTGTAGCTGTTCATGGTTGGAGACTGCCTGGACCTAATATGCTGTCTGTAGATTTTTTCTCCATGAATTTGAACTCCACAATGACCTATGGCACAGTTCTATGGCTTAAGAATACATTTAATGAAAAAGTGCTTCCTCTTGTTTATCTGAACCTTCTGCTTACTTATATCTTTAGGTGGCTTTTAGTTCTTGGATTGGAAGATAATGAGCAATCTTTCTTTTCCTATTTACCTTATTCTCAGCACTAATGATTTCATTAGGCTGTAGCATACCACTCTGCGATCAAGTCCAGAGGATCCATTTCCCTAATCATCCCTGATTTGACAGCTGTACATTATCAACAGTCCTAAATGTTGCCTTCTCTGTACTTTTTCTAGGTCATCTGTATCTTCTCAGGTGGAGCAGAATAAGAACTGCACAACAATATCCAATTTGTATGTGCAGCTCTGAAATGTTCTCCGTTTTACTCTTTCCCACTTGGCCATTTTATGCGATGTGACCTACCTTTCTTAATTAGAACATTTTCATAGAGCTATTTTAAGTTCAAAAACTGTTTCCTAAGTGGTCATGAATTGTTCAAAAGCCTCCACCACGTACATGATATGCAAGAAATGGCTGGTTTTCCTGAGCACGTTCCCTATGAATTCGATGTTAGTATCCTCAGATGTTTCTGCAGCTCTTCCAGGTTGCTCCTTACTATTCTCAACAGTTTTGTTACCTCACTGCCTATCAGCATTTCTACATTTTAAGGATTTCTTTGACAGCATGACTCTCAGCGATGGGCTTTACCAGAGTGTTTGTTGGTCTCCTTCTATGGAAAAACCTGAGTATTCATTGCTGCTCTCTGAACAGACCTTCCCTCTTGTCAAGTGCCAGCTCAGCTTCTTCTCCTGTCTTTGACAAGACCCCTTGTCTAGTGTCTTTCAGAAGTTCAAACAATCAACTGTATGTTCCTTGACCGTGGACTGACTGGTTTGTTTAATGAACTCTAATACATTCATGAGGGATTTTTCTTTCCTGTGGAATTATTTAGCTGAGTTTAATGTTTCTTATACGTAACTTTATTATATATACTTCTGACACATTTTGTGGCTTTTCAATCCACAAGGCTGGACACTTCATGGAATATGTTGTAGACTCACTCTGTTCTTCTGTTAGTTGGGAGCGTCAGGCATGCTCTCCTTTAGGAGAAGTGATGAGTTCCCTTCCCTGCTTGGCCAGTCTGTTCTTCAGAGTCTTGCCCAGGTCTTCTTCAGAGTTTCTTCAGGAAAACTACCTTTGGATTCAGCCTGTAAATGTTCTATTAATATAATTCCCTATTACTGTAGCACTTGGGAAGTTGCTATGTGAAATAGATATATATGCCCAAATAGGAATATTAGTTTAAAATTTAAGGCACTGCCAAACAGATAAGTATTTAGCTGAGTTTAAACCAACGAGAGCTTTTTCTGCTGATTAGATTTTTCAAACAAAATCAGAAAGGCCCATTGTTGAAATAATTGTTGGCTGACTTGGACTAATGAGGCAAGATGAAACAGAAGCGAAATTTGGCCATGGTCAACAAGGTCAGGAGAGCAGCTATTTTTATTCTGCGTAAGGCTTGTACCACAAATGAGACAGTGACATCCTTTAAGCTGTTTATATTGCAAAATAGTCCTGGTTTGATTTCATAGCGTATATGCTCCTTTTCCCTGTGAAGTTTTTTTTGCTGTCTGTGCAGTCCCAACACTTGAGCTCAGTAAAATGGCCTGGTCTCACATGCCTGTGGGAGGGGTATGAGAGCTAAGGGACATCTAAAAGAATTACAGCAGGTTGGTGTAAAACTGAGGAATTCCTCAGACAGCGTTCTGGCACTGGGGAGGCTTATGTAATTTACCCAGGGGTCGGATTTAGCTTTAGCACTTCTCATTGTTTCCATTTGCTGTAACCTTCTGAAGAGAGACGATAGTTATATATCACCAGGCTAATTCTCACACTTTTCAGAGAAAATGGATCTAAATGGGCAGAATCAAGCTAGGCACTTCACGTTTTTCTCTCTTCAGCCTGCAGCTAGCTCAGTGAGTGTATGTTTGTGCATATAATGTTCAACAAGAATATGTGAGCTGTTTCCCGACTTTCTGGGCCATTTAGGATGAATAACTGTAGCTATTCTTGGAAAAACCTTGTGGCACAGCCAGTGCAGGGTAGGCCTCTACATGTCCATCAGTGAAGGAGATTGTTTGACTGCCATCAATGGGATTTTGTGCTGGCAAGGGGGGCTGCCACACAGAGCCCATTGTGGGACCCAGGCCTTCCCTCTCTTTCAGGATCAGATCTATTTGAGGACCAGGCACTCAATGCAGTTCGGTTTGCAGGAGGTAATGAATAACCTCTCATCCTGCTTTTTAAGGCCCTATTTAGAATACGCTTTTTCTGAAGTTTCAATGTCTGGAGGGAAAAAAACTAAATATCCATAATCAGTTCCCTGAGTTTTATTTTTATCAAGTGTTGGGAGGAGCAGGGGAAGGAATGCTATGAACCCAGATCTGGTCCCCTCATCAGTCTGATCCATGCAGGCATGAGGGGGAAGGTACAAATACGTGCTGTCTCCTCGTTGTTCACATGAACCCCATGTGCTGAATATGCCTTGGAGGGAAAAGAAAAGGCTTCCTATTTTAACCTCCATCCTGCCACACTCACTAGTGGCTGTATTTCATGCTCTCATGCAAGAATAGCTAGAATTGTCTGAAGATATGCAGATAAACTACATTCACAAGTAACAACCATAATTTATTTTAAAAATCAAATCTCTCTCTTCATGACTGATGGAGAGACATTGAATGTTTAATTTCCTCCCTGAAAGGCTATAAATCCCTTGAATGAGGGCTTCTTTACACAAAGAAACACAGCACAAAGAAATTACAAGGAAAAAGAAGGGAGTAAAATGCAGGCCAATTATGCTCTAGCTCTAGAGTGTTGCTGCCAAGGCTATTTATTTTCACAGACAGTGTTAATTTTGTATGCACACACACAGCTTTGCTTGCTGATACCACAGTGAATTTTAATTTTGGAGGAGGTTCTGGTTCATGTCACCTTTAAATTCACCTTCCCGTTCACTGAATATGAGAATTATTTTTGGCTGGAAATCTCCAGGTTAGTTTCTTGCAGCTGTTTCTTGGGTGCATGTGTCACCATCTAAAATGGTTTGCAGGTGATCCCAAAAAGATCCTTCTTGAATGACCAAATAGGCCAAATGGACATGAAGCCTTTCCTGTGGGGAAGACATAGCCAAAACACCCTCTCTGATTTAAGGTGCCAGGTGAGGATGAAGACACAAAGCCAAGTCACTGTGGTGATGGAGACACAGTACAATGGCCTGGCATGTCCCCACCAGCCGATTTTTCATCCCTACTTTTCAGAATGTAGAAACCTTAGTTTTCAGAATTACATAAACAACAGAGCTAAATAATGCTATATATAACTTTAAGATGAATCTGTAGAGGTTTTCCTGATCCTCTCTCCCTCACTGGAAAATTACTTTTTGCACTTGTGGTGCAAGACTTTAAAAGGACCTTAGCGGTTTGCATCTGGCATCAGGTGCTTTAGCTACAGCAGATGTTAATTATGAATTGGCAAGGCGTAATGCTGACAATCCAAGAATGAAGGTACAATACGTTAAGCTTTCCTTCAAGAACTGCAAGGATTCCTTCAGTATTCAGTCTCTCCTGGAAGGCACTCTTACTCATGCATGATTATACATAATTTTTTTTCTCCTTCATTATAAAACATTCTTTTTTGTTGTTACGTTGATGCCCAGTTTTGTGTGATTTAATGGGATTTGTGAAGTGAGAGTGGTGAAAGTAAAGTTGTGTATTTATTTCACTTAGTTTCTGTTTAATTGCTTCAGTGAAAAATTTAAACATTGTTAAATTTGGAGGGAGGACAACAAAACACCTGTTAGAGCTCAACTCTGTAAATAAGGTTAATCTGCATAAATCGCTGCATTGGATTTTATGTTAATTAAATCTTTTGTGCTCTCAATACACTAATTGAGGTGTGGAATGCCTTATTCTTCAGTCTCTTTTGCAAGGGGAACTGCAGGTGCTGAGAATTTTTGAAAAGTAGGCCAGCATGGTGCACCCAGATTCAGAAGCCTTTTTGAATTTCTATTTACTAAACAAAGCTCTTATTTTAACCACGGTCTTTTGATTATTTCATCCTTGGGCTTGCCTTAAAAACTCTGTAAGGCCAATAGAAGATTCTTACGAGTTGGTCCCCTACTGAGGAACAGTATGGTGAGGAATAATGTAGGTATCTAGAAAAGCATCATAAAAATCTAATTTTGCCCTTTCCAATAAATAAAATGACTTTCTTTAGAAGATTCTACAAAATGGCACAATGAATGTACCACATGATTTTTTGGGAAGGTGTTGCTGCTCATCACACCAAAGTTTGAGCCACCAAATATTGTTGGTTTTTAACTTCCTTCAACATGTACATTTTACTTATGGAAACCACCAGGATTTAGGTTATTCTAAAATGGAGGTGTTACTTGAGACTTATCTTTGAAAAGTAGAAAATTTGATGAATTCTTTGATAGTCAAAGGCAGGAACTTTTCTTGAGATTTCTTGTTCATTTCTCATACTGAAATTGCAGCCAGTCTTTTAATCCTGTACCACAAGTGAGACCTGGTGAGTATCAAGATTTGGTGTGATGCGAATTATTAGAGCATATTCAATGGTTTCTTTATTTGTGATAAACTTTACTGATTTTTTCCCCCTCTGTTGCTCTGAAAGCTTCATGATTAAATACATCTTCAGACATCAAGCCTCAGTGCTGAAGAACATTTGTTTATAAGTGCTTTTTGCTGTCAAGATAGTGTAAACAAAAGCACAAAAATTCAGGTTGCATTTCAGTAATATTTATCTAACTTTTGTTTGATGGAAAGCAATTAAATCCTGTGTGTTATTTATACAAACGACGTTAAATAAAGTGTGATCCAGTAAAACTGTAGGTGTTTATAGTGGGATCTCTGTGATTCCATATGGAGAATTAGCTTATCTAGACACCTTATCTAACTTCTCTAAACACTAAGTTTACTATAAATAAAACCATGGAAACCTGTCAGAACTTCCATTTCTTACTCTCCTAATAGATTGTATGTTTCTTTTCTATCTTTTTTCTTTTTTTTAGCTTTTGTTGTTTAATTGCAGTGAAAAATTTATTTTGCAAATCCCACCTCCTTTGCTTGCCAAATTAATGAAACTCCAGTTCTTTTTCAAGACTTAGAGAGACTTACATAGCAAATTGTCTGTAGGGAGCAGAGGTATCATGCAATGTACTTTGCTCATGTAAAAGGTATGAGGTGACCTCACAGCCTCTCTGAAGTCAATGACATTGCTGCAGTGGACACCCTGAAAGGCAAGCTATCCTTCTTTTGTGGCTTTAGATACTAATTTCCATGTGGATAGATGAAGCATATCCCAGTTGGCATCATCAGCCAACTGCTGCCTCTTGACCTGCACGTAGAAGGGAAAAATGCTGCCTATGGAATCTGCCTTGTCCGCCTGCAAGGTGACAGCTGCAGTAAGCCATCCACATCAAGGTGAAGCCTCCAGAAAACCTGGGCATCCAGCTGAGCTGCAACCACATACTGTTCTGGGGAGTACGTTGGGACTTTGATGCTGGGAGTAGAGTGGAGCTGTGGTGGCATGTGTGTGGAAGAAAAGGAGTCCTCAGTGACATGGTGGTAAGTACACACCAAAATAAACAAGTGGGTTTGGATAAAAAGAAAAAAAGTTCTCTTCTCAAGTGAGAAATAATCTCTTTATTGCCCAAATTTGATGAATGAACTCTGCATTTAACCCTCTTTATATGACAGAGAGAAAATTTGAGTAGGAGGAGAGTCTTTGAGGTTGCTATCCCATGGTTTCCTGGCATTCTACATTTAATTTTCTTGGTTATTGTGCTAGTGAAAGGTGACAAGAACAGCAAAATACTCATCTAATTTATACAGCTTGAAAATCCAGAAGCTGGAAGTCAGGCACAGAACGGCCAAGTAGGGTTTATGAGTTTTTTTCCTACAAACAGATAGAATTTAAGACTAAATCTCAGTCAAGCAAGGATTGAAAATTGTCACCTCTTTCAAGGTTTAAAAAAACTTGGTGATCAATTTTATGTTATGAGTGATGTGTTATTTACATCCCAGAAGAGCACCACCACAACAGCTATCTTTCCATGGACCTGTAGGGAGGCCTTTTGTGGGGGGCAAGAAGACCAAACAAGTCTCTTTGTATCCCGGACTTAGTGAGAGATTTATATTTACCCTGTATTGTATCTAGCTATCTACATCCAGGTGAAATGAATGAAGATGAGGTGTGTTACACTCTTTTTCTTGCTTGCTGAAAGTTATAATGTGAATTCTCAACTGGTACTGGTTGGAATGGCTCACTGAAGTAGTGGGCAAAGCCACCAGCAGCCCTCAAGAACCCTTCGGTTGGAACCCCATCTTCCTATTATTTATTGGACAGAAGATCTCAGAGGGATAACAAACTTCAGATTTGATGGCAATCATTCAAATTTCTTAAATGTACATTGTTGTTTTTTTTCCCTTTTTAAAAAACTAACGTCCCTTGTAAGCAGCATTTGCAGCATTTTTCATATAGTGATACCATTGGTACATGTTGTCTTCCTGCATTTGGAAAAGGAGGAGCTTCTGTCTCAGATGCTCAGATCCTGAAAACTGACTGAATTTGCTTCTGTGAGCAATCTCTGTGGCATTCAGAAGTGTTTGAGTCTTATGAAGGAAAACATCAGTTTTTAAGAAACCACTACCTATTCGTTTCCACTCAGCAGGGTGTGTGTGCTGCCTGTTTCTGCTACAGCAGAAGTTTTCATCAAGTGCTTCTATTCTTTTAACTTATTTTGCATACATATTTTGCTGCATTTTAACTTTCCATCAATCCTATAGTACTTTTTGATTTTTCAATAAGATAATTCATGCTTTCTAAAAGATAATAGAATGCAGCTTTTTAAAGCAAAAAGGGCAGTGGTTATTGCATAAAGAAAAGAAAGCACTCTGATGTTTCTGACAAAGTTATGGAAAGCAGGTTTATTTTCTCTCTACCTAGGATAAAGAGCTGGAGCTTTCTTCTCCTGTTCTTTGAATTGCTTCTCAGTCTTCATCAGTATTAGAATTTTTCCAAGGGAAAGAGAGTGTGTGGCTATTCAAGAAAAACAGAGCAGAAACTCTCAACATGAGATAGGGCAAATTAATTTCTTGAGCACTCACTAGCATCCAAATGGCAACACTGCCCTGAAAGGTTCCAGAAATACTCATTGCTCTAAAGCATAGGTGTCCAAATTTTGGCTATCCTGGGCTGTGTTGAGTGAAGAGGAATTCTCTTACTTTATTATATATAAAATATGTAATATAGTTAATGTATATAAGTAATGAATCCCTAGTTATTTTTTTTATTAAAACAAAACAAAAAAAGAGGACAACAAAAACATACAACCAGCAGGCTGGGCACGTATGCAAAGCTGCATTTCTTTCTAGCAACTGTATGGTGGAGCCTGAAGAGAAAAGTGGACGCAATCTAGATCTTGTTTGCTTCAGATGCTCCTCTTCACTACCTGCCCTAAAGTCTGTAGCTGTTAGGGTCTGGACTGTGGGTCCTTCTGCCCTTGGTAATCAAGGCAGCACTTCAATGCTTAAGCAGTCTCTGTCCCTCTTTTGCTTTTGTGTAGCTGGCACAACAGGTGGCTCAGGAAGACGTATTTTGGGGCGTCTTGTATTCTAGCTCCTTCCAAAATCCAAACTCACTTCTAATATCCATAATCCTTCATGTCAACTGTTTCATATTAAAAAGAAATATAACTTTAGTTTGCTAAACAAAATGTCCTTAGGGCAGACCTGCTAATGATTAGGTGATGCAACAATGCCCAGTAAAAGCAACTTGTAGTAGTGAAGTAAATATTACCACATCCAATAACCAACAAAGTAATTTCATTGTTTTTTCATTTGCAGAGTTCAAATGTGAAAAGTTTTTAGAGGACTAAGGATGTAACTCTTGCGTTCACCTCATGAGTTCTTCAATTCATTGTTTGGATTTTTGCTGGTGACAACCCAACCTCCATCATCTTTCATCTGAGTAACTGAAAGCACAAACAAATTGTCAGAATACCATGATTGCAATGCCGTCTCCTTAGTATACCATTATTTCTCAGGTCATTCAAGTAACTAGCAACAGCTTAAAACATACGAGGAGATGAGCAGAGCCATTATCTCCTTGCTCCTAACACTTCTTTGAATGCAATGATGACAGTGATGTTGAAACAGGCACATGACTCAGTACAGGAAAACTCACCAGTGGGGCTTGAGGTGTGGCATCAAGAGCAGATTTAGGAAAACACATGGCATCAGTCTGGAGAGTGTGGCACAGGGTGGGAGGCATCACCAACATGGTCAGCTGGGCAGAAAGCACTTACTTCGGTTTTGGTTTTGAACCTGTTGCTTTCTCCTTGTCATTTTTAGAAGATGTTTGTAAAGGAGAATGCATGCTACAAAGATGTACCTGAAAAACATAAGATTTCATTTGATGTTGCTCTGATTTCGCATTTGGCGACAATTGAGCATTTGTGCAACAATCAGTAGTTTTAAAATAGTGGGCTATGCCAAAGCTCTGTTGGCCTTTAGATTTCAGGGCCAGTTTGAAGCCAATTCTACCTGAAATAGGAGAATTGTTCACCATTTTCCCAGCCTTTATCTTAAAAAAATCTCTTGGTGCAGCTGCTGTTTTTTTTTGTTGTTGTTGTTGGTTTTTTTTAGCTATAGCAAGCAGTCCTGTTATAATAAAAATAACCGACACAAATTCATTTCTCTCTCAAGTTTGGGCAGGATGTAACTTACCTCATATTTAAAGAATAACATTAGCCCTCTTTCTCCCGCTATCACTGTCTCTTTGGAGACCAATATTCAAATGTAAAGAGCCAGCTCTTACTGCCATACAATCTTCTAATGAAAGATCTAAGTTCCGAGGGTGAAACATACACCAAATTTTATTGAACCTGGAAAGAAAGGTTTTCTCATTGAGAATGCTCAGAATCAGTTTCACTTGGGCAAAATAATTACCTGCAGTTGTCACAGGTGAAAAGTGTTAGCCAAGGAAGCCCATATGCCAGTCTATTAATTTGCTGCGAGACTAGGTAGAATACTTTGAACTGGATTTTGCTGCCTATTGGAGAAAATACTGAGCATATCCCTTGACTGATTCTCAAAATTGTATAATTAATGACTCCAGAGAGAGTAAGAAAGTTAGAAAATTCTTGAAAGGGTATTCAGAGTTCTGAAATGACATATTTTAACATCAAATAATCAGCAGATGAGATTCCCCAACCCATTTAAATATTCAACACTTTATGCACGATGGCATCAGTCATTCTCTCAAAGCACAAGCTCCTGAAAAATCTCCTGCTTCTCCTTACCACCAGTTTTTACTGTAAGTATGCAGCACAATTTACTACCTTTGTCTGTATATTGAATTTCTATTGACACTGGTGAGAACTGTGTGCTCCCAGTCACAGGTACAATTTGGCCTTTGGGCAGTTCTTCTCTAAATGAGACCATGGGGAATGGTACCCCACTGGCCTGCCAAAGAAGCTCTGATTTCCATGATTTTGTAAAATTGACTTATTTTCTTTGTAGTGTCCCAAAAGTAGTAAAGCTCCATTTAAAATGTAATTCCTAGGCCAAAAAAACAAATAAAATGAGGGAAATCTTTGAAATGCTGTCCAATGAATTTTGTTAAAAGTTCTTATTTTCTTTGCATGGCCATAAGTTTGATTAATTTGAGGTTTCTCTGGGATAACTAGTACAGAATGGTTACTTTGCTATGAGCCCATGCATAGACAATCTTATTCTGTACAATTCTGATTTCAACTGAATTTGCTTTGGATAATTACTAGTAGAATCACATTCTGGACTGACTAACTCACTAAATTCTCAACTGTAGAAAAGTACAGAAACTTTTTTTCCTCAGATTACAGTGAAGGTGAGTGACTCTTCTCAGCTGGACCATCCTGGTTATGTAAGATAGACAAAACCAGTGCTCCTGAATTTATGCTTTTGAGCATCCGTTTCCTTCCTTGGCTTTTTTCTGAGTTTCCCACCTTCAGTTATTCCTGATGGATTTTTGTCTCATCAGTGAAATAGAAGGAGAAGTCTTTTGCTCAGGTATGTCTACTCCAGAGCCATTACGATATATGAATACTCTGTCCAGTCTACTTGCTATCTACTTCTTCATAGAGATGTCATCTCCGCTCGTATTTACATCAACTTGTATTCTCTTCAACCATCATCACTCTAACTCCTGTCCTGTCAGCAGCTTTTGTTGCCTGCTTCTTTCCACACCTCAACATTCTTTCATAAATTCTTTAGTACATTCATCTTGGAGTGTATTTTCATGTTGTTAAACACATACCAGCTCAGCTTAGGCTTTTCTTTGTTCAGTCTGCTGTTCATCCGTATTTTCAAAGGGTTATGCACTTGCAGCCTTTAAATAAATACCTGTTGATCACATAGTGTTGTACACCACACAGTACTGAGGGAAAAAAGCATCACAGTAAGTGAAGAGTATCTAATCCTTTACAAGATTACCTGCCTGTATTAAAAGATGCAATCTACAGCTTTGTGATGAATTAAGATTGTGATGATTTTAAGGTGGCTGCAAAATTTACTATTTTGTATTCTAGTACTACAGAAGAGTTACCAGTCTATACCAGAACTTACTTTATAGTACATGACAGACAAGGATAAAATAAATAAGCGAGACAGGCATACGTATTATCTTGTGTTTCCCATTGAATCTAGAACCAAAAGAACTTCAATCGTATGAAGAAATCTAAGAAAACAATGCATAGCAATTCCAGTGCCTAGGCAGTGGTTACCAATGCCATTTGAGACACTCTTCTCATACATTTCCAGACATTGCAGGTGTGCTGTGTCACATTTGTCAACCTCAAAGAGGTGTCTCAGAACACCAGAACATCAGAAGCTACTTTGCATCTGTTGCATTAAGTGCCTGTGCATAGGCACTTGAGTTATTGCTTACGTGTCCTGTGTCCCAGTTAAATGGTTTGGCTGTGAACACATTTTTTTTTCTTCAAGATGAAAATACTTCTATCATTTGAAACCAGTCTGGAATCTAATTCTTCGTTTCAGAAGGTACTGCAATGGAAGAAAATTCTGCTAAGTGCTTTTAATGACATAATCGCAGACATAACGTGAACATGAAAATTACGTGTCTCCAAAACAAATTGAAAGCTTTCCTCCCGTCCATTTGAAAGAAAATGAGGAGTGAAACTTGAAAATTCTCAACAATCCCTGTTTTGTAAGACTGCAAACATCTTAAGTGATTTATTATCACGTTAGGTATTTTCTTTACCACACTTGGCTTTGAAACGCTTTTAAATACAAACACACCCTCTACTACTTGCATGGCGTAATACCGTAAGCACCAGGGTGCAGCAATGGTGGGTGGGCTCTTTTCCTTTTCTTGCTAAACACTCGAATTCTCTAATGTTGTAAATACCAGCACACGTGAACAACCCGTGTGGGATGGTCCCATTCTCCCAGTCCTCTCCTGCCTCTCTTTCGTTCGGGTTAATTCAGTAAAGCCTCGTGTGTTGGAAGGTGGAAGATGAAGTCATGCAAATCAACACACCTTAAATCACTGGGCAACAAAGGAACCCTGTTGATCTCCCCAGACTTTTCCGTCTAGGAATGAAATCCTACATGAGGCATACCAAATGCTTCTGCTTATAACAGAAGTGCTGATTCCTCTATGGGGGCCAAATACTTCTCTTATATGCATACATGAGGCCCAAGCGAGGAAAATTGAAGCCAAATGGAAGCATCCACTAGCTGAATTTGACCCAGAGATACCAGTAAATTTCCTATTCCTGTTAATTGAACGCAATGGTGGAACTGAGTTTGTTACTTAAATAAAAAGTAATCTTCCTCACCTTGGTAATTTTGCGGTGAAGTTCAGCCCTATAGCACAGGGCAGAGGCCTCTCCTATATTATTTCCCCATCTCAAGAAACCTAACTTGACACATCCAATGTGCAACATTCTCTCCCCTCAAAAACCCGACTGATTGTCTCTGGGATTATGCACTCAAGAAAATGGAACAAGCAATACATTTTCTTGCTGAAGCCTATTGGAAGCTGTGAGACATGTGAAGAACCAGATTTTCTGCTACTCTGTCATATTTTGTACTGTCAGAACAATGGGACCAGAGTGAGATGGATCTTCCCACCATGCAATTTATTCCACTGTTGGGAAATCTTTAGCCCCGGTGGCTGCTGCAGCAGGTGGTAGACAGAATACTGAAGACAGGAGATGACAGGGTTAGTATTGCTGTCCCTTGCCCTTGCAAGTTCTTGATAAACAGTTGGTTTAGCTTAGAGAAGCCCCAAGGCTTTTTTTTTGAACAGCTTATGATCTGATTCAGATAAAATGAGAGATGGAAAGCAGCAGTGAGCTCCACTGCCATCCTCCTACCTTGCAGTTGCAAGTGGCAGAGGTAGGGTACTGCCAAGAATACACAAGGAGATACTATTTATCCCCATCAGAGATGCAGGAGGCTGTGCTCTGCAGGCTGCCATCTCTGCATGCAGCTTCCAATAAAGAGGCTCTCCTTCCTTCTCTCATGCAAAAATTAACTCCTGCCCTTAAAAAGCACTGATTGCATGTGTACATGAGTCTCTGGGGCAAAGAAATGCCCTCGGTGCTGGCCTGCAGCCATCTGCGTGGGGAAGCAAGGAGCTGGTGTCCCCAGAGCCACCCAACCACATGCTAAGCCCATGCTGCTGTGCGAGGGGGAAGCTGTGGGTTTGAACCCCAGGCTGGAATGGGGGGGACTCTGCTCATGCTTCATCTTCTACCTGACCAGTGGGCAAGCATTCATCCTCTTATTTATCCAGCTGCTTCCCAGCATGAAACTTACAGGAGCTTTGTGATGGCTGCTCATCCATCTTTCTGAAATTGTCCAATGGATTAAAAGTTATTGGGTGGAAGATGTATTCTCACTCCCATGCATACAAAACATAACCATAGTTTCTTTGGGAAGATAGATCTAAAAATAAAAACAATAATGCTGGTTTTGGTCATGTTCTTAATGCTGGATCTACATCTTTTTGACACCAGTAATGTCACTTGTTCACAAAGATACAGCAATCCCCGAGGCTTACCGTTGTTGGCACCCCTGTAACCAATTACACCCAGGGAAAATGACTTTAAACTGCTATCAATTGAAAATAGTAGTATTTTAAAACCACTTTGTGGGGTATATATCACTTCAGAAGGTTCTGAGTAACCATGAATCAAGCCTTGAACCTCTTACCATACGTTAGGAAACTATCTAAATCTTCCCCTCCTCTCCGTGAAGAACAATAGCTTTCACTTGAAGTGACGCTGTTAATGGCAAAATGGATTTTTTTAAAAAGGAGGAGAAGGAATAACAATAAAAAACCCTTCGGTCACTTGACTTACAGATGCAACTAATTGATTTGAGGGTTGGCGGGGGAGTGCCGTGGCAGCTAGTTTGATGGAGTAATTAATGCAATCATCCTTCTTTGTTATTACTTTAATAAGGCAAACACCCTGTTAAAATAAACTGTTTCAGTTGGCTCTGGCCAAGACCTCGCAGTTGTGGTGAGTGGCGTAACAACCTCGCAATGTAAAACTTGGACAGGAAAGAATGAATTACATTAATCCCCGAAGGTTCTTAGTGGAGACTTTTGAAGTTTTAACTTTAGAGTGGGAAAGGAGATCTGAAGCTTGGAGGCTATTCACCTCGCGGTTCCTGAGAGAAAGCGATTTGTGTCTGCTTGAGTGCCCTGAATCCTGCTAATATGGGCTTGAGATAAGCTCAGTTTCTGCAAACAGTTGTGCTTGTGCTTATCTTCACTAACATAAATAGTCCCACAGCAGTGAAAGTTAAGCACAGGCATAAAAATCAGAGTGTGCACAGGTAGCCTTTGTGTCATATTGGAGTATTAGTACAAAGAAGGAGACTTTCAGCATCGCTTTTGACCTAATAGCTATTTTTTCAGAAGCAGCTTGCAGCAGAACCCACTTTCGGTAGCATGATTCAGCGGGCTGCTTTATTTGTTTCGGCTGTCTGCTTCAGACATTCACTCTAAAGAAGGGTATTAGGAAGGATATCTATGTTGTTTGGCTAAGAAGGATCCCTCCAATAAAAACGAGTTGCTGGAACACTGCAAAATGAAGAAAGCCAACTAAATGGTGAATAATTACAGTATTTGTCTCTCCTATTTACTTAGGAAATTTGACAGTAAGACGTGTAGCTCAGATTTTTTTCTTTTTTCAGATATTTGAGATTTCTCCTTCACTCTTAGTGGTTTTACCTACAATGAACACTGCTTTGGACTGAAAACTTAGCACATCATGGCATGAAAACCTACAAATATTTTTGTTAAAAAATCATCTGATTTGAGAAGTCCCATGTGACAAAAAGGTTTGAATTTCTGCTCTTCCCTCAAGCATCAATAACCTGAACGATAATTCGCCAGATTCCCATAAGATATTGGCCCAAGATAAATTACATCCTTACAAATGCATGCAAGATGGTGAGTGCGGAGTGTGTTGTACTGGGGCAGATTTATGGTGTGCATGGGTGCTGGGGGGTTACGGCCTTCTTATTCACGTCAGCCAACATAATGTGCTCGGGGTGACACGGGTGGAACAGGATCAATTTGTGGAATTTTTACTTTATTATTTATTGCCAATTAACACGAATTTCTTACTACTGATTAGGGTAGTGAGAAAAAAAACAAAGCACGAAGAATTAAACCCTGAAGCACACAGCTTTCCTCCCCCTTCCTAATGCTCAGCTTAGGTCAGACACCTCTCCTAGCTCTGTGTCACTAACACTTCTCTTACTTCCCACGCAGGTTGCACTGGGCCCACCCCAGTCCCTTTGGTGAGGTGACAGGGTTCTGCCTGCTGCAATGGGTGTACTGGCTTCTTTTGCCTTCTCCATGTTTTCTGCTGGTTTCCCTTTGCTGCTCTTTGTTTCTAACTTGGGTCATCTTTGACCATGCTCCATCAGAGACACCCCTGTCCCGGTGTGGGTGGGCCCTGGTCCCCAGAGACGTGTCCATGTCCCCACACAGCACCTCCAGTCCCATGCCTCAGGGAGCATCACGTCTGAAAGCTGAGGGCTGTCCTTGCGGAGAGAGATGCACCAGCCACAGCTCGTGGCTGTGTGAGCTCTTTATAAGGACCGGAGCTTACTTCCAACCAAACGCTTTCTTGTCGAATTTTCAAGTTGCCATCTCTTTGGATTGCACTGCAGGAAGGGTTGGCTGTAGGCCCATTGAACCCATGAGGCTTATCCCATCAAATCCATTATACTTTTTGGTGCTCCGCCCCAGATTAAAGAGCGGTCCTGAGGAAAAAAATACCTATATAATAAAATCATTACTCAAACCAGGGCAGCATTTCTGCTGACCTGCTGTGCTGTGGGGCTGCCACCCAACTGATAATGCCGTTCCCCATCCCTGCAGAAAAGCCTTCCACTGCCCCTGTCACATGAGATGTAGTGGCTGCAGCCATAGCCTGCTGCTTGGCCAGGGAGCTCCGGGCTGAGCGGGGCCGGGCGGCTGCAGCCTGAGCTTCCCGGGAGCGCCACAGGGGGGCACGGCCGGACCGGGAACGCGCCTCGCCGGGGGAGCCGCGCTGAGCTGTGCTGAGCCGCGCCGAGCCGAGCTGTGCCATGTCATGCTGAGCCGTGAAGACCTGTGCCATGCTGAACCGTGTTAAGCCTATCCAAGACCTGCCAAGCCATGCTGTGTCGAACTGTGCTGAACAGTGCTATGCCAGTCCAAGACCAGCCGGGTCGATCTGTGCTGAGCTGTGCTGAGCCAAGCAGAGCTGAGCCACACTGAGTTGTGTTAACCTTGTCCAAGACCAGACAAGACATGCTGTACTGAACCATGCTGAACTGTGCTAAGCCAGTCCAAGACCAGCTGAGCCAAGCTGTGCAGAGCCATAGTGAACTAAGCCATGCCATGCCAAGCCAAGCCAAACCATACTAAGCTGGCCCAAGACCAGCCATGCCATGCCTTGCTGAGTCAAGCAATCCTGTGTGGAGCCATGCTAAGCCACGACATGCTGTGCCATGCTGTGACAAGCCAAGACAAGCCATCGAGCCATGCTAAGCCGGTCCAAGACCAGCTGAGCTGAGCCACTCAATGCCAACCAGAACCATGCTAAATTGACGCAAGCTCAGCTAAGCCGAGCTGTGCTGAGCCAAGCCATGCTAAGCCTGTTCAAGACCAGTCAAGATGAGCTGTGCCGTGCCAAGCTGTGCCATGCCAAGACTATCTGTGCTGTGCTGTGCTGAATCATGCCAAGCCATGCCATGTTATGCCGTGCTGTACTGAACCATGCTGAGCTAAGCTGAATTGAGCTAAGCCAAGTCATGCTAAACCAGTGCAAGACCAGCCTTTCAAGCAGAGCCATGCTAAGTTGATTCAAACCCAGTAGAGTCGAGCTGTGCTGAGACATGCCTGAGCTGAGGCATGCTAAGCTGTGTCGTGCTGTGCAGAGCCATGCTGAACCAAGCCAAGCTAAGCCATACCGTGCTGAGCCAAGCCATGCTGTGCTGTGCTGAGCTGAGCTCAAATGCCCTAAGCCGGCCCAAGCCCAGCCGAACTGAGCCATGCTGAGCTGAGCTCTGGTAAGTGGGTCAAGGACCAGCCAAGCTGAGCTGAGCCATGCTGGCAGCATGGCCTGCTGCATCCAGTGATGCCCACAGCCAATGCCCCAGGTTAGTGCAGGTTTCGCTCTGCCAGGGATGATGCGTACTGATGCAGGCTGGACCCGGGGAGATGGCAGCTGTGGTACCATCTGAGTTTGTCCCTTGCCACCTGTGTGTAGGAGAGCTGGCCACAAGGGTAGGAGAGATGGTCTCACTCAACTTACTGCCAACTTCAATTTAAGGCTGAGTGTTTGGGAGTAGGTGGCAAAGCCCTTTGCAGTGTTTATTGGTGAAGATGAAAGAAATGTGGAATGCAAGGCCTTCCCTTCCCTTCCCTTCCCTTCCCTTCCCAAACCTTCCCTTCCCAAACCTTCCCTTCCCA
Source organism: Penelope pileata (assembly GCA_013396635.1). Classification (NCBI taxonomy): domain Eukaryota; kingdom Metazoa; phylum Chordata; class Aves; order Galliformes; family Cracidae; genus Penelope; species Penelope pileata. The sequence goes on along the minus strand of WBMW01001216.1, from coordinate 724,084 downwards.
AACCTTCCCTTCCCTTCCCTTCCCAAACCTTCCCTTCCCAAACCTTCCCTTCCCTTCCCTTCCC
>WBMW01001216.1:618199-723729 GCA_013396635.1 Penelope pileata | reverse complement strand
CCTTCCCAAACCTTCCCAAACCTTCCCTTCCCAAACCTTCCCTTCCCTTCCCAAACCTTCCCTTCCCAAATCTTCCCAAACCTTCCCAAGCCTTCTCTTCCCAAACCTTCCCTTCCCAAACCTTCCCAAACCTTCTCTTCCCAAACCTTACCTTCCCTTCCCAAACCTTCCCTTCCCAAACCTTCCCTTCCCTAACCTTCCCAAATCTTCCCTTCCGAACTTTCCCTTCCAAACTCTGCCTTGCCTAAATAAGTGGTTGGTTTCTTTCAAATTGCTGGAGTTGATCAGGGGTGTTGAAAAGCTGTGGTAAACATTAATGTAAACCTGATTTTGTGTATGGACCCTGATCTCCTTCACACAAACCAAGTGCATATGGCCAGTCACTGGGAGGGTGTTTACTTTCTCTAACACTAGAAAACAGCAGCAAAACCAGCAAAAACCAAAATGCAGAAATCCCATTGCTGTGATGTGAGTGCTGGCATTACACACACCTCTAAAAGCCTTAGCTGGCCTTGGGCACTGCAAATGATGATGTCCCTGCCCTGCTTTGCTATTCCAAAGATGTGCAAGCATGGGGGAAACTTGCTGTATGCCAGGCAGAGGCTTCTTAGGTGACCAGAGCTAGCAGAGAGGCATTTGTTCCCTGGAATTTCTTGCACTATTCCAGTGGGAGGCCATAGTCTTGCACAAATGGAGGTAAACCACAGAGCTTCCTCTGCTTGGTCCCTCGCATGTGTGCACATGGATCTGCAGGGTGAAGGACTTGCACGTTCCGCTCCCATTATTACAGGTGAGGTGAGGGAGAAGGAGACCCTTCCAAAACTGGGCTGGGGTCCTGAGAGATTTCATAGTTGAGTGGACAGGAATTGAGAGCAAACAGAAATGTTTCAATCCTTCTGAGGAACGAACGTGGGGAGGACCCCGTGCCAACTGTAACAGTCAGTGTGACTAAAATGGAACACCAAGAACTGTTCCATTATATCATGAGACATTACATCGCACTTGAAAAACAGTCTTTGATGACATGTGAAGGATTGGCGAGTGCATTTCAGGGAATCCTCTTTTATTTCTTAAAGGATTTCGACCCACGTTCATCATGTTATGCATAATTTAACTTTCTCGGCGGTTAGATTGAAGTTACTGGTATGGGTTTTGCATATTCATCATTTAAATTGGGGGGAACAGAAGGTGTAGGAACTTGTGTTAAAAGTTACTCATTTATAGTTCCTCAGAGGAATTAGACTCTGGGACTTTGCTATAATTTGACCGTGTACTTCTAGACCTTGTCCAATGTGCTATGGTTTTGCAAGATGACAGATATTGAGTAAACTGTATGCATTTGGTATTATAGAACATATAGTGATATTTCTATAGAAAATACTGTGACATTGGCCTTCACATTTTTTCAATTTTAATATTACAAGTGTCAATAAGGAATGAAATCCTTGCCTTTATTACAACTAATAGAGTAGAGCAAAACAAAGAACTTTTTAGAAAATGAATATGCTCTGGGGAAGTTCAATAAATCTTTGTTAGAAGAAAAAAAGTCTTACATATAAATATATAAATTCTTGCCGTGTATTGTGCAAAAGTTGCTTACTGCTTAAGGAGTAATGCATTGTAAATCAACGGTGGGTCCCATAGCACATTATGGTATGTTTTATTGGGTTTTTACCTTAAGGTAAGGTCTTTTATTAAGAGTATATGAGAGCACACTCTGCTGAATACCTTGTTTTTCACAGAGCTCTATACATAATGGTTTTGGCTTTTTTTATTTGCTTCATTAAACATTCGTGTAATTAATGCATTTAATGGGAATCCAGCAGTAACAAATATAAAATTTATTGTGGTTTAAAAAAAACCCCACTTTGGTTACTAGATTTTCCATTAACAAATGGCAGTGATCAAATTCCTCAAAATATTTCTGTGCTCACCCCAGAAATCTGCTGCTGAAACAGGTGATGTTTTCAACTGTGTAATGGGAAAGAAATTCCCCATAAATAATCCTTGTGAAGGAGTCAGTATAAATGCAGAGGGAGAGAGCACCAAAGAGTGTCTTTAAAATAATCCCAAAAAAAGCTGTTTCAGGCTTGATAAGGAGACGTGTATTCGCGCTGGAGCTTGCAGGGTGAGTTATTAGGTGTTGAAAGACACCGTCTAGGAAGCCTGACCCATCAGAATTTGAATGTAAAAGGCAAGTGACAACTGAATACATGAAAAGCCTTAAAGCCCGCTCCCAAAGCCCTCTTTCCCTGCCTGAAAAGCCCGTTTATCTTCGGATGAATAAGAGTTACAGAATTGGAACCTAAGGAGAAAATCGGTGGTATCTGTGGCCAAGGGAATGCCTCCCTCCCACCCATTTGATTATAACCATATGCAAGTTTGGGTAATGAGGCTGCAGGGTTCTCCCTGCACCTCTGTGCATGGCTGTAGCGTTTATTTGAAGGTTGATACAGCTTGGTGTCGCCGTTACATATCTCACGAGCTCTTGGCTGGACAAATAACAAAGATGTGTCAGAATTGGAGAATCTTTTTACTGTATATAGAAATATCCTCATCTAATTCAAGAGGAAACTGCAATAGGAAGAACATAATGGCCTCATAATGATGATGATCTTGGCTAGAGCTTTGAAGAATTCAAGTAGAAAGCAAACCAGCTGGTTTCTCCTTAGGGCAGGGATGTCTAGCAAGGGCTGTGTGGCTGTGCCTCCAGCAGGTGAGGCTCTGATGACCTGAAGTCCTTGGTCCTGATGGATAGTCTGCTACTGAGGGCAGGAAATGGGGCTGGGAAGTGAGGCCCAGCTCACATTTTCTGGTTTCTGTCCCTTGTTCTGACAGTCTATTCCTCTCTGCATGCTGCTGGGAAGAAATGAAGACAGTTATGTTTACCTACGTCCCTGAATAATTATCACACTCTCCCTGAGGCGATGGGGACATGCAATACACTGCGTGGCTGCAGGTGGGTGACACATCTCATTTAAAGGCCCTCATTACTCCCTTCTGACAAGCTTGGGTGTTTGCCCATCTCATTTCAGGGCCAGCGTAGATGCATTTAAAATTAATATATTTTTTTGTTCCACTCTGTGTTGTTTGCATTTAGAAGCTGTCCTTGGCTTCCTTTGCCAGCTGCTGACCATGACCAGCCAAGGGCCTGTCCTGGAAGCATCCCTTGGCCAGGCTCAGCTAGGGAACAGGACACATTGCTGGGAGAGGTGCACCAGGGCTACGTGGGGCTGCGACACTGATGTCGACGTGCGGCACTCTCCTCCTTGAATGACATTTGCCAGAGGAAAGCTACAGCAAAACAACAAGAAAACCCCATCTGGATCAGTAGTCCATGCTGTGATACAAGGCACAGCCAGGAGTGACCTGCTCCACGGCCTTGTCTCACTGCAGGCAGTTCCTTCCCCTCGTGCACGGCTTCACACTGTCTTCTCCACACAGCTTCTCAAAGCGAACAAAAACTTCAGAGCCAGAACTGGCTTTGCTGCCTTATGGCACAGAACAGAAGTGATTAGTGAAACCAAAGGGATGGCGAGAGGAGGATGTAGAGCCCTTCCGCACAAAGCCTCCTGCCTTCTTATGTGATCCATCGTAATCCAGAGGGCCCCAGATTTAAACTAATCTATTTCTGTCTTTATTTATTTTTTCTTTACTCAATTTCCTACATGAACTGACCAGTTATGTCAAGTATTTGTGTTTCTTTTAACTTGACATGCTGTCAGCTGAATGCAATGCCCTATGAAAACACCTGCTGACCTGCTGTATACACACATCTGTACTATCTGTATATTTACATCGTATAGCTGCATCTTCTATATCTCTCTATATCATCCCTTTGTATGCCTACATTTTTATCAGTTGCTTTTACAGTAGGGCATGCAGGTTGCAAATTCCTCAGTCCTCTGCAGAAGAGCCCCTTGTGCCCATGCTCTGGGAAGGGCAGCAGCTCATGGCTGAGGCTGCTCATGGGGTGCTGTGACACGTCCATGGGAAACGGGATGATCAGGTTCGCTAATGGCAGGGCTCTCTGAGTATTTGCTTACCTAACACAATCAGCACACACTTCTTAAATATTTTATCAGCTTTGAGGGGTCAGCTTAGTAACATGGCATTATGTTGCACTGGGGGACAGAGCAGGCTGGAGGAAAAATAGTGCAAAGAGTGCTGCAGGAAGGGGGGTTAAGCAAATAACAAGCACTAATGCCCCGCTTATCACTGTTAAAACCCATGCACCCGTTGCAGCAGGTCAGGCACAAGAAGTTAGGCCACTTGCAATAACAAAGCAGACCAAAGAATTCAGCATGTGGCCTCAAGCGCTCTCTGGCTAACTCTGATCTGGAGGGTGCTGGCAGTCCTGTTACAACTTGAATCCTTCCTTCCCCACTCTCTCTTGCTTAATTTTTTGACTCCTTGAACCTACTTCTCAGGAAGCTTTGGTTTTAATATTGTGAGCATTTCCCATGCACCAAGCTTTCCAATGAATGAAGTAAAGCCTTTCTGTAATGAAAACGTGTGCAGCAGGGTAATTCCTGGAGTAGTCCCAGAGCTGTAGTGGGGCCTCACTGACTAGTAGCTATTGCAGAGGAGAAAGATTTTTTCCCTCTAAATGAGCCCATTATGTGCCTTTGGGGGGCAGTGCTGACGCCAGGGTGCACAGGACAAGACTAAAAGTGGGTCTGCACTGCAGTGCTGGAGCTATGGGTGGCAAGGGCTGCCAGTGGGGAAGTATACCTGGCCACACTGTTTCTTGCACTGTTCCCAAGCACTGTGTGCAGGGGTTACCCAGGAGGATGACCAGGCTGGCCTTGGCCCTCTTACTGCTGCCTGAGAGTCAGCACGGTATCAGAGAGTTTTGCATCCACAAGCATATTCTGTGTTCCCTCTATCTCAGCATTCTTTTAAATCACCCCAAAAGCAACAATAAAAAGCGCTAACGTCTGCCTACTGCTCCATCCTCATGCTGGGAGACTACATCTGGCTGATGCACATTAGAGCATCCTTCTTGCTGACCCCATGCGTCCCCCACTTGGGTTAGATCTGACTGCCTCCCTGCAAAGGACAGGAGCAGGAGTGTGCACTCTCACCGATTCATTTTTCTCTAATAATAACTTTGTTATGATGACTGCTGTCCAGAGCAACCTTGGGAGAGCAGTAGTAACAGCAGACTGCTTGGAGAAGCAACAAATGTTGTGTCCAGGTTTGGGAAACCATGAATCAGCTGTAAAGGGCAGTGTTACCTCAGCTTGAATACATCTTGCTTAGCTCATACAGTCAGGTGTAAATATAACTGTGAGGACAATAACATAGTCCTGTGAGATGCCTTCATGGGAGGCATCTATTTTTATAGTTATGATGATCCTCTTCCAGTATTTTGTCACAGAGCAAGATCCCTGCTGTATAAATACAGGTTAAGCTGTGGTGTTGTTGCTTTAAAGGTAATTCAGATGTATATGGCCTCAGCAATTACTGTAGATAACACTATGCCTGGATGTGTGGGGGAAGCAGCTGCTGGAACCCCTTGGAGAGGGAGTCACATGCATCTATGGCCCCATCTTTTGACTCTTACAAAGGGAGAATGGGAGCAGTGGCACGGCTCTGCCTTTTTCCTACCCATTTTAGGAGGCTAAACGCTCTTGGCTGGATTCAGCCTATTGAAAACCCAGGGGGAGAGCCGCAGGAGCTGCACCCGTGCCAGGCCTCCAAGGAGTAGCCATACCAGTCTGCTCAGGGCATCTCCTGCGGGGTGGCACCACGACTCATTGCTCTTGGCAGGCTTGTCACTGCAGCAAGGCTGTGCTTCGTGGGCACGACCATCAGGCCATCACCCCAGCACCACCAGCATGGTCATGGCATTGCATGAACCTAAGGATGGGTTCAGCCTGACAAACTTGAGATTACTGTTTGCTCATTGTTGTGCCAAGGTCTGTATTGGACCAATTTATAGTGAGAAATGAGGTTGGCAAGATAACAGGGGCACCACAATTAGAGCTAATTAGCCCAGCAGGAAATCCATTTCCAGGCAGCTTTTGGCAAGAGGCAAGGTTGGCAGGATAACAAGCATAGAGTGTATTTTGATATAAGCACACTCCAGCTGCAAGGAAAAGCAAAATAACAGCTTGTCTCATCCTTATGTGGAGGCCTCACGTTAGGCTCTACCACATCAGTCTTGTTTGAGGCTTTGTAGCCTCCACACTTGGAAAAGCTTGATAGAGACCTTGCTCCTGCAAAGCACCAGGTCTTCTGGTGGGCACATGGTGGCCCTGTGCAATGTGGTCAGCAAGGTTGGCTTGGTCCTGCAGCCACACAGGTGCTGCCCATCACCTTGGTCCTCCACCAATTTTAGGAGAGATCAGGGTCTTTGTGCTGCCAGCCAAGCACAAAGTAAGCACGAACTACCAGCCCCATCTAAGAATAGAAATCATGGACAAGCAGCCTGGTTTTCTTGCAGGAGTTATCTCTACCGTAAAATGTCTGGGCTACAGACACAGCCAAACTACTGGAATTATTTGTATTTGAGTGCTTTATTATATTGGAATTGCGGTGATATTATTAACATTTGTACAAATGCACAAAAATCCCGTCTCTTCTAGCTAGAAAGAGATGTAAAAATCTGACCTAGTTGAACAGTCTCAATGAACTCATTGTCCATTTGCAACAATAATGGGTTCACAATGCAACAAAAAGCTTAACATAAAATTAAACATATTAAATGCTGCAGCAAGTATTTACACTTATGTACCAAAAAAAAAATTATCTCCCTCCGGCAAGGAAGGTGGTTGCTTTACAGAATAAAACAAACAGACAAACATAAAACCTTTGCATACAATACAAACAACCTCAAGCCCAAAACTTACTGTGACAGCACCTTTTTTAATATAATATATATATATTTATCTATAAACTTCGATAGTTTAGGCTTACTCCAAGCAGTGCTAAAAGTTCCTTAAAACCAGGACAATGACAATATTCCAAAGAAGCGACTTTCACGGATGATTGCTACCCAGTGTTTAAATTGAGCTGTAAGAGAGAAAAGTACAGAGCTCAGCAACATGGGCTGGGAACGGTTGGGTCCGAATTATAAAGTCCTTGGCAGAACTCTCAGTGGCAATTACTCTTACTCTGAAGAGAGAGCACACCTTTAATGAAAAATATTTTGTCTTTCGGAAGCATGGTAAAGGCTTTCTCTGACAGAGATATCTTTGCAACCCCAGCTCCTAGGGGCAGGGGGGGAAATTTCTCTGGAATTTTCTAGATTCCAGAAAGGAAAACATTTCCCTTCAGATGTCCTATTTCCCCCCGTCCCTTTTTTCCTGACACTGCTGCAATTGCTGTAAAGGCAGAATGAGTTTCCAGTCTTCATTCAGAAAACTGATGCACAGACTTTAGTCAAAAGAGATCTGGGTCTAAAACAGTCTTACAACATGAGCTGGCATGCTGCTTTGGGGGGGCTGGGAACAGTTTCACCCAAGGAAACTTAGCATAAGTAACATTTAATTTGCATAAATATAGAACTGGAGATCCTGAATACCAGGTATTACACATTAGTCTAAATATAGCAAGTTGCAGTTATTGATTCCAGTCCAAGGAGAGCCTGGGAAAGGATCAGATTTCCACTTAGAGAATCAATCTTTTCTGTGAGTGTGTGTGAACACTGACATTTTTGGCCTCACAGAGTTTTAAGATTTGCTATAAAGCAGTTTTGAAAGCTACGGAAAACCAATAACAGTAAGCAATTTAACTGTAACTGCAAAGACACTGACAAAACTGATAAAACTGTAAGCTCTGAATAAAGGTTACTGATATAAACAGTCTCTTTCATCTTTGCAATAAGATGATTATTTCAGACGATGAAAAAATGAATGGTTTTTTTGGTGTTCAGATTGCTTGAGATTTTATTGCTTTTGTTTGTCCTTAGAAGTTTTTAGACTCTTTTCTTATTCTTTTTATTTATTTTTTTAAAGGTGCTGTCCCTAGTCAAGTTATAAGGCAAAATATTTTATTGATTTAGACTTCTAATACACAGTATGGCCACTGTTATCACTGCAGCTTCGCAGCTACTGTGGGCTGGACAACAGTCAAAGTGCATTATCATGCACAACAGATCCAGTCTCCTGACCTTACGCTATACAGGACACTTTGGTTCTCAGGATGAGAGATTATAAACATAGCTTAGATGCTGCCTCACACACTTTGCATAATAAAACATTTATATGCTATCATGAAGAGGGTGTAGTCTAAGTCACACTGCAGACTTGGTTGTTCTCAGCTTCCCCGTTTGGGCAGGTGTGAGAGACAAGTTGTAGATATGCCACCAGTGAGAGCATATAAATGTATCTGGTGCAAACGTTTTACAAGAGAATTATAAATGATTCAACAAGGGAGAGCAAGAAGGAGAGTGAGAGCTAAAGTGCAATTTAAAAATAATATAAATAATTGAAACATAGAAATAAGATACTAATTAGTTGTAACTGGTTTTGTTTTATAGGCACAGTTTAGTTTTCATGTCTACAGATCAATCTTTTTTTCTTCTTCCCCCTCCAGTAATTTTATCTGATATATAATGGAGTTTCAATGGTCTACATCTAAGGAACATTGCTTAGTAAGAGGATAGAAGAGGCAATGATAAGGCAGTATAGTGCAACTCACTATGTGATATTAGAAGAGAAAAAGAATGGGGTTAGATCTTCCATGGTGATGCAAGTAATCAGTCTTAAAAAAAAAAAGGAGGAAAAAAAAGACAGGCTTTCCAGTTATATGTTGACCCATGCTTTCTAAAATGAGAGAGCACATTTTCCATTACAAAGGAAACAACTGAAGGTTCATAATTTGTTTTTCTGTTACTAAAAAAAAAAAAAAATAAAATAAAAGCAGATGCTGCTTTAAGGAAAACATTTAATTCCAGGAATTTCTGTACAACTGACCTCAGCAAACTTTTCCATCTTAGATGGATGACTTCTGCTTGAGACCCTGAAAGATTAAGATGCACACACACCTAGTTTATTGCAAAACTAATATTGTAACTTCAAAAGAAAAAAAATAAAAACAAAAACAGATTCTGTACAAGAATACTGTTCAAATGGAATGTGTTAAAATAACATTTATTAATAAATACTTTATAAAATTCTATGTGAATACTAAATTAATAGATTCCTGTTTTAAAATTGCTTTGGTCCTCATGAATTTTCATAAATTCACTCTATATGCTTTTTTTTTTTAAAAAGGTATTAGCTGCTAAAAAGCACATTTTGCCTAAACTAAAAGGCTAGTTTTAAACACTAAATATTGTTGCTTAAAAAAATATGAATTCTCAAAAGTTGGGCATTTAACAACAGTTATAGCTGGCTTGTTAGTTAACAGGACGGAGTCGGTTAACACACGAAATCCACACGCACTGAGGCACTGAACCATTGACTTTCCACTATTCAGAACATGGGCAGCATACATTTAGCTTCATAGCAGGAATTAACTCCAAACAGCACAAAATTCTCCATAAACCATCCTCATCGTCCTTATAAAACACACCATGATAGCACACAAACTACTTGTCTCCCACAGGCAGTGTCATGAATATGGCTTGCATTAAGTTGACCCAGGGAAGGGGGCTGGGGGAGAAGGAGCTGGATGACAGCATAGTTTCTTTCTGATAAAAGTATTGCAATTGTCCATGGCTGAGATTTCCAATGTACTTCCGCCGTCTTGCAACGAGAAATGTCATCCCCAGAAATATCTTTGATGTGAGGAGGCTTCTTCCTGGCAAAGGAGCGCGCTGAGGCCTGTGCCAAGCAAAGCTGACCAGAGAAGCTCCCCAAGAAGTCCCTGGCGGTAGGACGGGGCCCAGAGTCTGCCAATGGGCTGGAATTCAGAGGCGGGAGAAAAGCACATCAGCCTCCAGTAGCAGTTGGTGGAAAAGCAGGACTTTTCCTCAAACGAAAGAGCGTGGGAAGCGCGTTGAGACACATGCTCAGAAGCAGGCCGCAGCAGCAGGCTGGTGCCGAGGCGGAGGGGCAGGGGCCTCTCCTGCAGCCATTGCTCAGGCTGCCCCCAGTGCTTGGCTGGGCTGGCGGCCCAGGGAAAGGCTGCAAGATCCCTGCCCTGGAAAACAAGAGCATTTTAACATGGAAGTGAATCTGATGAGCGATATAAGGTGCCTGGCAGGGTTGGTCCTTTTACCGATAGAGCTGATATAAATATGCTGCATGTTGGCTTGGCCTGTGAACCTGCGACAGAGTTACAAGAAGCAATAGCAAATAGCTTTTCATTCTTTACTTATTTCCACATCACTAGCAATGATTATACCTAAAGGCCAATAGTATAGAGAGGAGACATTTCATTGTAATTACACATTTAGGCCAACATGTGTGGTTGGCTTGCCTAGTTAGCATTAAAAAAAGAATAATTGAGCTATATATAATACACATCAGTCAAACTGTCAAGTTGCTGAATTTAACAAAACTTAGGCAAGGTTTTTGTATTTTTTTTTGCTTTTTTTTTTTCCTTTTTAATGTAGAGGCTTTCCATTTAACAGCTAAATATTTTAATTGACGAGACTGAATAAAATGAAGCGAAACCGTAATTCTAGTGCAGTGTAGCTCAACTGGGTATTCTAGTATTATCAACTACCTAAATTTTTATTTTTTAATGTATTTAAGTGCTACCCATATAAAGGGAAAGTTTGTAAATTAACCCTGTGATGGCATTTTATTTTTCACAGTGAAAGATGAAATTCAGACACAGGGGAAAGGCTTGTTTTGTTTTTTACATCGTGGATACTCAGCTGGAACATTTTGCTCTACTGCATATTTGAAAGAAGTTCCTTTGGGAGCCATGATGAAGCAAAACCACTTAGCTATTACAACTGGAGATTAAAAAAAATTATAGATTCAGTATTTAAAACACTTTAAAAGTATATGTTTGTCTAAAATATAATAGAAAATCCTTTACATTTGTATTTTTTTCTTAATTTTTTTGGTTCTTAGACTATATAATCAAGTCAAGATTTACACTGTACATTAAAAATCATCTTTTGAATGTATTTGCATAAATGGAAAGAGAGCTGTTCAAGAATACTGATAAAAAAGTTAGTTGCCAAGATAAGAACTAATTCAGAAACAAATGATCCTCAGAATTTTGCTTTTCCTTCCAAAAGGGCCCTGCTCCTGACAGTGCCTCTCGCTTCACTTGTTTAGCTCTCCTTCCCACACCGAGAAGAGTCACCCTGCTAAAACCCATGACTCCTCTTATAACCAAGAAACAGCAGCTGAGCACAAGAGCCTCACTTCAGAACAAAGTGTGTTCTGGACTGGAGTGTTTGCCAGGAATAGCATGAATTAGCTTTTGCTATTAAAAATGCAGTTTGAAATGTTTGAACATTCATCGCCAACTCAGAGCCCACTCCTGCTCCCTGGGGCAGATGAAGGAGGTGTTGCCACTGCCAGCCTTGAGAGCAAAACCAGGTCCCAGGATACTGAAAGGCAGCGTAATTAACTGGCATCATCTCCCTCTGATTTTCCCATCAATCACTGCTACTACTCTGGGATGCAAATCCGATGTGCTAAGGGGCAGGCACATAGTCCAAACAAAAACCTTAATTATGGCATAAAGCCCTTTTACAGACCCTCTTTGCATGACTGAATTTTATCCAGTAAGTGCAGTGGAATTTGCCATTCTTGCAGCATTTCTTAGTGGCTGCACACTTTATAAAATTTTTTTTAGTGTCATTATGAGACAATTCCTTACCCTCTGTAAACTGGCATAAGTGCCATTAAAGTCAGTGAAGCTCCACTGATGACTGCCATCTCAGGCCCAGTCCAAGTATATCTAAAGGGATGCTTGCAGAGACCAGGACTTTCCCTGGTAATTAAAAGTGGCATTTTTCCAACTGGTCAGAATGGTTACATTGATTTATTTTTCATTTATAGCCTGTGAAATCTGAGGCTGTTAGCTTTCAGTGCTAGAACAATGTAAGAAGGTTAGGGAACAGAACTTTTCTGAATTATTATATACTACATGGATTTGCTATGTTAACAACTGGCAGTGCTAAAGAATTGCTGTAATTCTCAGGTGTTACTTGCTATGCCTGCACTGTGCCACAGCCATTTACCTCAGCAGCTTACATGGCTCCTAGCATCAACACAGCTGGCTTTCAATCTTGCTTCACCTGCAACTGCACTGCTTTTGCCTTTCCCTGTTTATTAAAAGCACTAAATCAGGAGCTTTTCTGTTTTTGAAACAGAAAAGCTCGATGCAGCCCAGCTGCGGGTGAAGAGCTAGTGAAAGCAGCAGCCATGCTGGCAGTTTTTAGGTGGGCTTGAAGTTTTCACTTGTTCATCACTGTTCTCTGAGAGTGGGGGAAAAGAGAGGGAAGCAAGAAAGTCTTGAAGTGAAGAAAAAAGCAGGAAAAAGCTTGGCAAAGAGAAGGGCAGAGGACTCATGAAGGGAGAAGAGAGTTGTGAGAATAACTGAAGGACAAAAAGAGCAGGGTGGAGGAGAGCTGGAGGAGGAAGATTGGGCGAAAGGGCACGTTACTGGGGCTTGGGTTTGTTCTGATAGCCACATACTACGTAACTGCATTGAAAGAGGCTCTCAATATGAGACGAGATTCTGGTGATAGCACAATGCTAACTCATTTTTTATAATGCTGTCAGCAGATGCCCTCTCTTTATATTTATAGCCTAATTACTCCAAGTTACCTACATATGACTCTGTTTAATAGTTTTCATGCCTCACGTTGGCTAACAAGCTGCAGTTTAACACAACTCTGTATTTCTGAGGCTTCAGGCTAGATTGGTGAGAAGGAAACATGACTATGTACAGGGACAGTTAGGTTTATAAACAAGAAACTGGTACCAAAAAAACTGGAGAAAGCACCAAAGCATTTCTCAAGCTGATAGCATATTAATTGCATAACTCCCTTTTATGTAACTAAGTATAAAAGACATTTTAATAACTATAAAAATGAAAGCGAGAGTCTTTCAAGAACTGAGGAATCTTCCAGGCTTGAGTTACGGTCAAAAATGTCCTTAGCACGGAGGACGCTTTGATACGCTACCACACTCCCCTAGCAGTTTCTGATCCACCAGTTTTAAAGGATTGGGTTGATGTCTGTTCTGTGGCTGGCGAGCTGGGTGAGAGTGGAGCTGCCCACAACATCGCTGACAGAGGAGGAGGTGGTGATGGTGTTGTGCTGGATGACTTGCTGCTGGGAGCATGCCGGGACCGGACTTGCAGGAGGACTGCTCTCGGGACCTGGGAAAGGGCGAGGGACAGAGACAGCACACGTTCAGTCATCTGATATTAACCTGACTTCAGGAGCCAGCACCTTGAAAAAACACCAATACCTTAATGACTATGAAACCAGCACATAGTACAAAACGTCCAGTATCTTAGGCTCATAAAGCCAGTGTTGGGATGCTTAAATTCTCTTTTTGCTCCAGCAGAAATCAAAATTACAGTGTTGTGCACTGCATCACAGAAAATCTAATTCAAGCAACAGTTGATAGGTATGTAATGCAATTATGTATTTTTTCTTCGAGTACTGTTAAATAGACAGATGCATAGTGATGCAGACGAGACAGAAATGGGCTCTATTTTAAGAGAATGCTGCAATCTAGCAAATATTAACCCCGAGGCTCTTCCGAGCCACTCTAGAGCCAAGCAAAGAATTTGTCCATAAATTACCATGCTCGTAAAATGCATCAGCTAGACAGAATTGATTCAATGTCTCCATTAGATGTGTTATTTTTTTTTTTAAAAAAAAAAAAAACAAACAGTAAGATAAGAGTTAAAAAAGAACAAACCTTGAAAACCTGCGCCGCGCTTGGTCTGCGCCACAGTCAGAGCACAGTACCGTTTTCGCTGGAGGGGGCTGTAATGCTTTCCTTTATAACTTCCCTCTGGAGAGTTAAGTTATTGTGCTGGCAGCGCTGTGCCCAGGAGGACTCTTGCAGGTCTGGAGCTCTGAGTTCCACAGGGATTCTCCACATGGGAGCCAGCGTCCATCCGTGCGCATCGCCTTGCGGGGTGGAGGGGCAGGGAGGGACCAGCAGTGCTGGGCTAGGTGCAAACCATGGCTTTTTTGTTTTTAAGCAGGGCTGGTTAAATAGGGGCAGGAGATGGGACGGCTCAGAAGATGTTTGAGAAGAGAGGTTCAAGTGATAACATGGCCAAGAATGGGTTCTGGAGGGAAGAACTAGAAACTGTGTTTTCCTGTGGGTGGTGTGGAGACAGTGCAAGGACACTAGCTACTTACTTAGATATCCTTGTGATTCTTTCTGCATGGCTGTTATCGGACAGTCTTTATGCGTTAACAACAACTGTTTCAGCTGTGCTACCTCATTTTTCAGCATGGAGACCTCATTCTAGAAAAGAAATAGAGTTTGGTTTCCCACAAAGCTTAAAACACACTGTTAAGCAAAGTTTAAATCCAAGAACACAGAAACTGCTCCACAACTTCGGAAGAATGTCCTTGACACTATTTTAGCACTCCTTCTGAGGGCAAAGTGGCTTCTCAATTTGATGCCACAAGCTGACATGCAAACCAACTCCTGTGTCCACTGTAACGGCACCATTCCTGCTGCCTGCACTTTTAATGTCAAATTTATATCCATCTTCTTCCCTTCCTGCTCCCATCTCACTGGCTTTAATAGCTACGTACCCTGCTCTGAAGAAGACTTTTATAGCCAAGGTAATGGCACTTCAAAAAAAAAAAAAAAAAACAGTAACAAGAAAAGAAAATAAATACAGCTCTGTCTAGCAAAGGCTTCTAAATCCCAAGACAGCTTTTTCCTGGCTTATCCTACTAAAATGAAATTATTTCTCTAATTGAAGCACAGACACCTTGATTAACCGCCTTTGATCGTGCCGTGCTCCCACGCAGCGCTGGCCATGCCGGGGCAGCAGCGAGCACAAAGAGGGCCTCTGTGTCCTTGGGGGCACAGACAGTGGCTCGCACCTGAAGCTGCATGTTTGTCTGGGTGAGTTCTTCTGCTTTCTTTTCCAGTGACATCACCCAGACCTTCCTCTTCTGTCTGCAGCGCGTGGCAGCGGCTCGGTTCCTCTCCAGAAATTTCCTCCTCCTCTCATCAGGGTCTTCATCCACCACTCTCCTCCGGCGGCCTCCGGTGGGCTGCGGCGGCTGTATTGTCTGTGTGGGCTGCATCTGCTGTGCGGCTGGTGAAACCTGGTGGGGAGAGGGTGATGAGATGTGGAACAGGTGAGGGGAAGGAGGCTGAGGGACAGAGACATCTCCCACAGTTGCCTGGTGGGATGGCAGGCTGGGAGAGGCATGCGTTGAAAGACGCTGCCAGATGCCACTAATGTTAGCTGCTGGCAAAGAGCTGCATTGGTCAAAGGGGAGATTTTTTTGAAATGATTCTCTGAATATTAGTAGGAAAAATATTTTTCCCCTTACAGCTAGTCATTAAAAACATTTCACTTAGGTACTTTCTCTGCCACCATCTATTTCAAAGCTGAAATGTCAAGTTTCTCTCAGCAACCCTTTTAATCAAAGCAGAAGACTGTAGGGGCCTTATTTCTGTTTCTCCTTTCTTTCTTTTTTTAAGGGACATTTCTATTTCACATGCTCTCCCACCTCCATTCTACACCTCACAGCCTCTGGAGATGGGAGATACAAGCACTCTGCCTGTCTGAGCACACCTGGAAAGCTATGGGCAAGGGTGGTGGAGCCAGGCAACATCGATGCCCATGAGATGGAGTAAGAAGAAAGAATTTAGGTATCTGGACACACATGTGGGTTTTGAAGGGAGGCCGGTATCCCTGCACTACATGGATGTGCTGCTATATCCTTCTTCTCAGGCACTTCTATTTGCCCTCCTTTTGATGCTCTACTCTTTTTTATTATTATTTATCTGACAGCAGTCATGAAAAACTGAAAAACTATGGAAAAACACATATCTTTATCTTTTTCAAGTGAAGGAGAGAAAACATCAGTCCTGTTGCTGAGAGTAACTGGCCCATGCCTTACAGAGGAGGCACATGATGGGGCCAGCACCCATCAGTCTGGGCTCTGACTTTTGGATGAAATACTTTCTTATGTCCTGGTCAGGAACGAGTATCAGAGTTCATGTTCAGTGTTTCTAAAGCAATAGATGCTGCCTGGGAAAGACTAGCTCTCAGACTACTTTCCTGCCTCACCGTCATGCCCACACCCAGGTCCATGCCCTTGTTCTCTAGATTTTGCTGGGCGCTCAGGTCTGGTTGCTGGTGCACAGCTGAAGACGCTCGTGCTGTTCCTGCTGCTCCTACTCCAGCGGAGTCTGGAACAGTCTGGAATTCTGAATTGTTGACTCAGAATTAACCCTGTTGTTCCGGCAAAGGCCCAAACCTCCAAGGTGCTTCCTTTTGACATTAGGGATTGGACATACTCAGCGCTTTGTCAGATTGAGCCCTGAATTTCAGCTGCAGCAATTAACACGTGTTTGCCCAACACATCTGTCTGTCTCAATTAAAATGATACTATCATCTTGCAAGGTCACTTTTCTGTCTAGAATCTTGCCACAAACTACGAAGAAGAGCTTGTTCCCTTCCCCAGCTGACTTGTGTCAGTTACAGTGGCAATTTTATGTATAATTACACTGTGCATCTGATAATGCTTTTCACATAAAACCTAATTTATTCCTAGTTTTCTGTTGCACCGTCAGGTAATTTCTCTTGCAGGAGCATGAAAAATTAAAACAAAACCAACAAACATAAAACTAAATAAGCCACCCTACACCTTCTAGCTGATTCTTAAAATTTTAGCTTGTACGAAGTCCCTCTTTTACAATTAGAGCTTCCAATCCTCTGTCAACACGGGGGGTTTTCCCTGCGCCCCTGTACAGTCCCTGTCCCTGCCACAATGCCTCTGCTGCCACAGGAGATGGCTGCCATGGGATACCAGCTGCTCCCCTTCCTCTGGGGTTGAGCACGCCACTCCTCAACAATACATCTGAGTGCAGAGGCCTCAGAGATCCCTTTTAATGTCAACAGAGTGTCAAAGGGCTGTCATTTGCTCACATCCAACACCTTTATAGACTTCAAAGATCTGTTATTTATGTTTCCAGACACCAAAAGCTTTCCTTACCCCATCTATCTTCCTTTTTATCTAGCTTCAAGAATTGTTTCTTAATTCCCAGTCAAATCAGGTACACAGATAGGAAAAGGTAAGTATAGATTTTTTTTCTTTCTCCCCATATGGTAATGTTGGAAGATGCCAGTCAGTGCTTGGGCAGTCAGTGGGTAATCTCAGAAAAACAAAAAAATCTTCTCTCCATCTCTGGCAGGTATTAATTAGAAAGCCCAACATTACATCACTAATAATGTCACGTGGGATAATTAACTGCATCTTACTAGACAGCTCTTAGCCCTAAAATCTGTTAGGATATATCTCAGTATCTGTCTAAGCATCGCTCTCTAACAGGACTTCCCCACCCTGCCTATGGACACAAGTGCTCTGGTAAGAAAGAAAATGAACGTATATTAAAATCAAGCTTAATTTTCTTTTATAAAACGCTTATCATATATCAATAATCAACACAAATGTAGGACAGGAAATAAAATGAAACAACATCCCAAACTCTATTTAGGCTTATAAAATTAATCTGATAAGTTTGATATGAAGAAATGTTAATGTGACCAAAACAGCAATAATAGTATCGTTTTTGCATTAGTTAAGACAACACAGCTACAGCTTGGTAAAATATCTTTCTCTCAGAAATATGTGTATTAGAAGGCTATTTCTACTCTTATCTCTGATCTAATTCTCGTCTCTAATCTTCGCAACATACTACAAAGTTAATGCTCATTCATTCATTCTGGCAAAACACAGTTCATTGGGCTCTTGTGTATCAAAATGGTAGGTGAAAAGCACAAAATGAATGCTGACATTATGGAAGGGTGTGATGTAAAATAATGAAAGTTATGCCCTGGGAACACGTGGCCCATGGTAACACAGGCCATGCTGCTCCTTGGCAGATGGCTTGGAACCAAAGAATCAGAAAAATAAGGAGGTTAAGAACTAGTAAAATTCACCATAAAATTAACATCTGCTGCAGCAATCTGACCCCCAAAGAGGCCAATACCATGGAGACTACGGATGAGCTTAGGAAGTAATAATCATGTGTTTATAACTCAGAAAACACTTATTTTCTCCCCATTAATGCATCTATTCAGAAATCACTCTTGTCTTTGCACCATGAGAGCAGACATGCAGAAAGAGTTCTGCTGTCTGGGGAAGTAGATGATCCCAGGAGTCCTACTCAGACCCATCAGCCACCACCTCCATCCACAACCTCCCGGTGACACTTACACCTATGGTCAAGGTGAAGACCTACTCGGTCCCTAGTGGGGCCCATCGTCTCCAGTGACACTCTGTGCCCTGCAAAGCTCACATTACCATGTGTGTCCTGTTCCAGAGACTCTGAGGCACTGGAACGCATCTGACATAGTTTTGTGGCTGCCAGTTGGCCTGTCTGCCCCAGTGCCTGCCTACAAGTCTTCTGGGGTACCCAGCTAACAGAAAATGCAATGCACAAGGAGCGTAGGCTGTTCCAAACAGAATGACTCAAAACTGGCTTCAGCAGCACAGAAGTTAAGACGGAAAGGCAGCTGTAGCACATTGGCTCGTTGGCTGATCCCTTATCCTTAAAACTTGGAGACTGCCTGTAGCTTCTATCTCGTGCATGGAATGCTTACTCTCTCATGGATCTCCTAGAGAGCCATCAGCTTACTTTTGGTTTCTGTGTTATGAGATAATGTCTTTTTATTGGAGTTTTTAAACAACTCCAAGGAAAATAACTCATTAACAGATGGGAAAATAATTGAATTCACAAAGTAAAAACTGAACTAAACTTAGGAAAGCTTTGGACATCTTCTCACAGGGGAGTCTGCTGATCTCTTATTTAGACTGTTTCTCTAAAGCTGACAATTCATTTTACATTAGCAAATGCTTTAGGGAAATCCCATGTGCTTGCAGCCTCTGCAATAATAAAGCTAGATGTTAGTAAATAGTTAATGTTGTGGGACACTGGGATGTCAGCCAAATCCTCTCATTTTCTTTAATGTTTTCTAAGAGCCTGTCTGAAAGGTATTTGCAAGCAATGCAGTACTTCACAGATTGAAATTCTTATGGCTGGCTCTTTGTCCTCATTGTATGCACTACCCACTTGTACACCTTAAATTTACTCCCATACCTGACATGTTACAGTCACTGGCCCCAGAATTTTATTTTTCTTGTGCAATCTCCCCGATGCAGAAGCCTATCATCTTACACATTAGTGGAATTCCTCCTAAAATTACCTGCTAAAGTCCTTGCTCATTAGTTCATCAGTTCAAGAAACATTTCAGATATTGAATTATTCAAATTGCAGAAGAAAATATAGCTGGTATCTTAGTTTTGGGAGGCAAATGGAGGTGGGGAACCTCTTTTCGGTGTTCTGTGGGGACAGGACAAGGGGCAATGGCCTTAAGCTGGAGCACAGGAAGTTCTGCACCAACATGCGGAAGAACTTATTCACGGTGTGGGTGACGGAGCACTGGAACAGGCTGCCCAGGGAGGTTGTGGAGTCTCCTTCCCTGGAGATATTCAAGACCCGCCTGGACGCCTACCTGTGCAACCTGCTGTAGGGAACCTGCTTTGGCAGGGGGGTTGGACTCGATGATCTCTTGAGGTCCCTTCCAACCCCTGCAGTTCTGTGATTCTGTGATTCTGTGATTCTGGTCCAAAAACGGAGACCTCCATCTCACTCGGTGGAGATCTTCACTGAATTCTAATAATCTGAATTAACTTCAGAATTCCCCACCTGGTTTAAACCTCTCTCCTTGGACTGGCTTCATTGTCTCTTTCTCCTGACACAACATCCACCAGCATTGCCTGCACTGTCACCTAATCCCGGCTTTCTCACACTCCACAGCTAGGGGCTGCTATCCCCTTCACAAGGTCTGGAATTTTTTTTTTTCCCTTTAAGCCAGTGTACCCTAAAACTATCTATCTCCACTATCTGCAGTCTTGACAGGAAATAAATATGCCATTGAATTCAGCGAGGTTGTTTCTTTACATATCACACACACACATTCCTTAGTTGGAGTATGCATATGCAAGGCCATTTTACTTCACTAAAGATTGTGCTGTTTCTGTAGACAGAACACATACAACTCTTTAAATCTTGGCCTGTGAAGTTTAGGTTCGAGCACACTGTACAACATACATAATACGTTAATCTTCATAATACACTTTGTCCATAAAAGAATAACGTAGCAATCTGCAGAGATCAAAGTACAGAAGAATCTTAGAGCTCCTTATTAAGTAAGGTTTTGCAAATGTCTAGAAAACTAAGCAGAAAAATAAGTTGTTAATTCACACCATTTTCTTAACAAAGTTTGTGCTTCTCTGCCACTGGTAGCAGGCATTTATAAGTAGCTGGAGGGGAATGTGCCTAATAAGATGTGTGCAAGACAAAACAACAAAGGTATGAGACTTTTACTCCACATAACAGTAAAATTCAGTGATGCAGCATAGCATAAAGGTCTACCTGTGCTTGTCCGCCCGAGTGCAGGGGTGGGTGCGGCGAGGTCTGGTGATGTGCTGGGTGTGCGTGAAGGTGCGAGTGGGAATGGTGGTGGGGGTGATTCTGCTGGTGATGAGGCTGAGGATGAGGATGGTGCGCCGGGTGCTGGTGCTGGTGTGGGTAGGAGTGGTGAGGTGGCAGTGTCTGGTGCTGATGAGGATGGGAGTGCATATGATGGTGTGGCGTCTGGTCCTGCCGTGAGCTCATCATTTCCATCATGTGGCCCATGGTGTTCATATTCCCATTCGACATGGCGGCAGGATGATGGGTCAGTGCTGCCTTCAATCTCTGGAACAGAACAAGGAAGAAAATATATATGTGGAGTTCTGAGCATTTAGAATAAGTTTTCTGCTGTTGTAGAAACAGTGCCTTGTATTTTGAGATTTTTTTTCTTGTTATTCCCTTGATAAAACACATCTTAGTTCAGTTTGAGAAAGAACGTATTCTTGGGCTGTAATCTAATTTTCCACTGTAAGTATGTAGAGATGTAAACATCTGAACTGAAACTTAACAGTTGCACATTTCCTACTGTGCTGCTGAGGAGCAATAACTTGCTTTCCTCCTTTTCTGTCTGACCAGCTCAGTAGCTTTAACTTCATCAAACTGGTATTCTTTCAGTTTCAAAAAGAAAGGTCTGATTGAAATAAAGGTGAAACAAAGTCCAACACTTAGTTCCCCTCTGCTTTTTACTACATATTTTATTTAAAGGACTATTGATAAATATATTGCATTGACACATGTCTGTCAATTTTAGGTTCAGAGTACTCTACAGTTGTATTAGCACCCCGTCTGTGGGTTGTGTTTTGTTTTTTTTTTTATCAGAAATACAAGAAAATAATAAGGATGGTCTCAACCTGATCATTTTTCTTTGCTGAAAGTTCAAATGTCTGCTATGTTTTTGCATGCTCACCCCTGTTCTCTCCATGTTTTGTTGGGCCCTGGAGTCCCAACCAGAGAAATACTCTCCTTAGTATCAATGAGATTCTGTCAGTTTTACCAAAATACCACCAAAAGGCAATAGGAAGAACTGCTAGATATTCAACTACAGGATAGGGCCCTTGTGTACCAAGATGATACAGAACTGAAATACAGAGAAAAAAATGGTTTCCTTTCAGAACAGTTGCAGGGTCACCTCAAAGCTGTGAATTATACTGGAATATAGCCACCTTGCTGATGTAATCCTACCCTTCAGACTACTGAAATCACCGGTGTTTTAGAAGAGTGTGCCAAGTTAAAGCCTGATAAGTGTCAGCTAGGAGAAAGGCTCTTTCCAGCCTCGGAGGAACCTCCTTCGCATCCACAAGTCTGTGTCTTGCCAGCCAGACACTCAAGACCTCTTTTCATTTTGAAGAAGCCAATGTATACTTGCTTTACTCACACTGATACAAGTAATTAGTCAGCAGAAAATAGTAGGAAGAAAATGGAAGGAAGGAGATCCACAGCATCACTTGATGTCAGACTCGTATGATCTGAATAACTCATGAACTAGCTCATAATTCATTATCCAATCAGACAACATAATGAAGAACAGACAAATAATCATTAAGAGATGTCAACTATAGGAAAGTCAGCAAGAAACAGCAGTGGTATAAGGAACAGAGATGTGCCTTTCCCTACAGCAAACACTGTGGGTCACAGATGACAGTCAGAATATCCTACAATGTGGCTAAATCTTGCCAGATTGAGGAGTAATCACCAGATTGAACTGCATTTCAGTTTTGCCTTTAAGGCAAAACCAACTTAGCAGGACATTCAAAACCTGTATACAAGAATGTCCATCTACTTTATGTTGAAATAACATCTAAAGCCCAAACTGAGCTCAGTCTAACATCCACAGCACTAACCTGTCTTGGTTATAAACAGAAAGACTAGAGCAACTGTCATCCTTAACGTTTCTGAGCTCAAGTGCTACCCTGGTTATTGCAAGCAGCTCCTCACAGTGCTCAAGTTATCAGGTGTTACCCAGGAGTGTATTCAGAAAAATACAGAAAACAACATATGAATCAGATAAGTCACTCTGCATGTCATTCTTCTTCAAAACTGACCAAGACTTTTATCATGGGGCTGAACCACCACTCAGCTCTAAGCCAAAGCACCAAGAAAAGCTGTTGTAACTTTGTTTTCTGTGCACGCTGCAAAGCCAGACTCTCATCAGCCAGCAGTTTTACAAAGGATGAATACCTCACAAAATCTGACAATGCTATATTTGTCAAAAAGCTCTGAAAATGAACTGCAGCATGTTGTATCCTGAACTGCANAAAAAAAAAAAAAAAGGACGAAAAAGCTTAATGCGTGAATAAGCATTTTTTTTTTCAGCTGTAAAAACTGTGGCTTATTAGTATGGTGCAACTTCAAGGAGAACAAATTATTTTGTTTTCTTTCCACAGCCCCTTCTACCACATCCATTTATTTGAGATAGCAAATCAAGAAAGACAGTGAGAGGTCTGACGTGCAGCTGGTTTCAGTCAATAGGGGTCATTTCCATTTGGTCTGTGTATTTTACAAGCTCCTTGTTCACTGTTCCCAACGGGAGGGTGGGCCAGCTGCCCTGGATCTGAGTCCTGGTCAGAAACCAGCTATCTACCTCACCCTGTCCCAGAGCAGCAGCAGCAGCAATTGCCTCGCGTCCCTTTAGCTTCGTGCTTAGATCAGCTCTGCAGCAGCGAGAGCCCGGCATGCACACGCACCCAGAGCAGCGTTTATCTTTCATTACCGAGTTGCTGCTGCCAATCAGAAACATTTGGGGGAACTGTAAACTTTTTTTTTCATTCAGTCTTCAGTGAGATCAATTGGTTTTGATGTTTTAGTTAGAGCGCAGGGGGAAAAAATCACCAGAACTTGGTGAGCTCTCTGCACTGTGCATGCACAGAGCTGGAAGGGAAGGCAGCATTTTTGTTATTGATCTTTTTATGTGTGCTAATTGCAAACAGCTGTTTTATTTTAGTGTCAAATAAATCTAAAATTAAATTATAACCTGGGACCCAATCCTGCAGATATTAAGATTTTCGGGAACTGTGTCATTGACCACACCAGGGCCTGAGGGCACTCGGCAGGTCTCAACATGGGGCCAAACAGAGGACTCACCCCTCAGATCTGCAACCACCAAAAAGAAAATTTTCTGCTAACCTCAGTGACAATGTTTCTCAGTGCCCAGTCATCTTCTCACCTTTTTAAAGTACAGTTTTCAAAAAAACTCCACCAACCTGGAGTTCCCACTCAAGACAACAAGAAGTGTAGGTACTCATCAATTTTTGGGTCCTTAATGATTTTCTTTTATTATTATTTGATCAACCTGACACACCAACCAACATCAGTTACAGTGGATTTCCAGTCATGGCATTTCCATTCATCACTGTCACTGACGCAGACAAAATAAGAAACCATTTCACAGAGCACAGTCTGTTTTGCCTCTGATCAAGTAAATAAAGAAAATTCCCTTTTGATCCTACAGGAAGCCAGAAGCACATAAACTCTCATATTTGATATTTAGGAGGAAATAGAAACAATGGATAAAATTGCTCCACAGGTATTGTTCCCTGTGCTATTGCTCATGATAATGCACTTAACCGACACATTTAGTTTGAAGCCATCCCAATGGATATCTTATAAAGTTAGCACCACAAACAAGCTATCATTGTACTGGGAATATTGTTTTCTGGAAACAGCTGTTCCTGAACCTAAAGCCTGAAATTATAGTATAGTAAGTTGCTTGATGTCTCCCTCTGTATCAACATAGACCACAATATACTTGCTGTCTGCCAAAAATGAGCTTCAAGCATTTCAGATCATGAATGAAAAGAATATCAGTTCCCTGAACACTCCTGCAATTCAGGATCTTGCTGCTTTGTAATACTTCTCGATCCCGACATGAATTTCAGCATTGCCTTAGCTTTAGCCCCACTTTCCTTTCTCCAAAATTGCTAGTGAAAAATTACCAGGATTATTTCCATTTGTTAAAGTAAAAAAAAAGATCATTAGAACTGTCATTTTGGAGGTTGCTTTTGCCACAACCAAAAACTCAAATCATTTTGGGGGTTCCACATTTATACATTTATAATATTTACAACAGATTACATTTAGAGTACAACAGACTATAAATATTACAGCACATGCCACAATATATACATGAAAATAAACTAAAACTTACTCCCATTTATTCATTTGTGGAGAAACAAAAAAGTCTCCTCCAACTTTACAGATGTTATTACCTGAGTGGTCTGTGACTGCATCAGACAATAAACTGTTATATCATCCAGATGAATTTTATGCTGGAAGAGTCACAAGCCCTGGTTTTGAATAGGATTGAATTGTTCTGAATAAGTATGCATCACTGCACTCAGAAAAGTTTCTCTTCCCCTTCTAGTCTGCACGCCCAGATTCCACTGAATTAGAGAAGAGACAAGAGTAGCTGTAGTATCAGCTTAATGTCTGGTATATTCTTATCAAGAGATTTTATCAGGTCCCTGAAGTCAGATGGAATATGATCTCAAAGATATTTTCTTGTGCTAGTTAGTGTCTGTGATTCTAGTCCCCGTTATTCAAGGATGCCATAAGGTCCCTGCAGAGAATAGAAGAGACTAGAGAGGGATGGGAAGTCTAGAAAATAAAGATATAAACATCCCCACAAACCTGCAATTAGGTAGCAACCTCAAGGTGAAAATCTTGATTAGCCAGACTTTGTGGCAAGAATCCCACTGACTCCAGTGGCACCAACATTCTTTTCTCATCTGTGACAGTCAAGTTTTCTTTTTACACTAGTTCTCAAACCCAAGACGAATACATGGAGTTAAGCTGGCGGCAGCTGAAGCCAAGAACAGAATGTCACCCAGTGCATGGCAGGGCATCACACTGAATTTGATCCTTTCCTCCAACTACGACGGTGATGAGAGAACTTACGTGTAAATGTCACTTTGGTCTTTTATAGCTGTCTGCTTACAAGTACTTCACAGTGTCAATAACAGAAACCACTGTTCCCAAATGTTCCACTCGCGTTCATAAAAGCAAATTGGAGGCTATTCATCTCCACCCAGTAAGCGAAATGCAGATACTTATGACCGCATTTCAGAGACCGGTGATTAGGAAGTCTCTGATGCCACATTAAATGCTTGCTCCTTCATTTCTCATGCAATAAAATTAAGTCCTGCATACTGACTGAGGGAGGAGTGAGAGATGTGCGAAGGACATGAAATCCAGAACCGAAGTGACACGTCACACTAATGAAAAGAGAAAAGGGGGATGCATTTAATTCACAACTCGCCAGTAAACAGTGCCAAACTGCTAATATTCTAATTATTCTCAGGCTGCTTGGCAAATCTGAATCGTACTTTTCCTTTCCTTTGTGCTTTCTTGCCCACTTAGTTGAATTTTGTAACACTACTAACAATGGATCATCATCAAGACTTCAGCACAGCTTAGCTTCTAATAAAAACAACAAATTTGCTCCCTTGTCCTTCCAAACACAAACTGAATTAAACTTCAGCAGAAAGCAATGAGAATCAACTAAAAACAATCAAACCAACAGTAAAACTAATAGACACCATGCTGCTCAAGGACAGGTCAGCTGTAATAGCAGCATCTCTGAGCTCAGGACACAGGGGAGCCCAGCTTTCCAGTGACATCAAGACAAGTGACACCATTCCAGACTACTGCCAATTTTAAATACAATGCTGGTTGCAGCTAGAGTGGCCCAACGGTACTTGGCCAGAACAGACATCCTCTGGTGATGGCATTTCATTGAGAATGGATACAGCTTAGGAACGGCAGAAAGCATGAATGAGTTCACATCCCATCTCCACCTGGAAATTTCCTTCTCTTTGTCTCCAAGCAACTTAGCAAGGAGATAAACCTCATTATCCCTGTGCAATGTGCTACCTATTTAAGGATGAGAAGTAGAAAAACACTAAATTCTCCATGCCTATTCTACACGTATTTTACTGAACAAATAAATTATAAGCGAGACAGAAAATAACAGTTTATGCTTCTCAATATATACTACTTCTTGCATGAATCATTTCTCAGTGCAGTATTAAACAACTGGCTTTGATTTGCACAGGAGTCAGGAAATGTGAAGTTCAAAAAATCAAACCCCTAATTCCCACGAAGTCTAAGTCAATCCCTGCATTTGCGTCCACGACAAGGGATATTTAATTATGTAATCACACAACAGACAGCAAAATGATTTATTACTGGCAAATGGTGTCATATAATTTCAACATACAATACCAAAGAAAGGATCCAAAAAATACAACCAGCTTCTGTCTCATTTCCCCTCTATGTGCCAGAGTCCAAAAGTGAAGCTGCTACTTAGCTGCTACCTACCCCTGGAGAGGCAAGTTTCTGACAGCAAAACGCCTGACACTTTGGGGATTAATTCCCTGTGCCTGCTGTCAGTAGGCAGGCACATACCTAACCCCCATCTTTGTTCTCCAAATAGACAATCTTTTGCTTAGTTACTCTGCCAGATTTATCAATGGCGTATTCCCATATTGCCTGCCAAGTTATCACCCATGGAAAACACAGAAAGGGAGGTGGCAATAAAATTTCTCAGTGTTACACCTTGCAAAGAAGTGGCAAAATTTGGGCTCAAAGGAACCTGAACCTGCAGTGCCCAGATGTGTCCTATAATGTCCGTGTTACAGCCTATTCCAGAGCTGAGATACATCAAGCTCTTTCTTCATGCTGGACATGAAGTACTTGGGCAAAGTTTCTGACAATGGGATGGAGCTCAGCTTCCTCGCTCCTGCAAGCAAAGTCTGCATCCAGGTTTCTAAAACCATGTTCCCATCCTCTAGCACAATGAAAGCAGGAAGTGCTTGCACAGCACACGTACTGCTATATACATCTTGCTTGAGCATATGATGAACACTTATGAATGTATTAAATGAGAAAAGTGGGAATTGAATTCAGAGGAAGTTTGGGATTTGACTATACAAGCCAGATACAGAGCAAAGCCTCAAATCAGAGCACTCTAACACTGAGAACAACGCTGTAGGTTTGCGAGTTTTAATCTGTACTCAAAGATCAGAATGGATTAGCACTGTACAAATTTCTCTCAGCAGAATACTGCTCTGAAGCCTCAAGACCCTTAAAAGAGTGATTTCAGTTTCTTGCAGAGGATGCACACTGCTTGCATGCTTTTTCCCTCTCACAGGCATAATATACACACCAAGGACATGAGAAAGGCAGGTTCAAAGTCTTTTTTGTCTGAAGATTTCTGAACTTTCATCACCCACCTCTCGCTAAGACTGATCATGATTAAGTCATTCATATTCAAAGAAAAATACCATCCAAGTATATAAGACTTGGGTTGTTTTTTTCTTTTTTTTCCACTAGTGTGATTTTGAATACTCGTTTTTCCTGGATTAAACCCAGCACATTTAAAGGGCTACTAGCAAGCCAGAAATGGGATACATGTGCAGTTAAAAGTGCTTTGATTTCATCCCAGATGTGCAGCGCTCAAGGGCGTACACACACACACACACAAATCCACTGACTGTACAGGCTACAATCTGATCTGCAGATTTTTCTTCAAGATTGTACCAACCAGACTCTGAAATACAAAACCAAAGCCCTGACCACTTATAGCCATTAGGGATCCCAGGGCTCTTTGTGAAAGAGTATTGATGTTCATTAGCCTATTGGCCTGACTGGAGAATGCAGTAATGCAGGTAATTAGACTTTGTTTCATGTCGACTTAGTTTCAGACAAAGTTATTTTTCTCCTTCATTTCTAAAATTAAGTGATTCCTGAAACATTTTTCAAGCATTCATGGATTTTTTTGTGAAGAGAGACTAGAACTTAAGGTACAGTATGGTGACATACAAAATGAGAATATGTTTAAGGATTATTTAACACTTTTCCAAAGGAGAGTTGGAAGGGAAACTTGGGGAAGGTTTGGGAAGGGAAGGTTTAGGAAGGTTTGGGAAGGTTTGGGAAGGGAAGGTTTGGGAAGGGAAGGGAAGGGAAGGGAAGGGAAGGGAACTTTTTAATTCAGCTGACAGCTTTCAATTATCTGCCTATGACAGTCTAGTCACTAGTGACTTCTTAAACATGTGCACTCATATATTACATGCAGAACACAGAGACAAACTGTGAAGAGTGTGAGCAGGTTTGTTTTGTGTCAATTTGCCCTGTTATAAGTATAGTCTATGTCGACAGTTACCTGCAAGAATATAACGAATATTCAGCGTTGAACATATCAGCGTTGATAGGTACTGTTCTTTCACACTTATGCAAGGTTTCTCATGCCCATCCACCTTTCCCACTGCTCTTCCCCTGACTTCATAGACCAGGATGCTGTCCTCCACCACATCCTGTTTGTTCTCCACCTGCAATGCCATCCCTCTTTACTCATACTTAGCTCAAGTTGCTGCCTTGTTTTTCACTATCAGGCATCAGCTCTTCTTAAACAGTGACATCTGAGGTCAGGCGCATTGAACTTCAAGGCTCCCTGAGGCTCAAGGAAGAGTAACATCCCAGCTCTCTAGCAGCTAGCTACTTTATCAGTTCCTTGAGGTTTTTTAACTCTGTAGCATAGCTATGGTGTGAAACAAGAGAACTAAAAAGAACCAAAGTCAGAAATATTCTTTTTATTGGAAAAAAAGAATGGCAGTGATTTATGCTAACAAGCTTTTTTTGTGTGTTTGAAGAGGCTAGGAATACATCCCAGCAGTCTTACCATGGCTCAGCTGACAAGCAATGACTTACTAAAACGTAATATTTCAGCTGCTCATTCTCCTCTGCACTGTAGGCTTACTCTTTGGCACTACTGCTTTGCAGAGCAACATGTCAGAGCAAACTGAAAAACAGCCTTCCCCAGGGAAGGGAAGGATGCTGTCTGCTTGGAAAGCCATTGACTCATCCAGCCATTTCTGGACAGCTGGTCTGGGCTGTCCTACAGCACGTACCACAGGACACAGAACAAATTTCCATGGGTCAGGGGCCTGGCTAGACCCACAGCTGCGATGGCTGACACAGGAGCAGGATTTCCTTTCCAGCACTGAGTGACAGGTACAGAGAGCATCCTGCCTTCCTTGATCGTGGCACTATGGATTTTGGCAAGGACACCCAGCAAGAGTCCCCCACAGACTCAGACACCTTCCCACACACCAGCTGCCTGCCAGAAGTAATGGCCAAGACCAGAGGGACGGGTAATGTGTGCTCACAGAGACGGACTCCTGCAGTTACCTGTCCTTGCTCACTGTCCTCCCCAGCACAATGAAGTACATTTGGCCGCTCCTGCTACTGCTCTACCTTCATTTTTAAATATTTCTTGTGTATTTGTAATGAGCACGGGAGAAAAGCATAAATATCATCCCGTTTTGGTGCTTAACACATCTTCCTGTCTCCTCTGCCAGCCTTGCCAACAGCATTATCCATCTTCCTGACACCAACATTGTCTGATTCATTTGACATATGCACCAGAAAAAAAAAGTCATGTTCCGAACAAGATCGTAGCGCTGTGATCTCATTCATGTCTCAGTCTCCTCAGTGACTGCACTTCACTGTACCTCCCAGCTCTCGTTGCCTTATGAAAAGAGGGGCTGGTGAGCTTTTCCAGCTTGCTCACTGCAAAGGTGACAGAAATCACTGAGCCCACCTGTCCCAACATTTCCCTCTCATTTGAAATGAAAAAAGCCTCGTAACCTCCCCATTTTGAGAAATTCTGGTTAAGAGTTATGACTAAGTTCCCCCTTTTGGCTGGCACACCAACAAGTCAGTTTAAGTCTTACTGCTGTCTTGTCTCCTCGTGGATAACCACACCTCTCACTACACTTTGGGTGCGACGTCTGTCTCAGCCACATGAGCGTACATTTCAGAGTTGGCTGGAGATGTCTTTTCAGGGTGCTCTGGCAGGTGGGCCATGGACATTCTCCTCAGATGTGTGGGCTGCCAGTGGGAAGACAGAGCTGGAGCACCCTACTCTCTCTGATGGGGCTGGAGGGGACTCACCTACCTGCATGTTCCTGGATCTGAGCCTGCTTCAGACTCAGGTGCTTCACGATACGAAAACACCTGGAGGACGACAAATTTTTGGCAGTGTGATGCTCTCACCTCCACACTGCCCCATTCCATGCCCACAGGAAGGGGCAGCACATCCCTCCCCCGTCCCAGCCTGGGGCTGACTCGTACCACAGAGTCTGGCATTCAAACAGAGAGAGAGGAACAGCCACAGCAGCACAAAGCTTGCAAACGACATCACCTCCGCTCCTCTAGCGCATTCTAGCACATTCCTCTAGCATGTGTCCTGCAGCATCCATCTCTCCTGCCCAACAGGCAGTGGGACTGTCAGCATCCCACCGCCACCTGCAGCCTTAATAACCCTTTAGTGGTGTGGCCACGTAAGCTCCTGTCTCACAGTTACTTCTCCTTGGAGATCTGCCAAAGAGTGAAAGACTAGGTGAGAGGAGGGTGGAGGCCGACCAAACCAAGGACTTGAGAGGACTGGGGGAGAGGAAATTCAGAGAAGAGTCAGAGAGGGGAGGTGGAGGTAGCTGATTTTTTCCCTGTGGTTAAAGCATTATCAGATAACTTATCACATTTTGATCGCGCTCCAGCTGGCAGGGAAAAGGGCTATCTGTTTATTAATTCAATTAGCCTGCTTATTCATCAGTGGAGGCCTAGAAGATGCCGTCACAGGCCAGACTGTGCCAGTCTCAGACCATGAGCTGGTGGGCTGGGAGGAGGCCTGTGTGCAGGAGTCTCCCACCCTGACAGCTCCAGCCAGCACTCATCACCATGATGTCCCAGGTGACAAAATTTAACAGCATACATCTTGCTCACCAGTGAATGCACAGGGTAGGCAACAGAGAGAAACAGAGGGGACAAAAGGGGCTAGCCTTGGACTGGCACAGAAACGCTCTGAGCAAGGAAAGCACTTCAGAGGATTTGAAAGCAGCAAGGCTCCAGCAAGGCCCTGCTCTCTGTCTGCAGGTAGGGTTCATTTCACACTGCCTTTGGCCAGGGACAACATTGCCATGAAGTCCCTGTGCGTCATCTTCAGCCTTCTCTGCCCATCCATGGCCTACGGCCTTCCTCTGCAGGCAGTCTGTCTGGCAGGCAGCTAAAGAGGCTGAGACTGGCTCCAGGTTCAGAAGATGCTGTGCAAAATGCTGCTTGGAGATACCTGACCTGAGGTATTTCTAACAACATCAAATAGTGAAAAAAACAGGACAATGGAGTGCAGTTTCCCAATAAGCCCAAATCCCCCTCAGACCTAGAAACTGTGTAGTGTAATTTCTGCATTATGTCAATGCTGTCATAAATGGTGTTTATTTTTCTCTCGCTGCTTCTATAAAATGTCAGACTTCCTTCTCTATCACACACAAATACGGTTATAACATAGATGTGCTGGCTTCCAGCTTAGACCTTAAAAGACGTTGTGCAGTTTACCATTCAGAGAAATGAGTTCTGTGATGCTTCAGTATAAACAGGACACTGCCCACAAGGCTAGAGGGTCTTATTAGAATAAGGACAGGATGCACACTCTCTCAAATGCTGCTGTCATCACAGCAGTAATTAAAGAAAGAAAATTTGGTGTTTTTTTTTCCTTCTTCCTTCTTTAGAGACATTCTTTCACTTTCTAAAATGCAAAAGGATGTTTTAAGCAACATCCCATCAAAGCAAGATGGCAGCAAGTGTTCCAATGGCAGATGAGCTCATGGGAGCCTTTAACAAAGGGTTCCCCAGAAATGCATCTCCTCCATCCCCCAGCCCCATGGCTAAGTTTGCCTTTCTGCCTCTCCTACTGATGATTAGCTTGACATTCTGAACTAAGATCCTGCCTGACTGATGACTCCACTCCCACTGATAGTTTAGGCCACATATCAACATTTTATAAATTCTTAATTTTCTCACTGCAGCCATATTGAACAGTTTTGTGCAAATGAAGCTTATAATTACCCAGATAAATCAGTCCTGTGCAGTATTTCTTAGGATCTTTCTCAATTTTCTCCCTGGAGTATTGGATCCCATCTGCTTCACTACATTCAGGCTAATTGAAGGGCACTGACTTTTCCAAATGGATTCATTAATTACTCCAGCCAGATTCTCTGTGGGGTTCTTCATTCAGTGGGTGACACTTCAGCTGTACTGCACCATCCACCCATGTTTAGCAATGCTCCTCTGAGTCTCAGTTACGAGCTAAAACATTTGCAGATGCATTGGCAGGAATCATCCTGGCCTTAACTGTACAATGTTACAAAACGAATGTGATTCTGTTTCCCCTTTGCTTCTAATTTAATATGCATTCAGCATCTATAAATATTGTAACCATGACTGTTTCAATGTTTTACTCCTTGCCATCATAAATATAAGCAACCGTCTCAAAAAAATGAAACCATAAGTGTACAGGTATTGCATTGCCAACAGCAGAAAAAGAATAGAAACAAGCACTTACTGTCATGTTGCAGAAAATCTGCAATGTGTGGCAGTATAATATGAAATTAAGCTATTAAACTTCAATGCAAAGCTGTCCTGTGTAATTCTAGGCCTGTGTGGATTTTATTCAATACAGCAGCAGCGTGGGTTTTCAATAAACTCACATGCAATCCTACAACTCCGTCAAACATCATGCACTCAACAAAGAAAAATAGAGCTATGTAGCAAAGACCTAACATATGTGAGGAAGGCGGCGGTCACCATCTTCAGATACAAACATTCTGTTTCATAACAAGTAAAGGGGAACCTCCCTGCAGTCACAGAGCCTGAGTCCCTGTTGGAAGGTTTCTCAGCTTTCCCCAATAGTAGGCACAATTTCACACCACCTAAAATGTTTTATATTCTGAGCACTTGGTTTGTTAATTCAGGTCTGTGAGGCAACAGGCCTAGAAATCGGTGACACAATCTGCAGTGATTAAACAATAATACTTCATGCTTTCCAGGAATCTCAAAGCATTTTGTAAACATTGGACCCAGCCATAGAGGCTGACTGGTCCCTTTGCATGGGTGCATGCCCTAGTACCTTGTGCTGGTGTAAAGATGAAACCCCTGGGTAGCTCCCACGGTGTCACTAAGTGTGCTGTGAGATCCAGTTTATAGATTGGTGAACTAAAACTCCGAGATTGCCTCAATATTATATAAACCCTTAGCGGCAGAGCCAGAAACACAATCCAAGAGCTGACTCGCTTACAAACAGGGAATAGGGAATAGCCCTGCTGCCTTTAACTCTCTCTTGCCTAAGATATTATGAGTCCCTAGGAAAACTTCCCTGCACCTTAGTAGAGACAATAGCTCTTCTTACTTCTACAACAATAGAATATATATCTACATGCACATATATATATAAGCTTATATAAGTATAAGCTTTAACTATGTGGTTAGTTTTTGAAGGTTAGTGTCAAACAAACAAAAATTTAATGAAGCAACTCACCTGACAAACCAGTGAACATATAATCCTTCCCACACAACATGCCACAAACTTAAACAACTTTCTCAGATAAGCAGATCATGTTCACAGGGATGTAGAAAAGGACATGGGGGTGTACATAGGGATGTGCCTTGTCCTACAGTTCAATAAAGGACTTCTCTTGCCTGCTATACTTTTCCTCTTAGCTCAGCAGTTGCTTCCTCAAAGCTGTGACTAAGATGGACTTGATAAAAAGCTTCTTTTTTGAAACAGAAAAGAAATCTCTCACATCTTTACCATCTGATCTCCAGTTTATCTCTCCTTAAAGAGGTAGCCTGCTTCTCAGCAGCTAATAAATTCACTCCTTCACTGGCTAGTGCAGCAAGATACACACCTTCAAAAGGAAAGTCTGAATCAATTCTGTCATCACCTGGCATGATAGAGTTATTCTGAATTTGAGTGGTTGGCTATTTGATTTCATTTTTCTATTCATTTTGTTTGTCTCTCCTCTTTCGCTGGTTTATAAACAACTGCTCAGCAGTCAAAATGCAGCTCATAAATTGTTCACAAAGAACAGTAAAGCTATGAAAGTAGCTCGTATCTTTTGCTGCCCATTTGTTTTCTTCTCTAGAGCTGGTGCTGGCAGATGAATTTCGGCAGGCGGGTGGGCGGGCAGCAGGCAGCCCCCTCCCCTCCCACCCCTGCCTGTGGGATGCTGGGGAGATGTGCTGCAGGGGGTTGTGCTGATGTGTGGCAGCCGAGAACCTGGCCCCCGCCATTTGACAGCCATGCCAGCACCGCTGCTTAGCAAAGCAGCTGGTTGTGTTTGAGCTCTCAGAAGCCAGCCAGGGGCAGTTTTGTTTAGGTTAATACATTTTATCACTTTTATGACAGTGAAAATCTATAGCTCAAGCATTCCAGTCCTTAAAGCGGCTGTCCAGGACCTATGAATCACGAGAAACATTTTGCAGTGAGAGGGACACTCGTCATGTTTTGCAGTGCAAGAAATCAGTCTAGACATTACCAACTTTTAAAAAACAATATTAAAAGCAACCCACTAATTTTTTTTGCTTTCTTTTTATAAATCAAAAATAACTCTGCATGCTCAAATGAATTTAATCATGAACCAAAGGCAGAAAGCTTCTCAGCTCTAACTGTGGCAGTGCTACACTTTCTTATTCTGGAGCTGAGGGATGTG
Organism: Penelope pileata; assembly: GCA_013396635.1. Taxonomy (NCBI): domain Eukaryota; kingdom Metazoa; phylum Chordata; class Aves; order Galliformes; family Cracidae; genus Penelope; species Penelope pileata. The sequence goes on along the minus strand of WBMW01001216.1, from coordinate 688,622 downwards.
ACATACTATACACACCAGTGAATTGTAAAGTAGTTAGTCTTCTGCGCAGCTGATAGGAGTGATCGATTGTTCTCTCCCCTCACCTCACTCCTTGCAATTGTCTCACCTTCTCCTCCTCCCTCCTTCTCTTCTCCTCTCCCAGTGCCCCAGAAATGGGTCAGATCATGGTATTCATCAAGTCGCATGCACAGTTCTAGTGCATGCTAGATCGAGTTCTAGTTCCAAGGGCAGTGCCTCGTGCTTCGCAGGACAGCAGGCTCGCTTCACACGCCGTACTGGCTGAAGGTACTGCAGCCAGCTTTGTCCTGCACATCTCTGAATCAGATCATAAAATTATTTCCTTCTCAGTTGCAGTTGCTTGAAGAACTGCATCACTTTATTTCACGTTATGTTTAAGGTGGAGGAGACGTGACAGGATTCAATGGCTGTTAAAACTACCTTCAGGATGTTTAAAATTCTCCCTAGTTCTTTCCCATTAATTTTATCAGCATTTTTTTTCCTGTTCAGTACCTTCTTGTTCCTGTACAGGAGCATTCCGTTAGTATTTCAGTAAGATTCTGAGATGACTTCATTCACTTCTTTAACATCCTTATTTTTTAGAGGACAGTCCAATGTAATTTTACGTGTCTTCAAACTCCATGCTTTCTAAAAGCTATCTTTTCCATTAGCTTCTTCTGGCTAAAAATCATTGAGGCACAGATGAATGTGTTGTTTTGACCTTCAAATCACTATAATTTTGAGTAAGAAGTAGAGCAACTTACATCTGACAGGATTTGCCTATGAAAGGAATAATAATGGTTTACTTTAAAACTGTTCATAAACTGGTGCATGCTCTTGTGGACTAAATTCTATCCACTTAAACTAGACATACACTAGTTTAAACTAGATTTAGGAAGAAGCTGTTTCTAGACAGTATTTATTGTCATTCATGTTGATTTAAAAATTAAACTCGCCTTTGTCCATATACTAGATGCACTGTGATTTTTTTTTTTTTTTGTCTTCCTCCTTTTGATCACAGAAGTTTAAGTTACTGGAAAATAAATAAGAATCTAATTTGAAGTAATGTAATCTTCATCCGTGATCTCAGTCCACGCAGCTAAAGTCACAGCCTATCTGCAGTGCAATATCTGCCGTGCAATATCTGACGTGAATTCTACTTTTTTCAAAATGTGTTTCTCTCACACTGAGGCAAAATGGGATAAATTAAATATACCACAGCAGAGATACTGGAAGAATTCACTTCACGTATGAAGTTGTTGCCCTGGGACAGCTGAGTAAACAGCTTGCAAAAGTCTGTTTGAAGACTGCCAGCTAGTTACACCCATAATTTCATCTCTATTAACAAAAACAACTCCAACTGTCGCAATGCTTCAAGCTGATTACCAAGCATCTAAATTATGGAGTGTTGCTTGAGTAACCCTCTGCAGCAGTAGGGGCCGTATTTTGATACCCTTCAATACTTCCCACCTTGCTGATCAGTAGACTATCCATCAAAACCAGTAAATGTATAGGGAAAGATAGAGAGGTTTTGGCAGTATTATCCCATGACTGACAGAAAATAGTTATGTAATACTGTTCAGTTAAGTGAGTCAGAATAACAAGTCTTATAAATATGTCCTTCTGAGCTGGATGTGGAACAATCTGGGGAAAGAGAGAGAATGATCTGAAAAAAATGCTTTTACAAATAATGCCACCACTGCATTCACAGAGCTGGAGTTTCTGATGGAGTGCTCAATTTCAGATCATCGACGTGTACCTGCACAGACTTACAAAACTTCAGAGTGAATTGCTGACAAAAACCAGAAGACTGTTTGGACTCTGACACCAGAACTGGAATGGAAAATCACAGCTAGCTAGCTGGTGACCCTCTTAATGGGAATTTGGGAGCTGATCACCGAGACTACCCAAGTGAGTTATTCCATGCTAACATGAGGGTCAAAATACAGCCACAAATCAGTACTAGCAGCTATACCTGGTGACTGCAATGCACAAAGCACAGAAAGAGCAGAGAAAAGCTCTGGTAGTAAAGAAGAAAACTCCATTATGAACGTCAATCAGCCAATGGAAATGATCTGGATTAAAAGAAATACTTAGGAAATATCAGAGAGTGGTTTGAATAATTTTCCAAATTAAAGTCACTGCTTTATAGGCTTTTTATAATTTAATTTTATTTTTATCCTTTAAATCTTCATTAAAAAAAAAAAAAAAACAACAAGCAAAAAAGCTCACATTAGGACTCCACAAATTCACATCTTTCTTCAAAATTAGGCCTGTTGAGTTTCGTTGCTGAAAAGGGGCTCTACTAATGCTACTTAAAACAGAATTATAGAATGAGAAATCATTTAGAAAAAGGAATCCCAAACTTTGTGGAAACAGTACAATGGCCTTCATGCAATACGGTAAAACATATGTGCAGCAATATATTTCGATGTTCCATTACCTTTAACCACATGTTGCACTACAATACCTTTACATTCACTGCTGTAAATGTATTAAGTCCTCTGTAACACATAAAATGTTGAGGAACTGCAAATATCACGTGAGCCGTGTATCAGGAATCACTGATTTCACTGTTGGTTAAGACATCTACAGCCTAAGTCATCTACTGATCTGGTCATCTGAATGATCATCACTCTCAATACTTGTAGCAATTTCCATTTTTTTGATGAATTGTCCTTATAAAAACAGATATTTTTAATTATACTGAATTTGATGAAGTTTTTCACAGCAAAAGACCTGGCAAGACAAATGAAGACTTCAGACAAAGATTTAAAAATTATGCATTCAAAGAAACATGCTCCCTCCTGTTCAAATTTGTCTTTCCACATTGTCTTAACATATTAAGAAATCTTAACACATTAAACAGAAATTGTGCAATAATTTCAGAGATTAATGACAAGAGTGGGAGAAGACAATGACTTTTCTTTGAGAAATTATCTGGAGGCACTTTGCCTCCAGTCTCCAATTAAAAAGAAACCACAGAACACCTTTTATCTTCCCCTACTTCAATTTCTTCCTCAAAATACTGTGCTAAAGCAGTATCCTGGACCAAGAAACAGGAATGAACTAGATAACATTAATAATCTGGGTAATAGGCTTTACGTAGTCCACAGAATTTGAGCATGATTGTGCTTATTTCACACAAACTACGTTTCTTCACTCTGACTTCCGTAGAGTATATGCAAGAGGTGCAGCAAACTGAATGGACTTACGAATGTCCTGGTGTGCGTTATTCCCACAAGAACAATATTTTCAGCTGGGTTATGTTTCTCTACTACAGAAGTCCCATGCAAGTCCAAGAAGCCCAAACTTGAAGCATCGCAGAAATTCAACTGATTGTACTAATGGTGTAAGAGAGTTCAAATGCATTGTGTAGGTCACCTTGCACATTGCTCTGATGTGGTTTTGCATTAGCGCTGGAAGGACACTGAGATACGATACTAGATTGCAAATGCTGATTGCAGCATTTGGGACAGTGAAGGACAACGGGTGATTTGTGTTGTCAGTGACTGCACAGATTACAGAGGTGAATTGCCGCATGTGTATCTGACATTCGTTGAACTGAGTCTCTTTCTCCATCTTTCCTTTCACGTTTTATTAACCAGGCTCAAAATGGCACACTTGTGCAAACACCCACATGTGTGCCTTATTTGGACAAGCATGCCTGTAAGATCCCCCTGTACACCCATTTGTCCCCCGTTAAATCCAGCAGCAATCCCTCACTGCTCCCTTAGTCGGGATCTCAGTGTGTCATGCCGCAGCCGGCACGAAGCAGTTCAAGGTCACTAGGTGGGCAGCAGGCTGCAAGCACGCTGTTATTGCTACCATGGCAGTTCGAATGGAAATATCTGCGAGGGCTTTCACAAGCCTGAAATTTCCATAAGGTTCACTTCCAAGCAAGTATAGAGTATACAGATGGAGTAGAAAAACAACGGGGGTGCTTGGTAACGTTTATAGTTGTTGTGAAGGCAGCAGCTGAGGGAGAGCTCAAAGAGTTGGCACAGGGTCTCCTCCTCCAGCATAGCAAGGAAAAGACATTACAGAAACGGGGGGAGAATGCAGGGATTGACCACTGCGGAGGAGCTCAGCACTTGAGGATTTACCAATGTGCCGCCCTTCAAGGGCAGGAGCCTGCTGCTGGATGCGGTGACTACAGCCAGCTAAATGATTAACTGGTGTTACAAAATAAGGAAAATAAGGCACCAAAAAGCTGTGACCCACCCACTCAAGACCATATGTGAAACTATAAATCAGACACCAACCATCCAGCAAATAGGCAGCTGGCACTGTAACGTTACATACAGTGCCAACTAAAGGCCTCCTTGTACGTTTTGGGTTAACTTTGTTTTTTAGGGCCTTTGCCACAAAATAAAAGCCTTAAAAGTATGTGTACGTGCTGCTTGCTTCAGGAGAGGAGAACAAGAATAAAGAGCCTCTAAGAGAACAGCGACATTACCCTACCATCTATCAGCTCCCACCAGTACCTTCCTGTAAAACCCCGGTGAAGAAACAGAGGAGAATTAGCTTCAGAGTTTCTGCCAACCTGACATTTCGACAGGAAGCAGTTTCTGCTATGGAGTAATAAATGTTTCTTTCTGGCAAATCTACTTTTTTACCACCTCTAGTGTCTCACTAGGACTGGCAGCAGACAACTTCACCAAACCTTAAAGCCAGCCTTTTATAACATCTACATAGTGTCTTCTATCCTAACAGCCTTAAAGGTAATAAAAAAAAAAAAAGTAAAAACACAGGGAAACCTTTAAAAGGTTCTCTCTTTTCTAGTGCCATTGGTGAACATGAATGAGAATCATGGTCCAAAAGGCGAGTTTTCTCCTGAATTTCCCACTGAATATATTGGCAAAACAACCGCTGTCGTACAGTGCTAAGGCTGTCTCCTACCCACCCCCTGCTCTGGCACCATGCATGTTGATGTGTTGATTCATACGTAGGAGAAGGGAAAGCACTGGACCCACTGGATGTAGAGCGTAGGAAGGAGGTGCGTCTGCCAGCAAACCTCTAGTCTTTGATCACTCCTACTTATTTGCCTCTGTCTCCCTGCTGCACTCATTTTGCCTACAGTCATCCCACCTTGGCAAGGATGTTTGCAAAAGCTCATAAGCCAAGCACAGTCAAACCTAGTTAGTATATAGATGGGAAATCTCCAAGGAAAACCTAGCTACCACAGGAATAGATCCAGCTGGCACGCTTCTTTCTTTTTTAGCAAAAAATACAGCTCTGTGCAGTGGGTGAGGGGGCAGAAATCCTGTGGTAGAAAGCACTTTTTCCTCTCTTCTTTCAAACCAAAGCCTGGATCACATACAGTCATTGAAGGACCGTAAGAATTTATCCAGAACAGTCACACAGAAGAGACACCCAAGTGAAAATCTAACCTGATTATGCTTGCAACTCCCAAACACTCGCTCTTTCCAGTTTTAAGGTATTGAATAGATTTGATAATCTATGTACAAAGCTGCATTTCACCTCAAAGAGTCATAGTATAAAAAGTCGCTCAAGCTCACTAAAGGCTTTGGCATGAAACACAGCATGTCTAACTCCCTTTGCATCTCATACTATCATTTGGACCTTTGTAACATGCAACACTCAGCCACCTGAGGAATGAAGGCTCCAATTTACATAAGTGTAAAAATTCAATTCCAGACGTCCATAGAATGAGACCCAGTATGTCCTGGAGCAGTGCTAGTCAACCAGTGGTCTGCAAGGAGGTCTTTGAAATGCCTAGAAACAATACACATGCTTCTGTGCAGCTGGAAGGTCAGTGACTGTAGGCAGGGATCAGTGTCCAGTTCCTTTTAGTGGCTAATTAACATGTTTGTAGTTAGAACTGCAAAATTATAATTTCATAAAATACTTCTTAGTTCACAATAAATGCTGCTCATCTCACCTATCACACCACCACCACCTTCCCTGCCTGACGTCTATACAGTAATGGGATGCAACATTATCTACACAGTTTGTTCACAACCCTGAGATGTCCTTCCCATTTAAAAATGTGAAGAATCACTGCTCTACAGACACATTCTGGGGATGAGTTAGTAAGGGTTTGTGCTCATGGTTCATCCTGCCAGTATGAACATCTCCCACTGTATGAGATTTGCACCTCTGGGTTTCTGTATTACCACCCACAGTCATTGTAGTTTTCTATTACTTCAGTATCCACCCACAGACACTCTGAACAATATATTGGGCTCTCCAAGCACTGTGACAATACTGATAGATAATAATTACATTACTATACATTTGCATACCAATGCTGCCTTCTCCAAATAACTCCTGAGGTGGAACAGCCTTGAGCTCTACCAACAGAACTGCACTATGACCAACCAAGGATGCCGCTTCACTTCTGGTGGTGTACGGGGCAAGAATGTGCAGAAAAAAAAATAGTAGTTATCACTGCAAACATTTTCATTTTTTTGCATTTCCATTAAAGAGGGAAAAGTTTCATTTTCAGTAAAGCGTGACTCGGAAGCCCACTTCTTGATAAAAAGAAGTCTTTGAATTTGTTTTTGCTTAATCAAAACCATAGAACAGTTACATTTCACCCAATTTACTCAACATCATGTGAAAGTGTTTGCAACTGTAGCGAGAACATTAAAAATATCATGAAGATTAGCAAGAGGAAGATGGGAACAGCCTGGCAGGATGGTGGCTGACAGCTGATGTTTATTAAGACTGAATGGAGCAGTGAGTTAACAAAACCTGCCACTTCAAAAGAACCAAAACCAAACAAGTCCTCAGGACCAAAATCCAAATTGGGAAGGGGAGGGGGTGACAAAGCAGGCAATTCCTTTCCACAACTGCTCTGATGGCTTTTGCTTTGGGATATAGCAAATCTTAGCACACAATGTACCAGAACCTCATTATTGAAAACATCACAGCTTGCTGAGTTCTAGTACGTATGAAGTTTATAGTAACTCTATATTTCTGAGGTCTTCTCTAAAATTTCACTACAGGGCTTGTATTACAGACATATTTTAGATGCCAGGGCACCTAAGATGACCCAATCATCATAATACAGAGAAATGCTAAGCTTGGCAATTATCACGATATTATCACTGTTGCTGTGTAGTAACAGGGGAAAACACTGACTTTCAGTGATCTCAGATCGTTAAAAATCTGTGAGCAATTAAAATTAATGTGGAAATTTCTGCTAGACTCAATGCTTCTTAAGAAATAAAGAAGCTCCTTGCTAACACTGCTGACTCTGATGATAAGTTAACAATTTGCTGAGGGCATCAGACCATGGGAAAAAAAAAATAAAAATGAAAGAAACAGCTTTTCTTATTTTTTTTTCCCAGTGGCACATGCACAGTCTGTCACTGATCATGGGCTGGCCCACCCTGCTATGCAATATTGTCTTTTAGAGGCTCAGATTTTCACTTGATCCTTGAAGAACCATGGCTAGAATATCCAGTTAGGGGAAAGAAAGATTGTTCATAACATATAAAAAATGAATGGAAGCAGAGCTTTCACTGAGTGATGCTGCAAGGTTATTAAATATTCTTTTCACTGGTAAAAGTTGTTTGTCATAGAAAAATCCCCTCTTCTGAAGAAAATAAAAAAAATTGTGGTAATGTCTTAATCTGATCGCTTCACATGAATATGAACAACCAAAATATTAATGTTAGCATTTCTTTTCAAGGTTTACTCTGGCAAAAATGATTTTATCCAATTTTTAAATTTGGATTAATCCATTTGGAAAGAGTGACCTGTTTCTACTTCCATTCAATCAATGAAAAAGATTCCCAGTAGGGCAAGGGTTGAACCATTTTACTTTTAAGTTTATTTTTCCTTGTTGTATTTAATGTTCTAACCAGACGTCCTACAAAATAAACTACAACAAGCTTGTCTGGACATTTAATAAGGGCCAGATTCAGAAAACACCAGCTAGTAAATTTAGCATTTAATGGGCACAATTCCTTGGCCATATTTTATAAAAAGAAAGACACACATTCAGGGAATGCTATTACATGTAGTGCTGTCTCATGATAAAGTATGTATGAATTTGCATGTATATGGTTTCATTCTTAAATGTGGTATTTTTTTGTGAAGAGATTTGCACCATTTCCATTTAATGGCAACTACGTTTGAATATTTCCAAATATATAATTTCAATAGATTAATTCCAGTGTAATATTTTCAAAATTTGAGAGTGTTCATCCAGAGAACACTCTCAACACACTTTTTTGATTTTTGTCTCCAGAGGTCAAAGTAGGACAAGGTAAAAAACAAAAGTGCCCATTTCATTTCTGTATATCATTAATTATTTTTATACTTTGTAATACTTAAACAATTAGATTGTTGTGAGGATACATGTCTTTATTATTAGCAATATCAACTTGTCATAACTGGACAAAAAAGCCAAGCTAAAGAAGGTAAAAATAACCTAGCTTATATTGAAAGATGATTTTTCGGTATTTTTGTTCCATGCTTTGTGGAACAACAGCTTTACAACTGGCCATGAAAGCACACAGTTAATGTGGCGTTGCAGACCTGATCCCCCTCCCAGGAAAGTCAGTGGAAAGACTTCTGCAGTGCCTGGACAAAGCCTGTTATACGAGGTGAATGAGTAATAAGAATAATACACAGAATGATTCACATTTAATAGAGCTATTGTCAAAATACAATGCAAGCAGGAGTTTCAGATCCTTTGAATGTTTGTCAGTGCATGTATTTTTGCACAATACTTTCTCTTTCTTTGTTGCTGCAAACGGGATGGCAGAGTTACAGCAAGAACCTGGCTCAAAGCACCACAGATCACTGACAGTGACAAAACACAGAGGTAAAGGCAATGCTCTTTGGTTTGCCCCAGCTGGGTTTGACAGGTCTGGGGGGCTGAACAAGGGCCAGGACACAAGGTCACACCTAGGTGTTGTGGTATGACACTACAGTTCTGGTCAAAGCATTGCATACATAACACCTCCCCACCTGGTGCAACCTGGTCCTCTTAAATCAGAGGAAAAACCTACTGGGGGTATCCATACAGAAACTACCCTCACATCAGTTCTGGAGTATACCAGTATTCCTCATTACTATACTAGTATATCCTTAAGACCCTGGTTATCAGGCTGGTTTTGAGATAGGATTTTAAATAAAATTATACAAGTAGCTAGTATCTGCAGTGGTGCCAACACAGCCCCACTTCTGATTTGCATTGGGCAAGCAGAGATTCTTCCTCTCCATCCTCAATTCCCAGTGATGTTTGGGTGCTGAACTCAGATCCTTTAGTCTAGTGTCGGGAACATGTAGGAGAGGATAAAGTTTCAAGTTACAAATAGAAGAGGAATGTCAAAATCTCTAAAGCTGCCCACCAGTGGGACTTACGTGCTCACTGGCAGGCTGACCAAAACTGAAGTTTCTAATAATGACTGTGTTCAGATCTGGGAAGACTGCAGGACTCATCTCTCCTGCTAGCAAACGTGTTTTCCTGTATGAGTCTACATAGCCCCAATCAAAATTAGTGTTCCTATGTGCTACAGTGTCTGGGCAAATGGCAGTAAAGCACAGCTCATCTATAAATCAGATCGCAGACCAAGAAGGACGAATGCATAAAATGGAATTGGTGAAGGCACCAATGTATTTATCTGCTTGCTTTACTAGGATCAGACTTACAAAAGAGGTGAGAAATCAGCCTAAAGGGGACTTGCTGAATTTACTTAAGCATATTATAAAAGTGCAGGAAAAGAAAGGTTCTAATTCTTTACATTTGAAGGAAAAAAATAAAATAAGCAGAACATAAATGCTTTGTAATGGAAATCTAAAAAGACATTCAGGGAATGACCACACATACTGCAACTTATATTGCTTTGAATTTTAAAATATAATTTTGATAATGTAATTGCTTTAACTGTCTCTAGTGACAGCTAGTGCTTACTGCCATTGCTTGTATTACAGCAAGAGCCCTTTTAACATCTGAAAATAATAAATACAGCACTGAAACGCAACCTATGCTTTTGGCTCTTTTTGGTTTAGCAACCCTAAACAGCCCTCCAATGACTAATACAGGGAGAGCAAGAAACTGACATTATCTCATGCTGTTGCCATTGTCTAAATGAATAGTGTATACTGAGTTTTATAAAGAGAATACGAGTAGTAACTTATATAAAATATTTATCTATGAAAGAAAAGTTAAAAGCCACATAATACTTAAATGGGTAATCATGATTTATATAATTCTCACTGAGTGCAAATGACCCCACTAAATCTCATTATCCTAAGTATAGACATAAATTCCTAGGTGACAACTGAAATGTGGAAATAGCAGGAGCATTATGGATCTCCAGTCTCCAATTACTCTAGGTAAAGCATGAAAGATTTTTTTATTAAATGGCAAAAGCATCAGATAAAATAGTGAGTAATATGGTAAGTAAAGACTTTATAATCTACTGCTTTGAACTTCTTTTCATATTAACAGGAAGTGAAATCTGGGTCTGAACTCCATACAATAAACTTGACTTTGTTCCTATTGACATCAGCTCACATTTTGCCTCTAACGTTCATGAAAAACGGGGTAAGTCAAATGACACATGAAATAAATTACTCTTGAACATGCATTTACTAACTGCTTTTTAACACAGCCTTTCCAAAGTGCTGAGAAGTACTAGAAAATTGCTGCTAAGACTCTTAGCAGAGTGACTCTTAAGGATGTATATTCTCCTGTATGCATGTGTATATGTAGACCAAAAAAAAAAAAAAATCACGATTTTAATACTCGTGTACAGCATTCACTCTTTTAAACTCCAGTAAAACACCTAGAACTTCAATGAAAATTAATGTACAACCACACCATATCCCCAAAATAGATTCCAGCAGGAACCATTTCCTGTACAGACACCCTCCATATTAACAATCAGGCTGTGCAAAGGTAAAATGCACCAGTTTGGCCCATTTTATTCAGCCTCAGCCATGTAAAAGTGCAATTGATCTTACTTGATTTCCACAACCAAAATATTTGTCTAAACCTGTTGCCTACTCATCCCTTATAGCCCATGAAAGAGACAGCCACTTTCAGAGAGTGATTTACCCCGTGTTTCTGACATGTCTTTCATCCTGTCATGCTTAGGACATTTGCTGGTGAAATGCAGCAAGTCACAAGGTGTGCCCAGACCTACATCAGAAAGAGAGCTAAGGAAGAAGAACTGGCAGCTACTTCAGTCAACCATGATTTGCCTATAAGTTTGCAAGCACAGCAGTTTGTACAGTCCTTCTATGCTGTTGTGCAGCCTGATTCATTTTTACTACTCTTTTAAGTATCAAAATTTCTTCTGAAGATAACAAAATGAAAGAAAAGGAAAACATATTTAGAAAAAGATGGTAACAGATGTGTTTTTAATAAACCTTTGGTATAAAATAAAGAGGAACAACACCATTAGGTTTCAGTCTGGATCAAGCCCAGTGTGCATTGGCCTTCCTCTTCCTCCCCCTCAAGGTAATAAAAGAAGAGATATTTTCATCTCAGCTTATGTCACAAATAGGATGTGAATTTTATATAGCGTAGAACAAATCCAGAATAATTGCAGCAAGGCTCCAATCACGTAAAAGCAGGGTGAAATGAAAATTTGTCTCAACATACGTAAGCATAATCAACTTCTATATACCTGAGAAGTTGAAATGCAAGACACAGCTGCCTAACAGATGCACTGAGCAACCTCAGCCTACATTACATGTGCCACACTGAGTTGATTCGTCAAGACCAGAATAAATACCCATGAGAAGGTTGCATTCAATTAAAGTGCCCAACAAGCTCTTCCAGGTAGTTTTGAAACAGACATAAGAGTAATTCTTAAACTGAATTCCTTCCCTGGGTTAATTGCATTCTCCTTTTAGCCTGCAGCAATCTGTATCTTTACCATATAAAGTCTGTGAAATAAACATCTCACATCCCCATTGTTCTGGAACTTATATAAACAAAGATCCACTCATTTAATCATGAGGATTATTTATATTGAAACACTCAAATCAATAATCTGCAGACGTTTATTCAAATCCAGCAATTATTTATCAATTTGGAAAGATGTTTGGAAGGCTGGGGGGTGGTACATAAAGAGAGACCAGAGTTCTCTCAGCTACACATACAAAGGGAATGAAGGGTATAGCCCCCTGCAGGGTCTGGGTTACAGAGCAGTGGCCACTTTGCTGAAGAACAGCTCAATCCAGGCAGGCTGACTACAATTTCATAAACCTGCACCCCTCCATCTCCACAACTGCATCGACCCAGGTGCCAGGTGCTGAGATCAACACGAGTCACAGCGCGGCCGCCTGTCAGGCGGTGAGCAATGTGCAGTTCTCCAGCCAGGGCTTGCACTAAATTCTCAGAATATGACTCCAGGTATCTGCAAATTACAGCTAAAGGCCAAGTCCTGCTCGGTGTACGCCCCACTGCTTGCAGACTTTCGCCTCGTACATTTGATTTCCCCTCAGATCTCCTCCTCTGGGGAGGCCAGAGGTACAAACACTCCCGCCTGAGCTGCCCCAGGGTGTGAAGGGAAGGGCCCACCACGGATTTGACCCCCATCAGCTCTCTTAGCAGGTCCCTCCCAAAAAGCACACTGCCCTTGGCACAGTCCCCGTCATGACTGCACAAGAGCAGATGCAGGAGACGCCCCTAAACATCCCAAAAGCACATCTCCACACCTCCCTACGCTACCTGCCAGCCAGCACTGAGGCCCAGTCTCACCACCATGCTGAAGCTCCAACCAGGGGAAGGAGCAGTGGTAGGCGTCCGATCCCTCCACCATCTATGCATCTCCCAGGGGGAGACTTAGCCTTCATGGAAACACAGGGGATGGCCATGGCCTCTGTTTTTAATAAGGCAGAACCCTTGCTTAAGAGGAAATCATTTTATGGACCATGTAGGCCTGGTCTTGAAACCTTGGCAACGCAGCATTATAGATCAACTCTCTCAACTTAAACCCTTCGCCAGCACAGAGATGTTTCCATGAAACAAAAGGAAAAAACACACCTCATGCATAGTTTAAAGTCACTTGTAAAGCGAATGTTTCTGGCTTCTCTCCCAGTGAGAGAGAATTTGTGAGTGCTCGGACTTGATCAGAAAAGAAAAAAGGAGGGGAAAAAGTGCTGTGTATTGTACTCACATTCCTGCTTTTGCCTTTTGGGGCTGTAAGATAGAACAATTCATAATTGTTCCAAATAATTGTTGTCAAAATACTTTCCTTTTTTTGGCAATGTAGACATTAATTAATTACATCTGTGTGATTCGGGGGGGATCTCTCACTGGCCCGTAATACCTCGATTACTTAAACTGAGCATCATTAGAAAGACATCAATCCCTGTAATTTGATTTCTACGCTGGTATTGTATATTTATTCGGTGGCTTTGCAAATAGGCTTATATTCCCTTGCATTGGAAATACTATTTACATAATACCTTATAAGGAAACAGTTTCAACTGATGTATGCTTAACTGTGTGAAATTAAGAGACTCAGAGACCTCTGGTTGAAAAAAAAATTAAATTGCCAGTGACATCTGCATAAGCTTTCCTTTTTCCCACCTTGTCTAAGTTCTCATCTGAAAAAGCTTGACACAGGCTACATTCAGGTATCACAAAAAAGTCCCAGGTCCAAATCTCAGTCTTGTCACTGAAAGTGCAATTAACACAGTGCCCTCTTAGAGCAGAGCCCCAAGAAGAGGTAGGCCGAAGGGTGCACCCCATGCTCAGAAGGGCATCAGATGCCAATGTCCTCCTTGTGCCTGTGGGAAAGATACCAGCAAAGAGAAAACTGGAATGAAATGTTTTTCAAATGTCAGTGAACACAAGTTAGTTAGAGAGTAATATCTATCAATCATAGTGGTCAGAATTAATCTAAAAAATAATCTAAAATTAGGGTCAGTAGTCTAAAGTGCATATCTAGATTATCTCTGCACAGGGCAAAACATCCCATGTCTCAGGGATTAATTATCCCCTGCAAGTGATCACAGGTTATTGGAGGAATCTAGTGCAGGCTGAACTAGTGCTGGGTAACAAGAGTCACTCCTTTAACAGATCTGCTGGCCATGACCTCTAGACGTGGCAGGGACAAGTTCCATGTCCCACCACCCCAAATTACGCAGTTTGGAGGCCTGTGCCATTTTAAACAGACAGACATGCTGTAAAATCTAACCTGACTTTCACCAGGATGACATGACCTGATTTACTATTGTTCCGTAGTGTACCCGCAGGCTGACGTGCCTGAATGATTTACATGGCCAAAATGATACAGTAAATTGTATTAACAAAGATAATGTCAACTCATGACAAAGAACACTGGAACTGTTATCCATACTTAGCTGAGTCCCTTAGGAAAATACCATCTGAACTGTTTAAGTAACTAACTGCTGTACGTAACACAAACTTACAGCAAAGACTAGGAGACCTTGCATAGGAAATAACCCAACAGATAAACTTCTCCTGAGGAGGTATGTCTGTTGTTCAAAACACATTTTCCACAAATAAAATAAAAACAAACCCAGAAGTTCTGCGTGGGAGGGGAGGAAAAGGGAGGGAGAACATAACTGGCATTTACGCATTGAAGCCCATCAAATAATGCATGGGGAATCAGAGCTGACATCATGGCATAACCAACAGTCTGGGACCTATTTGCATGTGGTTAGGAACCAAATTCTCCTCTGCTGCTGATGTCATTTGACAAACTTGCATTAGTGATGTGGATTGGCAGGATTTCCTTTTTTTCCACATAATAAACACCCATGGCATACCACAGGCCTACAGAAACCTGGGCATGTCAGGAAAACTGAAAGGATGTGTGGTATTTGAAAGCAGAAGAATTCATGCTCCAGGTCTGCACATGCATGGACAAGAAGTGATGACACCCTCTGCCATCCTCTTACACCCCGTACGTATCAGCAAACATTTCTTCAGCCCATACTCGGCACCAGCAAATAGCGATGTATGTAGAGTCAGGGTATTTAGTAAGCAAATACTATGGTTAATATTGCAAAAGAAACAACCAAAGTGATTCCTCTTTCAGCCCTCCAGGCAAAATAGTTCAAGCTGCATGAATGCATTCGGAGTGTAAGCCAATTAGGCACGTAGTGCGAAAGCTGTGGTATCCTAATAGCCCTCTACATGACATGTAAGCAACCAAAGCCAATTTGCATTCACATACAGTTTCCTAGGCAATTAAAGGAAACAGACTTTTAGGTAAAAAAATTCAACAAAAAGTTGAATTGAATTTTACTGTTTCCTGTTTATTTATAGTTTTATTTTATGTATGTGTACCTAGTATATATACTCATTTTTTCTAATTTATCTAACATATACTAGAATTATGTACTGAAAGCTTTAAAGCCTCCTGACTGTTTTGATTTCGGTGCACTGTGACAAGGAAAAGCTACGTAATTAATCATGCTAATTCAAATGAGAACTACTTTTTGGTTGAACCACTATTTTTACAATTGCCTCCAGACTTCGTGCTTTTCATTAATACTATTAGTGCTGTGGAATTACTTACTCCTCATTTTATATATGCCTTTCTGTAAGTCAACTAACAAAGCTAATTAGTAGCTGTGAAAGAACATATTGATGGAGCAAAAATATATAAAATTGTTCTCAGGCTGAACCCTATATATCACAGGGTTTTGCTTAGTACTCCAGGCCCTTTTTCCTAATATAAATAAACTTATGTAAAATTGAAGGGTTTTAAACTTGCCTCTAAGAGACCATACACTTCCTGAAAGAACCATTTTAAAATTACACATAAACACATGCAATCAATCTTTACTATGCAGCGAGGAATTTAGCATATGGTTGGGGGGGTCATGTTTTTATTTTCCAAAGCAGGCACTTGGCACTTGCAGACAAAAATGTACAATTAGCAACAATAACCTGGACTAAGGCAAAAAGCAAATTTTGCAATATCCTGCAATGACAGCACCACCGTAATGGTTAAACAATTCAACAGCAGCAGCTGGACCCAGAGAGGCCTTGGCGGAATTCGGACTAGCAGCTTCACAAAAGCAGAACAAAGGTGGGGAACATTTTGGGAGTTTGTTTTCACTCTTTGAAGGATGATGGGGCAGAGCCGCAGCTGGAGCGAGCGGACAGAAGTGCACTGAAGTCAATTGGGCAGTGACAACTCATATTTGCCTCAAGAATATGAAACCACGTACGACTTGCAAGAGAGGCTGAAGATTTTGAGCCCATCAAACAGGACGCTTCTGAGCGCTCCTGATTTCTGTAACATTCATGCTCTGCTCCAGCTGCACAAAAGAGCACTGGGCGCTGCTGCAGCTCTCTGACTCCAGGGTCCCACCTGCAGCAGCTGTCTGAGCTGCTGCATTGCACATGCAGGGGGTTGGAGCAGGAGAGGGACAGGAGGGTTGTGCAGCAATCACAAAAAAGCACATCATTGCTCTGTAGCAGCCTCAGACCCTCTCCCACCACGGGGTCAGCATGCCTGGAGCATGCCTGCACACAGCTCTCGTCTCATGCTGGCATTACAGAGCCTCATGCATTTGACTTCCGGGGACTTGAAAGGGCTGCATGAGTACAAATCACATAGAAAGAGGGAAGCTGATAAAAGGATGCAAGCATGTATATAAAAATGATACAAAATAAGATTCCTTGTGGCATCCAGAGAGGCATGTAAAAATCACAGAATCATAGAGTCTTGCAGACCTTTGTTTGTTGGAAACTATCATGCAGGTAGAAACAGATAGATGGTGCAGGAACATCACAAACCAAGTTACATTCATGATCCTGCACTAGCACAAGGGTGAATGCAGCGAGGACAGACAAGCAGCTTGTCTGAGAGTGCCTGGTAGACAAAAGTCATTTAAGTTTGACAGTTTGGAGTCCCCTGGAGAAAGGCTGTTCCCAGTGAGACCAGTTTACCCATCACCATCTGGTCCCCAAAATAAGACCCCCTCCTCCAAACCGCCCCTTTGTAAATGTAGTTTCTAAACCACTAGTTTTCTTCAAGTTTAATTCCTTCAAGATAAAAAAATAAAATAGAAAATGGGTGCAAAGAGGAAAAAGAAACAACAAGTGAAATCAAGGCTGCAGCTCACAGCTGAATGTCTCTGTTTATTTACGGAGCAGGCACAGCACCGCCAGCAGCAGCCGGAGCCCTGTCCGTCCCCTTGCCAGCCAGCTCCATGGGACCACCCAGGCGTGGGTACCGCCGGCTCCGTGCCCAAGAGCAGCCCTCAGCCCCACACTGGAGCTGCCAGCAAGGATGCCAATGAGGACCGGCAGCCCTTTGGACACCTGTCTGCTCCAGAGCTCAGCAGGACCACCAACTTGTGCTTTGGGCATGGGCGCTGGGGCAGCGATCGCTTTCCAGCTGAGTCTGTGTGCTGGAGTTGAACTACTGACCTGGAAGCAAAAGGCTCATTTGTGCTCAGGCTGTGAGTGTCTGAATTCCTCTCAGCCGTGCCAAAGTCAGAGGAAAACAGGACGCAGGCGGTTGGGAAAGAAGAAACAGTCACCAGAAAATACGATTAAAGTATAAAAAGGCTGGGCTTGAAAATGCGCGTTAGGACAAAAGGAGGTTTTGGAGTGGGTGAGGATGAGCGCAGGGGGTGAGGGGAAGCTGACAGGTGGCCAAGGGCAGGAAGAGGAAGGAGAGGGAGGGGAGCGGAGCACCCACTCCTTCCGCCAGCTCCGCAAGTTTCCTCTCCCTCCTGCCCCATAACCTTTCCTTTCCCCAACTGGTCAGAGGCAAGTCACACTGAAGGGCAGGACTGGAAAGAAGCACAAGCATTACACTCCCTATAAACATCTTGTGCTGGAGCTTCCAGATAGTGAATGCTGCTATTTGAAGCATTACCCAGATGCTTCGTATGTGTGCACATCCCTCTGGACACTCTTTTCCTTTTGCAGGGTCTGATACAGTTATGCTTTCTTTTCTAGTTGTTCCTTCACTTATTCCCTTACTTGTAGGTATTTCTGATCCCAACACCTCTCCCTCATTCAATCACTTTGCAATCTCCTGGCTCATATCTTGCCCTCTCTCTCCCCACATGCCACAGATGGCAGGGGGACCAGAGCTGCTCACAGGCAGCCATTTCCAGCTGACTTACAGTCAGGTTCTGACCCCATGTGGGTCTGAAACTACAAGTGAGGGAGGGCTGGTGCCAATGCTGTTCAGTAAATCAGACTTTGTAGGGCGAGAAAAGCAGAAATGGTTCTGGTATTTCAGAGAGAGGCAGGCCAGAGATGAAAGAGCTCACAGCTCTGTGTAAGGGGTACCTGCACACACCATTCCTGCCCAGTAACTCAGGCTGATCGAGATCTGGCTCAGATAACTAAACAACGGCTAGGGAAAAACCTTTTCCTAAGGAAATTTCCAAGCTTCTGTCTGCCTCACCATCTACCTGGCTTTCCTGTGCTGGAAAGGATGAGGGTACCAAATGAGCCTGAAAGCCTTTCTAAAGATTCCTTGATTTTACTTTAAAGATATTTTTAAGTGTCTCAGTGCACTACCTGTGAGGTAATGGGGAAAAAAAAAAAAAAAGAAAAAGAACCAAAATGTGTGAATAGCTCAATCAGAAATGAACAGCTGAAATGAATCAGAAATGGCTGCTCTTGAATACAGAAATAATGTACCAGTCTGACCTCGAGTTTAGAGTTTGGTATGTGAGATAGAAAGAGGCAACTCCTGTAAATCCAGGTCAAGAAGAGTGGCAGGTTCACTGCCACACAGAGAGGCAGAGGAGACCTTGAGCAAGAAGTTGTTTCCTTTCCCGACAATTACGTTGGGAACTCATGGAGCCACGCTGGGAAGCCGAAACGGCAAGAGGTAGCGTGGGATGAAAGCAGAGCCCCTTTGGCTCCCGCGCTGGGTGGTGAGGCAGGATGGACAGTCCTGTTGGAAACAGCAGCTGCTCCAAGTCTACCCAGGTTTGTGAGCTTGGAGAGACTTGTGGAAAAAGGGCGAGAAAGGCTTGCTCACTAGGCAGGTTTTTCCAAGCTCTCAGAGCTCTAATTATGATGGTGGGTGAGGAGAGGCGATTTGCCAGCATACCCTTGGCAACCTGTTTATGTGGCCTTTAAAGTTAATACAAGGAATAGGTAAAATATGAACTGACATATAGATTTAGCAAATCTTGCACTCCTTCGAGCACCACTTTGCTATGTCACCCTTCCCCTGCCCGGCTCTCAGACGAGCGCGCCAGGATGTGCCACACTGTATATTTGTAAGAGATCCCACTAGGTACAAAGGTGACACCAATAGGAAGCCATCAGTCCTTAAATAGTTGAGTCATTTCTTTTTAAAAGAGTGAGGGGGAAAAAAGTCTTTGATGGGCCCAACTCTGTTCCCCCGATGCTGGCATAAATCCTGAACATCAGGGAATGTTACAAAGGGACTACTCAGGATTTACGCCACATAAGTCAGAGCAGAATGAGGCCTGATAACTGTTTATTTTCTTAAAATGAAGGCTTTAAAATAAACCATATGGATTTTCACTTATATTAGATGTGTAAAGAGGTCTCTGAAGAGCAGTTTGTAAAAGCAGAGGAAACCATATACTGTGCATCAGACCATACAGTAGAGGCAGGAATGCATCTAGAGCTCTGCGAGAGGTATTCAGCTCTGCAGGCAGTGCCCACAGTGGCTCTGACTTGGGCAAAACGCTGTGTTCCTTTAAGCACAAGCTGGTGCACCATGTAGCAGAGAGGCTGTAGATTCAGCTGTGTTCTTACCTCACTTTCCCTTCTGCAGTGACCTCATCCTGTTACAATGCTACTATTCATGCAGATGGGGTGGAAGACTGCATACAAAAGTTTCATTTAGGCACATAAACATGAATATTTAGCCTGTTTGATTAGAAATGAAAGCCAAATACTTGTACTTTTTGCAATCTGGGAGAGCCTTTTTTTTATTTTTTAATAGTCCTCATTTTATAGGCCAGCACTGAAAATAATATGTATAATGAACCACATGTAGTGGTTTATTTGATAACCATGTTAATATCCTTGCCCTCAGTGATCCCACAGCAGCTTCTTTTGCTTAAACGTATTAGGAAGAATGGGAAAGAGAGCACATGCAAACGTACTAAGAGAATACAGAAAATTAATTAAGAAAGAAACCAACCCTGAGTCTGATTCTCAGCAAGGGTAAACTGGTCTTGCTGGTCAACATAGCTCTGTAGATACTGGATTTATTACTTTCTGAAACTATAAGCTATCTCAGACATAATGAAATATTACTATACCTCATATAGTAATATGCATGCTAGCTCATACTGTCTTCCTCTCAGAGATGCACAGCTTTTAACCACACACACCCATACTGATGAACACAGCAGAATGTGACACTTTCTGAAGCAGGGCTGTGAGTGTGTATTCACAGCACTGGTATCAGTCACCTGGCTGGGGAGCCCCGACTGCCACTAGTCCCCTGGTGCCACCAGCGAGCTATTCAGAGAACCCGAACTGTAATTAGTTCTTAATCTAAGTGCTCCATTAACTCTATTATGAGCTTTGGCTTCTGATTTAGACAGGTGTCTCAAATCGGGCTATGTAAATAAACCTCAGACAGTTTGCACTGCTGGACCTGACATCCACCAATTTCAAATGAAGAAGATGAGCAATTAAATAATTTTGCACTCTACTTCCTCTGCTCAGCAGGTCTCAGCCTAGCTACCTCCCTGCCATGTCAACGTCTCTAAACAATCCCGTGGAGTATGGTCATTTGAGTCAACTATCTCTCATGTGGTTATTACTACTATAGGGGGCTTGAGTGACCTTACTGAATTCTGCTACCAATGGTTTTGACGACTCTCTTTATAATAAAAAGAGTCTCTATTGCAAGTCGCTCCATATAAACAAACATATAACACAGTTTGTGGGAGCAAATTTCAGCAAAATAGAACTATCCACAAAAATTGTGAGATTTTTCACTGCTTCAGAGTAAGAGTGGTCCAGTTGTGCATGGGTGTCTAGAAACAGTGTCTAACTTGAGACAAACAGTTCTTAATTTATGCTCACAGTACATTTGTCATGACCTAATCATAAATGTATTACAAATAAAGGGAATAATTTAATTTGACTTCAGTAGTCCTAAGGGTTGTTACCATCACTGATGCATAATTTTCTTTGGCCTTGTTCAAGTGAGCCCTGATGCCTGTCTGTGTTCTCTCTTGAGGCAAATTTCTTCACAAATTCTCATCCTCTTTCAAAGTTCACATTTCTGCCTGTAGCTGAAATTGCTCTCATGCTTCTTCCTTCCATTTGAAAGTTTCCTTCGTTCCATCTTTTTTTGATGGTCTTTTACTTTCTTTTTGATGGTCTTTTACCTTCATCCTCTCCAGCTTGTTAACAAAAATGGAGGAGTGAGTTGAATTTCTGTCCTGCAGCCAGTTAGGGAAGTGACAGAACTGACCACCCCACAGTTAGACTGTCCCCCACAGCTCAGGAACTGAGGTCTGTCAACAGTTTAGGTGTTGCTGGCCAACACTGGCTAGGAAATCAGCAAAATATTTTGCTGTTCCTCCCTGCCCTCCAGCTATGTTAATCTTTTACTCCCTTCCTAACCACAGTCTTCCATCCACTGCTCTCCCCAGACAGCCCCATCAGCATTTGGAATCTACCCCACTCCTTGCAGCCAAATCCCAATCTGCTGAACCCCCTCAGGTTCATAAGAGCATTGTCCACGTCAAGACAACGATCACAATATGAAAAAGATAATGGTTAGGCTCCCAACTGGGACCTTGATGTCCATGGAGACTAGCTCCCGCAGCAGACTGAAGCTGAGTGTGTAAGCACTGATATATACTATCTCAGAAAAATTATCTCCTGTGCTTCACCTTGTGAATTACAGATCTTATATCTTAGGCTTTCTGTGTTTGCATTTTTCCCACTTACTGTCAAAGAGGGACAGGGTTGTGATGAGAAAGGAGAACAGCAGACTTGGATTCTGCAAAGCAGATCTGAGAGGAGATTTTTGCTATAAATTTGCTAGCCAGTTAATTAAACACATCTTTACAGGGATCTGAGTAGCTATTAATCTCAAACCAATGATGTTTAGAATTTTACAAGCAGTTCAGTTTGATAATTTACACAGACGCCTACAGCTGTCTTGCTGAAGCAAATCCACCAGTAGTATTTATGAATTCATATTTCTGGATGGATTCTGGATCACTCTTATTGCCGAACAGTGAAAAGTGTCATAATTTCTGTGAAGTAAATAGTCCCATTTACTGCAATTTGCTCCCACCAGCTGTGCTGTGTGATCGCTCAAACATAGCAACATGTGCTAATAACTCTGCTGTTATAAAGAGGTACAGTCATCAAAAAAAACTTCTTGCTTTCATGTTTTTGAGTGTACACTCAGACGCTGAGGGACACCTAACCACATGGTGTGTGTTGCAAACAAGCTCCCCTTCTTCCCTGGCTGGTGGGGAACATTCACTCAGCCCCTACACACATTTTGGCATCTGGTAAAGGTTTAAGAATTCTTCATCTTCCACACAGAGAATCATCTTTCACATCAAGACCAACTCTCAGAAGATGACAACTCTGACCCAAAAAGCATTTCAAATGCTGCAGTTGCAGAAAACTGATTGTTGCAAGATTCCACTGTGATGATTAAGCAAACGTTTGGGACGACCCTGAAAACTTCAGAAAAGAAAAATTTGGAGTTGTTGTTCCAAGTAAATCCATCCCTGACAGATTAGATTTTACCCAGTGGCACTTTCAATTACATGCCTCAAATAAGGATTTAATTTAGATTTAATAAGACAGTTATTGCATGCTAATTAAATACTAATGGATTATTAAAAACATATTTTCTGCAGGTTTAACAATCCCGTAGTAAGCACATCTATCTAAACCTGAATACACATGGTTTTAATCAGTCATTGGAATTAAGTTAAAACATAATTGCTGAAAGTGTGTCATTGGATTCAAGAAGACAATTACAGTATGTCTATTACACAGACACGGATTTGATGGAAGAATTAATAGGCAATAATTATACTTATCTACTAAATAACGGTATTGATTTAGAAGTATTCATACATCACATGTATTAAATGCATTTAAATAAAAAAAATAGGAAAGAACGAATGCATAGTATCGAGCAGGCTCACACAAGACTGGCCAGAAAATTGCATTTCTTTTAAAAACTATTCTCAATTAAAAGGCATTTCATTATTCTTAGACACATTTTTTGCTTAGAGGTAGTATAGTGCACTTTTTATATAGTGTCTGTTAGCATAAATATATCTTTATTGGTTGCCAAGAATGATGTCATATTTTTAGACCTTAGCCAATTCCTTAGCCAATTGGATTCTACTTCTGAAGCATGTAGAACTATTTATCTTCCAAAAAATCTGGCAATCTCATTGAACACTTCTACACATACTGATGTATTAGGAACCCCTAGCAACCCAGTAAACAGAAATTAACCTTGAGGATTATCTTAACTAATGAGATAATTTAGTAATTACAGGTATTTTAATTAGCATTGGCAAAGAAATCCTTTAAAAATTGGTTGCTTAATGAGCAGCTGGCCCCTGTTGCCCTGGTCACAAAAGTCATGCTAACAGGCTGCCCCGCAGAACTCCTGCACAGTGCCTAAGGATTTGGGCACCATATGAAGCCCTCATCATGACACCTTTAATTAATTCTTGGAGCTGTAGGTGTGACTGATGGTGAAGCAAACTACTTGCTCTGAAACCGTTACCAGCTTTCTAGGATATTCTTACATTCCTCTGCACTATTGACACAAGCATCTAAATATAAAGCAAGCAAGCCCTTCTTTCTGCAAAGCAGGGATTACCAGTGTTTGTTAATCTATTCATACTCTGCTCCTGGCAGTCCCCTCTTAAAATCTTTCCCAGAACGATCAGCTTGGGAAGGGAATATTATCCCTCTGGTTGCATCAATGCAGAAGCAGAGTCAGGGACTTTCACAGCAGGAAACCCTGCTCAATAGCACAGCACAAGAGATGCCAACATAGCAGTCAAAACCTAATCACATCAAAAAGGAAAATTAATTTGGAGGTCTCACTGCGTATGCCAGGTTTGAGCACTTTAAAGCTGCTCTCTAGTTCCGTGCTGCAGCGGCAGGACAAGTGCAGGGAAAAAAAAGAGTTGCAAGCCAGACTGGAGGTACCTTGGCAGGCTGTGTGAGTGAGTTTGTATCACTCCTGCCAGCACTACAGTTATTAGATGCTATCATCCCCTTGCATTCACGAGTACATGCAAACTTTTAAAACAAACAAGCAAACCAACCACACAATGAAGTAATGGGCTGTTTTGCATCTATCCTGGCATGGATACAACCTCATTCATCCGATAGCCATGCTACTGAAACCAAAGCACAGAAAACTCAAAGTAAAACAAATGAAAGCGCAGAGACTTATTATTTTACTCACTCTCCCGGACAGCGCAGGAAAGGAGAGACAGTACAGAACATTTGCAGCGATATCTATGGGATGACAAGCACTTAAAACAAGTCCACGGCACAAGCTCAGAGCCGGCACTTGTGCCAAGTTTCAATGACACGCTTCAGTAACACGAATTGCTTACTGTTGGGCTTCATTTAACCATGCTGTTTCTAGCAGTTCTCTGAACTATGGATTCTTCTCCCCAAGAATACAAAAGCACAAGGTATGAGTTCATTGCTAAAGAACGAAAGCATCTCAGCAGCTGAGGCTGCCTGGTGATTTGCTGAACTCCTCTGCGCCAGTTGTGAGCTTCCTTCTAATTTAACCGTTAAGGTTTAAGCGAAAATAGAATCGTCTTGCTTAAGTGCTGTATCTTTGCAAGCACAGTCTGTGCAAGGCAGGAATATCTCTTCACTGAGATCTTTCTTTGTTGCTTTATTAAGGAGAAGTAGCGCTCTTAAAACACTGCAAGGTTTGCAGTAAAGACTGAGGTTGTTTGGGTTCTGTAGAAATGCCGTGTTTTGGTCTCACCTTTAGAAGACATGCAACTAAAGCATCTTTTTCACTTTTTATGAATTGCTAGATGGACAACAGGCTTTTTCCCACAGAAAGCCGTGTTTGCCTCAGTGCTCCAAAGCAATCTGTAAAACTTGTCTCTATAGCAGACTAATTATTACTGTTAAGCAAATGTTTTTCTAATGCTTATATCTGAAGCCATCAGAAAAACTATAATTTGTGACCAGGCTTTGTATTTTGTAATAGCCTAACATGCTGGAGTCAGAATCCATTCATTTGCTCTGGCAGGCAGCTCCAGCAGTCTGTGTAAGGAGCAGAGATTAATGCGAACATTGTACTCAGGGTGGCCCTCATACTGTGAACCCAATGGTTTCAGCTTCATTTACGAATCCAGAAATCTTTTTCTTTGCTCAGGAATAAAATTGTTGGTAAATTAAGGTGGTGCGGTTTGTAAAGAAGCTTAACATGTAGGACACCTCTGATTTCTACATTATTTACACATCAATTAGGATATTCACCTTAATTTAAATTTTATGCCACTAGCTATTTCTCATGCCCCAAAACGCACCGGGACAAACATTTGATTGAAATACTACCGACAGGGATAAGAGAGGAAATATTCCAGTTTAGTAATGAGGATAATGCCTGAACGCAAAACAGTAGCGTGTTTCCGGAAAACAACTCAGTACTGAGGATGAAATTCATGCATACCCTTTGCTTTGTCTTCTCTGAAATAGGCGGCCCCATAGTAAGATGCACAGTAATTTCCTACATTTCCAGCTTGCTAACAGTTTATTTCTGGCTTTTTGAGGTGGTTTAATTTACGTCATATTTTTAACCTAAATATTTGTTCCTTATTGTAAATTTACCTTTTGGCACTGAAACTCATGCTGATAGGGAAAAGTAATCTAGTAATTTAAAGCCTCAGTCCCCAAACTACTTGAGCATCTGCTTAATTAGATGCTGAAATCACACTATGAAGAAGCACAAAGACTCACAGTCTAACTGTAAACTGGGATGTTTATTGTCTGGGTTCCCTGTGTTTTAATTTCACTCTAAATCTGTCGTTTATTAGCCAGGCATAATATGTAAATACACCTAAACACTATCTAATTTGAAATATAAATACAGCACACAATTATTCTGAATTAAAGTTTAGTAGCATACAAGAAAATAAGTTACACTGAGAATACACTGCTTGAACTATCCGTGCATTTTAAATGTATTCATTTAGCTTAAAAGCAAAGAAGAGATAGCATATCTCTTGCACAGCTCATCAGTGACACCAGACAGTCTATCCAGTATGTCTTCAATAGCATCTTCTTTTTCTGAAACAAAAGGACTGAAGAAAAAGAAGGCATTCTGCCCCACTCCTCCTTCTATATAGAAAAATATATTCTTAAAATGCACAACATTTGGAAAGAAATTGTCAGGAAATTATGATTTTGTCCACAATTTCTTCTGTCCATTATTCCTCTATGTGTGGAACTGATGGGAGCTACACTAGTGTAATAAATTTACTTTTTCTCTTCTTTCTTCAAAGCAAAATAAGTTAAATCCCAGTCACAGTTATGGCTTTACGGAATCTAGGATTTCACTAACACAATAGCAGTGAGTTTATACAGCCCAAGACACCCCAGGAAAGCCATGAATAAATGTCAAAATATCCTATTTCTCCACCATACAAGTTTCTCTATCTCATAGTAGTTTTATTTCAAGTAAACGTCAGTTACAGTTTTACATTCCTTTGAACTCAGTTTGCATCACTATGAGTGCACCAGCAAAGTCTAAAGTCTTTCTGGTTGTACTATTACATTCACACCCTCAACAGGAAACTAAGACTCCCCCCAATTCTAAAGAGCCTCCCTCGAGGAAAGGGGAATCTTTCTATTGCTCAGGGCAGAATTAATCTTTCCAATGTATTTAGGAGGACAAAAAAATCCACACACCTTAATACTATCCAAGAATAATGCTTAAAAAAGTATTAGCTGTGTCCCCCTGGCCACGCAAAATGACATCACAGGTCCTTCCAGACCTGAGCTGCAGGTTCCCCTGGGTCCAGCCAATTCAGAGGTCTTTCTGAATTGGACATACACATGATTTCTGCCCTCTAAACATCACAAAAGCCATTAATCATGACCTCATGGTACACACAAAGAGGAGAAGGGAATAGAAAGTGCCAAACTTTCTTTTCTTCTTAGTGCCTTTTTGCTCTTTCAAATATTCCTCATAGAGGCAAGACATTTCTTCAGTGTCTACTTCTCCCTCCACTATTCTTACAGCAATCACTGAAGAGATTACATATACATGTACATATAGAAATTATACGTATTATTATGGAATGAAAGGTAAAAGGACAAATCTAGATGTATCTGAAGACAAAGTTCAGTGCTTACACTGTCAGAACAGAGCGCGGAGATGGACCTGCTCAGGAGCAGATATGGGGAGCAAAATGAAGCTGGAAGGATCACAAGGCCAGTCCAGCAGATACAAAGGCTTTGTACATTCCACAGTGTATCAGTGATATACCTTTTCCTAGATGCAATAAAGTCTTGGCAAAGACAGATGATGACTCAGGAAGGACCAAACAAAAACACAGAGTCTCTGAAAACCAAGCAAAATGATTCCAGCTTACTTCAAATTTTAAAAAAGTATTAAAAAAGTCAAAAGCCATATCTGACAAGTGGTTCCCCTCTCCCCCAATTTAATCCTGACTGTGCTCCATTAACGCTTAAAGACGGCTTCAGCAAAGTTCAAAGGCCATCAGAGGAAAACAGCTCAGAGCTCTTACTCTCAGACAGCTTATGGGTCATTTCTCCCCTGAGGAAGTTTCTGAATATAGAGCAGAAACACCCTCTATGAAGTTTCCAGAATGGAAACCAAAATATTTCTCTGAGGATATTTTTCCTCTGCCCTTGGGCTGGTAATCTGATGTGCACCTTCTCTCTTGAACTTTCTTCTCTGGGTGCAGTAGGGCCCCAGCCCCTTGGACGGGCCTGGCCAAGGGCCTCAGAGCAGCAGAGGTGGCTGGCTGACCCCTGAAGGCAAAGCAGTCAAACCTGATTTATTTTCTATTTTCAGTGGATGTAACAGGCCACCACACCTCAGCTGAAGGAAAAGATGCGGCTGCTCAGCTTCCGTCCCAAGAGCACATCTGGCTGTGCCTGCACAAGAGGGCTCCACCATGCCATATGGGCAAGCACCATACTGCGCGGGTGCAGCTGCAGGCTGAGAGAGGAGGTCAGAGCCTCTCCTGTGCTGCCAGACCCTCCGGGCTCATGTTGCAAAAGGGCGTGGAGACAGCAGGCGATTGGAAAGCAGTGGTCAGCCTTGGGCACTCTTCATCTCCTAAGTGTTGCTCATTCTTAACAGTATTGAAAGAAAGACCAAATATATGAAGTCAAATGACACAATTTCTGTATTTTGGGAAGTGAGGGGCTTTTACAGCTACTCTTACTGAAAGTCTGGCAGTTCATATTCACTTGACAAAAACAATACGCATCCTACTACTAAGTCAGAGTCATCAAAAAGTACAAGGACATTAAAATATTACAGTGACACATCTCAGTAAAGCTTTGAAAATAGAAAGAGAAATGCCAATGGAAGAGAGTAAGGTTTTATAATGTTGGTGTCCTCTGGCCAAATCCATCCCTTGCAAAACTGTGCTGACACCATTAAAGATACCCAAAGGGTGAATTAGACACATTACAATGTACATTATATAATGAGATCCACACGGGGAAATTTCTTACATCTTTACTGCTACGGTTCCTAGCGTTAAATAGGATTTGTACAGCCGTACCTCCAAATTAAGTTTCCAAAGCATTCTAAGGCATACATCACTTAAACTGTGTAGAACTAATTTGCGAAACAGGTTTCCAAAACATACATGCTTCGTTCTTTGGCCTAGGCTGTTTCACGGCATTGCTATGTGCTGTTAAATCACTGCCGCAGTCCCACTCAGGATGGGGCTGCACTTCCCACATGGAAGATGTGAGCCCTAATACATGAGAACATAAAACGCTGCTGATGCCTTGCGATCTCCTGAGTGCACAAAGCAAGTCTTGTCCCCAGGATCGGCTACAAAATGAGCCATTCACACACCAAAAACTCTTCCCAGCAAAGCCTTCTGAAGTCCTGTTCTTTCAGGTTATCACGGAAACAAAATGCAAGGCACAGCACTTGTCCTTCAAACTATGGGTAAAACAGCGTACAGCCAATGAACTCGGAGGAGGAGGTTAAGGAAGACTGTCTGTAGGACTGCAAGCTCTATGCTGCTTTCTAGACTCCAGAACAGAGCTTAGCTTGACATTGAAAAGCTTTGTAGAGGTTGGTCATTCTCTCAAACTTGACACAGTCATAAATCCAAGGCGCTGTGCAGCCAGGCACAGGGTTGTTTTTTTTTCCAGGATGAGAACACATCTGAAACAACACACTCAGACACTATGGTATTATTTACTTACAGCTGAGCTGAGGAGATCGGGTAGCAGCCTGAGAAATTATCCCAATTATTTGAAATTGCAGCATACTGTAAGAATTCTGTCAGGATTGAGGAGTGCAGGAGACAGAGCAGTGGGAAAAAATAAGATGGCCATTTTTTTTAATAAAGGAAAATGAACCAAGGCATGTATTCAAAAATAAGTTACTAAAACCCATTTTATAAACTAGCCTTAAAATCTCTTAATAGCATTAGCTTACCTTCTGTTGTGTCTGAAGAAATATATATGAACCAATAATGTTCTCATGAGATTTCATTACTGAAAAGGCTCATTAGAAAAGGCATTAAAATACTAATTACCTCATAAACTATTTAGTTGTGTACCCACTGGGATAGTACTTACGAGTGCTCAAGCTCTTCATAGATCCAGCTAATCAATTAATGCTCATTACAACCAGAAAAAGCATGAAGACTGCAGCATGCAGGAGAAATAAATAAGTCAGAGGTTAGCAAAGAAAGTGAGTTGGCCGTAATAGAGCTTTCCTTTGTAACACAACTGCTGTCTGCTACAATTTAATTTTAATCAGCTTTTTGGTACTTCTGGTAATGTGATTCTCCTCATCACAAGAATCTCAGCTATTGTTATAGTTCCTTTAAGTGCATAATTTATTACGGGAGATCACATGGCACGTGAGAGTCGAGTGGACAGGTACAGCGTTCACTGACACCATGCTAACATTACTTGTTGGGTGTGTAAATGAGGAGGCTTAGGGACATTCTCTACCACTCTGGGTCACAGCTGCTCAGCACTGGCTTTGGGATCACTGAGCCTGGACGCAGCAAGCACCGTGTGGCTATCACTTCATCACACATGATACAAACATCCCACTGAGAAACAAATGCAGACAGCACCATTCCAGGCAAATGCCATTTCCAAGCCACTTGTACATCATGATTTCTCCTGCCCTGTTATGGCTGGCACAGTGTGTTTCTGAAAGCAAGAAATCTCAGGAAGCGTCAGCACAACCTACAGTACCTGTGGTTAAAAACATCCAGGATGTCCTCCTAGCTGCTTACCTTCACACACCCAGCTCAAGAGAGTTTCACTTCTGCTCGAGACTGTAAAAATCTCACTCACACCAGTGAAATACATTATTTCTGGTGTCTGCTGTTTTGATTGTGGAGGGGACAACCCAAAAAGTGAACTAGTAAACTGAGGAACAATTATTTCATCCAGCTGGTCATTGCCCAGTCTGTAGTGGTCAGAAGCCCCAGGGCTGGCCGAGGAGAGGAGCACATGCAGGATGGGTACTGCGAGTCACAGCTGCTTTATTGAGATTTCTGTGGGCAGTATTGAGCTAGCCTCATATTTACTAGTTTAAGACTAGCATAAAAACATCTTGAACTTTAAGTGTAGTAGAAATGGAAATGTTTACTTTCTAAAGTCTTTAAAATGAGATCAAGCTACCTTGTTTTCTGAAATGAAGGATTTGGGTTTCCTTGGACAATCCCAGTAACCACAAATTTCACCAAGGGAAATTCCTTCCTATTTCAATTCTCAGACAGCAATGTAGCTATATACAAATTTTAACATAAACTCTAGATTACCTCTGGGATTTCCTTGCTCAACTAATTCAAACATTGCTTGATCAAATTTCTGATCAAGTTTCCAATCAAACTAATCCACCGCTAACATCATTTAGAAGACTGAAATCTCTCTGCAAATTGATATAGCAGAACATATTTCCTATTATTTGTGCAAATGTAAGTCATCCTAAATAAATGCCATTAAGTGATATCTGGGTAATATATGTGAATTCTCTGTTATTTATTGTTCTTCAACATTCCAAAGCATTTCAGGAAAAGTGGTTTCTTAATGAAAGATAAGGTCGTGCACAATCAAATAGATGAAAAAAGTGAGCCAAATAGGCATAGATAGAATTATGCTTGCATAGCAGAAGTGCATGGAATGAAGAACAAAATAATAAAGAAAATTATAAAGAAAATTATAAAGTTACACACACACTTGTGCACAAATAGGGGCACTCGCCGATGTCTGACAGCTCTTCTGATTGTTTGCACTTACGTGCCTCCTACCACTGCCTCTCACTTAAATTAAGTTCCCAGACAGACCAGATTTCATACCCATCCAGATATGAATGCTTTGGCAGGATTTATTTTGTTTAAGAGGATTCCTAGGAGAATGTTCACTTCAGCAATGAAGTTAGAAGAGTGTCTGCCACAAAAGAAAGAAAAAAAAAAAAACACAAATATTCTCTGACAAATTCTCTGACATACACACCCCGAACACCAGCCTTCACAGCAGCTGTACATGTCCATCAGATCAAAAGCAGATGAAGACTTCAACCTCCACCTAATCCTGGGTATCTCCTGGCTTCGGTGCTGGCAGCCAAAACAAAGTTCACGCTTAAGCTCATCCTAAAGAGCTTCTGTTAACAGTCAGGGAACACAGTCCATCCGCTTAATATATATTTCTCCTGAACCACAAGCAGCACATAAAGCAGACTCTAGTCAAACCCAGTAATGATGCTAGGTATTTTGGGAAGAAAAAAAAAGTAAAAGTTGGCACAGTAAGGCAAATGTCATACTTCGGTGTATAGTAGTGTTCTGTCAGAAGCCAGACATATTAAAAATATTTACATAATTTAAAATAATTTGTACAGGTCTAGTAAAGTCTATTTTGGGCTTTGGGCTTTAATAAAAGTTTAAACATTTGCTAGATCCCGTTGGACTTCATGTGTAACCTTGGCATTTGAGGGCAGTATTGAGGATATGCCATTACTAAAGTTTTCATATTAGCATGAGTGTGAACTGAAATACCATAATAAAAATATAACAATATTTCTTGTGACATGAAAACAGCACTGGACTTCATATGTATTTCCAGATGGGAAGCTAAAAACATATTCGATGTTTGCACAAGTATACTCAGAGGTGGCTTTTAGTCTAATTTAAACATTCCAGAATAATGTGAGCTAAACATAATTACATGAATCATCCATCAGTTTCAAGGAAATATCTGGCAATTTTTGATTATGAATCACTAGGGACAGGTATCAATACCTGTCACTGACCAATACAGGAGAGTCAAAAATGCCCAGAGATTGCTTGGTATGATGAATCAATTACAAAAATCATCCTTGTTTCCTTTCTGACCACTTGTTTTGGAATATTAAATGTGGAGAAAAGAGCAGAGCAAACATTGAGCTGCAGGGTAAAGGTGATTATTTTGTTTTTAATAATTTCTAGTAGACTGAGAAATATAACTACAGGAATCATAGCTTTCTGTTTTACAGAAGCTGTTGTGGTTTTTTTAAGAACAGTATTTTAAAGTCATTTCATTCATTTCATGAATGAAAATGCAATATTAACAGAAGTAACAACCCTAAATTAAAGTACTTCCACAGTTATATTGTTACTAAATGAATAATTTGATGCTATATTAAAATAAGATTTTTAGAACATTTTTCAACATGGTAATTAGTGGGTATCAGCGTGACTTCAGTGTATTAAATAACAGAAAAAATAGCACACCCATGACTAAAGGAGGGAGGTTTTGCATAAATTAAGTTCTATACCTAAAAGACTGAGAGCCTTTTAGTTAAATCTTTGAAGTTCACCTTTAGCTAGTCAAAGTCCTTGTTCGCCATGCCTCTGCAGCACTCATGGGAAATTATTCCGGTTACATCAAGTACTTTGCTTTGCTGTCTTCTTTGCAATGTATGTCATATAAATGGGGCAAATTATCTAAAGCAGAGTAACGCGGAGGTACTCACGTTGCCAGAGAAATTGCAAACAGTCCTCACAGAACGTGAGCAAAATGTCTGGAGTAAAGATGCTCTGATCCCATAGGTGAGCTATGCAGGACTTGTAGTATAAGCGGGATACAGAGCCCAGAGGACACGACCAGCTACACTACACTACATGCAGTCTGACTAGAGAGCACATTTGGGAAGATTATTCAAGGCATTTCACACATTAAAATCACAGATAAAAATTACTGGCCAGCAATTTGCTAGCAAAAACCACAAGCGGAGCAAAGTGTGCAGCCTAAATGTTTCCAGGGCGGGAGACCCCATCTGCCCCAGTTTTTAAATTACTTCCTTGATAACTCTCCAGACATAAATCAGAAAAGTTGTACTAATGAACATCTGGAAGACAGTATATAACCCTCCTGCCGCTGAAAAGTGTCACTGGCCATATTTGACAGAAGAAACAACAAATGCTGCGAGCATTTCCTCAGGCTGAACACAGCTTGTAGCAGTATTTCAAATATGCCTGTGATCTTAGAATGAGCTCTACAGGGGTATCCGTTAGTCCTGGTTTGGATATGGTTGACATTATGCGAAAGTAAGTGCTCTCCCGAGACTTCAGTGAAAGCCACAGTGCCAGGGAAGCTGATCTCACAAGGCTTCCATCATCTCAGATGACAGAAGTCTCAGAAGATCAGTTAATTTTTGTCATTCTGAGCCAGAATCTCATCAGTAAAGTTCAGGAAATTTCAGGGGCATTAGAGCCAAACATAAACCATCACCTCTGTGTGAATTTGAATCCTAAATATGAGTCTGCATCTCCTGTAAGTGTGAGGTGTTCAGAGACATTCTTTCAACAGTCCTGTAAAATACTGTATTCCAATAATTACATTAATATAGAAGTCTTAATAACATTAACTTATACTAATTGTATGTACATAAATTCAGACAGAAGCTGCATTTTTTGGAAGCGGCAGACAGAAATTCTTCAGTGCTTGTTTCGGTTCTTCCACTGACAGACTGCATGGCCTCCAGCAAGCCGCTTCACTTTTCTCTTTCAGTTCTTCAACAGCCTGCAATTATTTATCTCTCAGGAATGCTATCATAATTAATAAACTGCTTCATTAGCTACTGCACAGTTTTTTGAAAATGCCTTTTAAGCCTGTCTGTGAAGAAGAGATTTATTGCCATGAGATTTTGCTTCCAGCTCTCATGTCCTCACTGGTTAAAACACGGAGCTGGTAAAGGGTCTAACACCATCCACCCCGCAGCCACCAATCGCTCGTAATGAGGTGCACTTGCACATCCCAAGCAAACGCCAGACTGAACGTACAGCGGCCCAAAGTGCAAAGCAACTTCCATTATTCATGGCTCTTGAAAAAATCTTGGAGAGCGAAAGCTGTACAAATTCCAAGCAAAAGACTGAAATCTATCTTTGCAAAGCAGAACTTCCCTGTAACTCAACCTTGTTTTTATTTTTACAATTTCCTTTTTCCCTGGTTCCAATACCATAAGGATTTGCTTTTTATTTGTACCAGCTCCCACTGACACACAAGTTTACACAAACAAAACCCTTCCTGGAAGGGACAGCTTGGGACCAAACAAGTCACCCTCACACATACAGATGGATCTGACTTGAGTTTCAACCTTAAGACAAACACACAAGAACCAGATCCAGCCGTTCGTGAGTTGGGCTAGTTGATAGCTACGGCAAGCAAACATTAGGACTGTATTTCAATTATCACTATGGTTACAAAATCAGGGTGGACACTGGAGGAAAAAGGAGAAAGAGAAACAAATGTACAAAGACAGTAAATCCTAGGAGGAAAGAGAGGGTGGTGGAGGAACGATACGAAGGAGAAAGGGTGGACATTTGGTGAGGGCTGCTGGGTGGGGGAGAGAGAGGTCATTCTAACACCCAGCTGAATAGAGGCAAACAAAATAATACGAATCCAAGTTCTTCTAGGGAAATAGCACTGATAAGATCACTGCAGGATAGAGTGACACAAGGAAAGAAAAATGCAAGGAATTGTTACAACTTGTGGCTACAACAGGCAACGCAATTCGTTTGCACTCAGTGGAAGCAAGATCAAATATTCAACACATATTTGCAGCAGCTATGAGCAACAGAACCAGCTCTCTTCTCTATTTCACTCACTGAGCCACTGACAGCTTAAGAAGAATTAGTTTCTACTGAGTCTAGTCCATAATCCAGCATTTAGGCATGACGGCTATGAGGTCCTGTTTCAGTAAACAAAACAAAATATGATTAGCTTCCCCCATAACATTAATACCTTAATCCACAGCAAGGCATACTGTCTACAGGCAAAGCTACTGCTCAGGGAGGATTTAAAGTGTAGATCAGGAGCACACTAAAAGCTTAGCTTTGGTGACTTCAAAACATAAGCGCCAATGAAACAGGAGATACAGTTTCAGAACAGTGAGTTTTGTCAACAGTTTAAGTATCTCTTCTTTCTTGAAAACATTGCTCAGTTACTGACAGAGGAAGTTGTGACGGCTTTTTTTTTTTAATTGGAAGGCTTCCTTTTGCATTTCTTTCCTTACGCAGTTTTCATTGCTTTGTTGAGAAGGACAACATGAGAAACTGCTGTTGAGAGCTCTACAGAGATATGACATTTTTCTTTCTGCTCAGTGGTTCAGAAGCCGTGCTAGGAAAAGTCTCCTGGACCTGGAGCAGTGCATATTGCTCAATTAAAGCAATTCCTTTCCCATTCAGCTTGACACAAAAACATAAACTTCAAATAATTTATTATAGATAACAAATACTTTCAGTCATGAAATGTCAAGCAGCTGAACCTAGAACCTCAGTGGCTCTGATCCTGCCTGCATCCCTGCATCAGCCTCCTGACTGAAACCAGCACTGTATCGTCACAGATCTGGCCCCACTATTTGTAACCAGGCAAAATTTCCTTCCCAAGCAGCCTCACGAGCTGTCCCAAGGTGCCACTGCCATTGTAACAAAGCTCTTGTTTCCGTGCACACCAGCTGCTGAAATGGCTCAGCTGAGCACCGTATAGGGCAGGGGTAAGAGTGCACCCTCGTGTGTTCTCCCTTTGCACCACCACAGCTCATTGGCATGGAAATAGAAGTTATTTCTAAAACATGAAAGGCACCTGAGCCAGGTCTGCCTTTCCACGGGATGGGCTGCTGACCAACACATGGACCGGGATTTTCACAGCCACTAGTAGGACCTGGACCCTTCACTTGCACTAAATTGAATAAAATTAAGCTCTCATGACCACAGCCTAACCTCAATTTCTTCCACCTTTTGCCTCCTCTTCCTCTCCAAAGATTTTCAACATTCTTAGGCAAGTTATAAGGTTCAATTAATACAAATATTTTTACCACTCTAATTACAAACACGCTCATTATTGGCTCATTGCTTTTCTTTTCCTGTTATGTTTTTACTCTTACATCTGACAGACACTTTCAAATTCATTTTCTTATCATTACTGTTCGACCTAGAAACGTGTACAAGGCAAAAACGCTATCCTATACAACTTCTGATATGAAAATAACTTCTTTTTTTTTTTTTTAAGAACTGCATGGATTATGTTAGGAAAGCAGACACAGCCGAAGAACATATATTACATTTTATTCAAATTTTATAAAACTATGTATCTGGCGAGCAGCAGAGGGAGAGGGAAAAACAAGAAGTGAACAGGTCAAATCAAAAACTGTATTATAAAGTCAGATTATTTTCTTTGCCAGCCTGGTTCTTATGTTTCCTTTCAGAGCTCATAAATCTCTACAGCTAAAGACCAATGCCTCGCAATATTCAGATAGAGAGGCATCGGCTCCACCGAAAATAAGTGCCGTCATGGGGCCTTCCAGTGGTCCCGTGCATGCTGTTTATTTTTCACTCAGGTAACCCACATGGTATTGCACTTCCCAGTTATAAAATCTTGGATACTCTGAAAATGCAAAGCAAACTGTACGTGAGCAATATATTAAAGAAAAGGCACAGCCAACAATTCCAAGTTCACCTTACTGAATCACATGTTAATATGCTAAGCGTTCTGTTCTGCATATTTTTACCATGTACGCTTACAGCTCCATGTTTCCTCCACTTTCCAATGCAATATATTTTAATACAAAATCAATGGGTGTTTTTGGTGGGCAGCAAAAAGGTTTTATCCTTTCAGCTCTGAATCTAAGCAGAAAGCAGTATTGATTTAGATGTTCACTCCTTCATTTACTAGGGCAGTTTTAAAGCATTAGGTGATAACCTAATAGAAAGGCATGCTGCGAGAGAAACTGAGATTGTTGTGATAAATTAAATCACTTCTGGAATGTCATCTACAGTACTTTAATATTTGAAGTAACATTCTCCAGGAAAAAAAATTAAAACAGTAAATGAGCATCTTGGGTGGCAGCTCTATGACTTTCTGTGAATGTCAGGTAATACAAATGAATAAATAAATTGCTTGTTATAGAAACATAAAATTAATGCAATGCACTCTATATGTGTGTGTATATGTGTTCGTATATATATGTATCTAACAGGCTTACTTCCCTTTCTTTCTACAAACTGATTATGGACCAATCAAGGGAATGAAGATTTCGCCACCTATCTGCCATCTCCAGAAAACCTGGCATCATATGGTATCCATACTGATATTATTTATTCGTATTTATATTAAAGAAGCGAGTTAAATCACACAAGTCACCAAGCAGTGTCCCTCCTGCATACCAAATCACGCTTGCATGGTGGAGGTACATACTTCCATGTGCATGAGGACAGAAGCATTTGGTACCACATCTGGGTCTCCCATCTAGAGGAGCCTGTCCTGCATTCTTTCATGTAGGCGCACAGAAAATGCTGATCCATCTGCCACAGATTTGGATGGCTGATGAATCAGGCCCACAGTCTCCTGAAGTTCTCCAGTTACTGCAGTCATTAGCTGCAAGCAGCTTAGATGACTTCGTTCAGTGCTCAGCACATATATATTTTGTGCCATGTGCGGCCAGCCAAACAGAACATGTGCAGTACTGGATCCACCATCAGTAATGGTATTAGCAGAACCTAACGAAATCTGAAATTCCTTCCTAATGCACGACGCAATCTGGTAAGGTATTAAGAATCCTCATTTTCCACTTTCTAAAAAAAATTCACCAGAGTATGCAAAGTTTCATTCTTTGAGTGAAAGTGAAGTGAAATAGTTAATACTAAGAGCAAACATGCCTGTAATAAAAATTATTCAGACTAGTAATTCATGAATATACATATAAGAAATCATTTCATTCTGAATATCCTATATTTTTCCACTTCGTGCTCATGCAGGATATTGCTAATAGACTCATATTGTTCAAAGCAGTGGATAAATGAAGAGGCTTTTTACGCTGTATGTGTGCTCAAATAGAAACAAAGTGCCAAACTAGAATATAAAATACTGAGAAAACTACCAACCAAACAACAACAACAAACAGCAAGCCCACCAACAACAACAAAAACACATTTGAAAAGAGGTCCTGGAGCTCTGAATTATGCCTCTTAAGAGTTAACATGTGTGGATTTTTTCCACCCCTGGAAGAGTGGCAGAAAACCTTTTGGAAGCAAAGGAGCTGTGTATTCACTATATTGTGTTTTGGAACTGATGGCAAATTCTATCCGACAGAACCCTAAGAAGTAGCTTTATATGTTAGGTTTAGGGACAAAACCTGTTTATCCAGATTAAAAAGTAATTTGTATTAATGTACAGTTTCAGATATTAAAGTGCAGAATTCTCACCCTACACACCAATAATTTAATCTTGTTCTTAAGTAGCCTCATATTTCCAGTAAAAAAAAAAAAATAAGGCAGGGGGTGTGGGGCTGGGGAAGTAAACTGCAGAACCTTTAGTCCCCCAAACAGATGCCAGTTTGGGATTTATTCAGCCAAGGAGTATTTAGCTTGGCTCAGCCTTGCGTGAGTTGAAAAAACACTGCCCCATTCCAAAAAGTTTTTAACAAGCTCTGCTGCAGATGCTGTTGCCATTTGGCATGTCACCGTCACTGTGTGGTACAGCGCAGAGAGAACTCTTGACCACAGGTTTTCCTTGGCTGGGAGAGCCAGAGTTTTTGGCTATTGCTGCTCTGCTGGCCAACAGGCTGCATGTTTACGGAGTGTGGTTTCAGACGGGGTGTTAACAGAGGTTGGGTTAACAGCCTAACCCAGACCAACAGCAAGGTGAAGGCATGACCTATCCGATCTAAGAAAACAGAGATTGTATATTTTGCTGCTCTTAACCAAGAGCACTGTGCCTATAGACAAGAAGATATTTTTCTTTGCCTCAGGATAGATGACAAGAACATTTAAAGCTGTACCAGTCATGCAAAGGAGAAATATATAAAAACGTGGTTGCTTAATCTTTGTCAGCTTGATTTCATTCTCTCACTTATGACAATTTTACCTTGGCATAATGCCACTGAAAGAAGTTCAGTGAAGTTACTCTTGTTTTCCACTACAATGAGGTATCCTGAGAGGATAAAAACCCTACAGAGTTAAACTGCAAACCTCTGTCTTCATATTTCTACTAGCTAGTAAATGGCAGCTCTAAAACTGGAAAAGTCTAAGTGTTTCAACACTGAGGAACTCAGTCCCAGGGTATTAGTGCTGAATTCCTCAATGAGAGTGCTTATAAAGCTGGGGAAAACTGCCCACTTGTAGCTTAGTTTACCTACATTAATCCTGTACCAGTGCATGCATCTAAGAAGCCTTGACCTTGTAAGACATGCAATGACTTTGAAAAACACTGTGACATTTGGCTCCTATCAATAAATTATTTTTGCCTGAATTCTGCTACTTCTTTCTGATGGCAACACCTTTGTTGCAATTAAGCAAAAAAAAATTTCCTGGTTTGATATATGCCATTTGGTCTGCTTTTCCAACACTGGCATTACACTAACACACCATGTGCCTATCTGGAAAAAACAAGGACTACGTACGGTCCCTCCACATCAGATACTTTTTACTTCACTGTAATTTTCTTCAAGCCACGTCTTGGAGCACAGACTCCATCAGAGAACCAGCCAGACCATTTGCTTAAATTCCACTAATCTGCACCAAAAATCCTATTTAACACGGTTCGGATCAGAGAGCCCGCTCTTTAATTCAGTTCCCTCTCACAGAGAGTTCAGCTAGGACTAGTAACATCTTGAAAATTCATAGACTAAACTGACACAAAGGCAATTTACTGCAGCGTATTAAAAAGAGTGTAACGTATGACTAAGAATGAAGTAAGCGGTGTCTGGCTACATCCCCCACTGTCTGGGTAGCCAGTATGCAAGAGTAGTATAAGAAAACAAAATATTTTTTAAAAATTTTCCATTTTACCATTTTGGCTTCTGAATGCATTGGGGGGACTTGAGGTGAAGCACAAGGGTTGTTGAGGTTCGGTCCCTGCATTCCCATGATGTTGGAGTTCATTGACATTTGTCGTTCCATCTTTTAAAAGAAAAAGAAAAAAAGAAGGTTTCAAAGTGTCTTGAGACATTTGCAAGAATTTATGCCTAGTTTCTATTTAGGTGGACTCAGCTTCATTTCTTCAAGTCATGACTGGAAAACTAACAATCTGTGTTGTGAATTGCATGTGTGTATGTACTCAGGCGTGTGTTTCATCAGAGTCAGCCCTGAAAACTCACAGCCAATTATAAAGGAAAGGATTCTTTACTAAACAAATGTAGCAGCCACCCAGGTTTGTGCTTTTTTGTAATGATTTTCTCCCTTTCAGTATAACAACACTTGGAGTTAAGTGGTTTTAAAAGCATCACTGTATAAAGCTGCGGCTTCTCCTGTCACTGCAGCCCAACTTAGCCTGTTAAAAACATAAATAAAAATCTACAATCTAGAGTATATGAAAAGCAACTTGGCTCCTTTTCCTTCACTCAGATTGCTCAGCTGAGAGGAGTTTTCCATGTCTTGTACGGGAAGTTTTCATGTACTGCTGATACAGCAAAAAAACAAAGCAAAACCTCTGGCTACGCAGAACACTTTCTGCAAGCTAAACTCACTGTGTTGAGAGTGAGGGACACAATTTTCAAATGAAGCCTAATGGCAGTAAGGACTGGATAAAATAATTTCCTGTAATGTTATCTCTGACAAGAGTGCTGTGACACCACTGGTATTCGTTCAGGAGGGTTGAGATGACAAGAAAGGTTATGGTGCTGCTTTCAGGTAGGGTTATGGTGCTGCTGCACCCTGCCTTGACTCAGGCCAGTCCCTGAATCTTTAGCTCATACAAGAAAGCAGCTCTTGGAGCTGAGCTCTCTGAGCTCTTCCAAGTAGGGGAGCTATTTTTTGTGCCCTTTGGTGGGGTAGTGTCTCCCACCCTCCATGACCTCAGTACAGATGGGTGCTGCTCACCTGCGGGAGAAGCCCCAGCATGCAGCTCCCACTGTCTCTACAGAGGGTTACACATTATCTGCAGGACAGAAGTAGTCCCCACAGTGATCTTCTCCAAAGTCCCTTCTGTACAGCTGTGGACAGGAGAACTCATGCCCATGGGGCTCTCACCTGCTTCTCTGCAACACAGCTGCCCAAAGGGCTCCCCAGCAGCACCCTGAAGCCCCTAAGTTCACCCTGAAGCACGATGTTTGCTCCAGTTCAGGTTAGTGAGCAATTATGTCAGAGAAAAACCTAAAAACCAGAATTGCCCACAGTGGCATTTCTTACATTTTTTGGTCAAACTTCCTGGTCGATACTCTAGGAGAACTGTATTGGTAAGTTACTAATTTACAACTTATTAACTACTGCTCAGATAGCAGCCAACCTGAATCTTATTAGCCTCAGAATATCCCCCTCTTGACCCAGCAGTGGCAGAACAAGCAGTACTTTCCTCTCATCCATATCTTATCAATCTCAAGTTGCCCTCCAAGCTGAACATCATGCGATGAAATGGGAGCTTCTCCTTCCACATTCCCCTCTTCCTTAAGCTGTCCTTACTCATTTCCACCCCTTATCTGCCCAGATGTCTTATACTGAAAGGGTTGTTAAAATCAAGTGCAAGTTACCAGGCCTGAAAAGTATTTCCTTCTTGTTCACTGGTAATCTCCCAAAAGCTAGAGGATTATTTTTGAGTTCACCACCATAACCCATGTACACAACTTTTCCAGTTTCGACTGACTTCAGAAAAATCTTTCTGTTCCAGCACAGACATACTGATCTCACCAACATGACCAAGTGTGAGAACCAGAAACTGCA
Source organism: Penelope pileata (assembly GCA_013396635.1). NCBI lineage: Eukaryota > Metazoa > Chordata > Aves > Galliformes > Cracidae > Penelope > Penelope pileata. The sequence goes on along the minus strand of WBMW01001216.1, from coordinate 646,319 downwards.
GTACCACATAAACTGTTTCTAATCGCTCTCACACTAATTAACATTCCATTAGCTGCATCAGAAATACTCTTGTGCAAGATGAAGCAGAGAAAAAGGTCCAACTTCTAGGTCCAGCTTCTTTAGCTCAATACGCTCTGAATTTTTTTTTGACAAAGCAACAGACTTTCACCTCTACATAGGCTGAATAAAAAGAAAAAACCACCATACCCACTAATAATAATAATAATAATAATAATAATAATAATAATTTAAGCCAATAACAGTAACAAAACTTACAGGCATGAGCACAGCAGAAGATCCAGGCATGGTAGGGTTGGGCAGGGTGCCAGGCATAGAGGCAGGCATAGGCTGTCTTTGTCGGTTGTGTAGGTGCAGTAGTGAAGACAGAGAACCTGGGACAGGCCTAGGAGAAAAGGAAAGCAAGCTGTCATGGGCTACAGAGACCAAAACAAGCCTTTCAGTGCCAGCCATTGCTAGGCACAGACAATGTTGAGGCAAGCAGACACAGAAAGTCAATCCAGCATTTTCCTCTTCTGCACAAAATAGTAGGACAGAAAGTTTTCAAGAAACAGATGACTCACATTCCCCTTACTATACATTGGTTAAAGCACTGGTATAGCTCATCTGAGATAACATGAATGTAAATCTATCAGCAGGTCTGAGTCTATGCACCTCTGCATCTTACAATGGTCAGTAAAACATTTCTACTGACAAAGCAAGAAAATTTCCTCGTGGACTACATGAGTGCATTGCTGTAAATTCTGCCCAGACATTCAGACCATTCAGACCAAATTCTGCCCAAACTCAGACCATGACAGAAAATTTAGCACATACATTAATTTTGAAGTTTTATCACATGTAAATAAAATGCTCTAAAATGAGTATTTCATCTCATCTCTTGACATTTTCTCCTGTAAAATTCTACCAAACCTTTGTTCCAAAGTGAGGTCCAGTTATAATGTTACCAGGACAAAGAAATGGGGACTGGGGAGGTGGGGAAGAAAGAAAATTAGTGAAATCACATTCAGATTAAGTAGCTCGTAAAGGCAAAAAGCAAAGAATATAAAAAATCAGAGTGAGATATTTTGGCAAATAGAGTTTAATAGATTTGGAAAGATTTTTCTAAGTACAGCAGAGGGAGAAAGTCCATGTAGGCCCACTAACAAAGAAGAACCATAAAATTAATGGATTAAATAAAGCTGGGACTACTCTTTAAACACGTTAAAGTCTCAGAGAGCAGAACACTCTGCATTATAACACACTGCTTATAGTGTTCATTAAGCAAGAGATATTCCTAAAGGTACAGGAAAGAACAGAGAAGGGTTCCTGGGGAGCTTGAAGAGCTCCTGCAAGGGAGAGCAAAGGAAGAGTCTGAAGTTATTTGGAGCCTCTGAACATCAGGGATGCTTTTCAACCTTGGCAGAAGCATCTTCTGCTTCAGTGACAAAACTGTATCTAGCCACAAAAGCCTCAAAATCGGGCTGGACTGGTCAGGAAAGCGGAATCATAGCCTCAGAGCTGTGAAAGGGAAGACAATCACTTCTGCCACTTGACTGAACCTTGCCATACCAAAGGATGGGACTTCTTGCCTCTCCAATTGCAAGCAACACTGGCAATCATGAGCGCATACACCCTTCCGCTGACTTGAGCTGTCACTGCCATTTATCTAGCAACAGCCAAATAGGCCAAAGGCTGCAAGCAACAGCATTTGGACATCCCATATGGAAGACATCACATCCAGGCTCCCAAAACAGCGGTGCCGGTCTCATGGAAACAGAGCTTCCTCTGGCCTACAGGTCTCACCCTCTCCTGCCCAGAGCTCAGACCTCTCAACCTCACTTCCCCAAAGCTCCCCAGTATTTCCCATCCCTGGATTTTAATTCCTCCAATCCCCCTCTCTTAAAGCCCACTCCTCTCCAGAAATATTTCAACCCCAACAAAGACACCTCCAAGTCCTTGCCCTGCCTGCTCCCTTGCATCAGACACCCCTGCTGTCCCACCCCGCTGCCTTCAGCTGCCCTCTCCTTGGCAGCTGCAAATCACTGAACCCATCCTTTTGTCTTGGTTCTCCATGAAGAGAAAAAGCCTGTGTTTTCAAGGATGTTTAAAAAATCCTCCCAGACACATACAGTACTTATTCAGAAGGAAAAAATAAATAAATAAAACAAATGTAGCTTACATACAGATAAGAAGCTCCCCCTGATTATCTGCTGATGGAGGAGCATGACGTACATTACATCTTCACACCCCCAGAGAAATTCACGGCAATGCCTCCCAAATACATGATATAATCCCGGGGGAGAGGGTGCAAGAAGCACTGTGATTGAACATGGGTCAGCTTCTGGTGAGCTGAGGGTGGTGAAGGTGCTGGAACAGGCTGCCAAGAGAGGTTGTCACCTGGAGGTGGTCAAGGCCAGGCTGGATGGGGCCCTGAGCAACCTTATCTAGTACTAGATCTAGAGGTTGGCAACACTGGCTATGGCACGATGGTTGGAACTTGATGATCCCTCAGGTCCCTTCCAACCCAGGCCATTCTATGATTCTAGGAGAAGGAACACTATGGTTTGTCATCACATCACTGTGCCAGGGGTGTTGTGGAGGTGGTGTAACTGGAATGGATGTTGTACAGGAAAAAAGAGCTCAGAAAATAAAGAACACAGTCCCTAACCCATCCTACTCTCCACCTAAAATGCAGCTGCTCCTTGCACCAGCACTTATTCAAGCAAATGGGCGGACAAATCATTAGGATAGGGTCAAAAAAGTATGAAAAGTAGATTCAGTGATAGGAAAGGATAGGAAAGAATAGGAAAGGATAGAATAGCAAAGGAGGAAAAGAAGGGAAATACCAGCCTGAACGTGAGAAGGATCTCAGTTTTGCTACATCCTCTGCCAGGGATGAACCTGGAGCTCCCTCCCAGACACAGTGGGCAGGGAGGAGAGGGGACTGTGCTGGTGCAGTCCCATGTGGGTCTGCCAGTTGAGACACAGCCTATAGGAACTGCACTGGCTAACAGGAGGAATGTGTTAGAAAAATACCACTTGAGTTTTCAGTGTGACCAAAGTAAAACAAATGCCATGACAACAGCCCCCTCCTCACTTAGCCACTCAGAGGCTGTCCCACATACAGACAGACTCTTTGTACAACTCACTGGTTTCATAATAACCATAGGTGTTAGGCTGTTTGACAGAAACTTACTTTTGCCTGACCTATGCAATTTGTGCATGTGATTCTCAAGGGACTGCACGGTTTGAGTTTTGCTTATATATGTTCCAGAGCCAAAAACATTTCCAAAATTGCTTTAATGAGCTTGGGAATATGGGACTCGGGCAAAAGGGAATTATTGGTATTTATTAAAATGGCAAAGAAGCTTCCTCGCTGTCCCCAGTTTCACCTTTAAAACTGCTTTGCTTTGGGGGTCTGCATATGCTTTACACTCAGCTAGAGAAAAAAAAATCCCAGTTCATCAGGTATGTTTTCTTGCTAAACTCCTACAAATCTATTCCCAAGCGTGTTTTTGCAAAGAGCTGCAGAACAGTCAGAGGAATCTTGTGCTTCAAAGTTGACTCTCCTTGTTGAAAAGTCTGCAGAGCTCCTGCCACCAATAGAAGTGCTGTATAAAGCACACCATGCTCGGCTCTCCATCAGGGCAGCGCGACATTAGCCAGTACTCATGGATACTTCCATTGCTTCCACGTTGAGCACAGGTCATTGATTAGCATGCACTCACATGCACTTGCACAGCGAGCCCAGGGAATGTTTATGGCACAGAACACAAATATACACAGGCTGATATGCTCAATTTGTCTAATTCTAAGACATTTCTTCTTCTTCCAAGGACAACATTGTCTCTTTTGTCGTTGCTTTCTAACCTGCAGCAAACAAAGTCAGAAAGAGCTTATAATTGTTATTTAATGTTGGACACGTTGACTCTGCTCCTCTCTTCACAAATGCTGGGGAGATGCAGCCTGCAACCTGTCAGCCAATATTTCTGACCAAAGGATTTTAATTCCTTGGCACCTGTGCAGCTAAATAAATAGGGCTGTTGGGCAAACAGCCCACAAATAAAGGACAGATAAGATAAAGAACTGGCAAGCGCTCAACCTCACTGAAAATCTGGCCATCTGTGGAGTTTTTCCCAACTTTAAGAGTTTTCATCTTGTTCCCAGAGGAGACTGCTGTTGGACACAATGGGATCTCAGTCAGGACTTGTATGCCACCTCTTTGTACATATGGGGCCTGGTTGGATTGCTATACAGTGGCTTAATAAAGATACCACATGTCAGCTGGGCTGCTCTAACTGACCATGCTGGCTCTCTTCCCTCTGCATGGTTGTGCTAACACCGTGAGTCATCGTTGCTAACATTTTAGCAGATGGGCGGTACCCTGCTAAGCCATGGTGACTCGATCCTGTTCCATCATATGACTCTATCCAACAATTAAAGATAAATCCACTAATGTAATCAAATATCTATGATATACACTTCACCATGTGCCTGCTTGATTAATACCAAATATTCTGTCTGCTATGATGCAACTCGTATCTGACCCAGTTTTCTAGATTGTCTGATGACTAAACACTACATTTGTCTATTAAAAGACCAAGCTTCCTTTAACTTGTGCTCATCAAGGATAATTTTTGCAGATGACAGTTTGGTGCTAAGCTCTCATAAGGTTAGGTCAGTATTGACCCAGATCATTCAGGCCTATGTACAGAGGGCCTGATGCTATTTAAAGCATCACTGCAGTATGTTTTCTATTAAGGCAAAGCACTCAGGGTCAGTGGGTCTTAACCACGCCCCCTCTCCCTCTTCTTACTCTCCCGCATGTAGCGCTCATGCAAGGTCAGCAAGAACTGCCACACCACTACACAGTTTGTTCCAGCTTACATAGCTCTTTTCTGGAAAAAAAAGCTACATGTATATGGAATTGCATCTGAGCAAAGGAACTCCTTTCTTGATTTTCTATGGCCTCCAGATCCAGCCAGCTCACACACAAGAGCCCACAGGTGGCTGGCTGTGCTGTGGCAATTTGCCATGTTGGGTCAGCACTGGCTCAGGGATTTTTGCACCATGTTCCAGTTATGCAACTTAGACCTGCCTGGACTTTAATCTTTGTATATAAATATATATACACATATGTATATATACGTATATACATATATAATTATTACAACAGTGCCTAGAAGCTTTGATTTAAAAACCAAAGTGAGGTCCTGCTCCAAAAAGCTTATAGATTGAGGATAAACTGAGGGAGAGAAATGGAAGCAACAGAGAAACACAGGTTATTAAGGCAGCAATGGCACCACTATGACCAATGAGATGATAAATAATCACTGCATGCCAGCATCCTAGATCCTTTCAAGATATGTTGGTACGTGCATGTGGTCTGGGCTGCTTCTGGACTGAGGCAGCCAAGTAGCCTAGCATGCTGAGAATAAGGCAATGGTCAAGCCTCTGAATGCCTCACAGACAACCAGGTATCATCATAACAAAACTTTTCATTGATGAACAGTAAGTTCACTGGAGCATGTGTTTCTACAGACCAGCTGCAGACCACTTCCACAGCAGCTACTGAGGCCAGAGTACCTGACCTGAGTGCCGTCCTTGCCCTTCTGTATTTGAAAAATTCAGCCAGAGGGCAGCGAGGTGGAGGGAATGTTTTAACCTGAGAAAAGTGTACTAACTAAAGGAGTTGACTGACTTCTAGGGTCTGATGTTGTTTCATCCACAGTGCCATTACTTAGGTCTATCAATCCAACTGTGGCTTTCCTCATTTGTGGTCCATTATTTGAGATGTACCCTCCCCCAGAAAGTAGGGCGGCTCTGTCTGGTTTCAGTTTATTCATTTGTCATTCAGAGTAGGAAAGCAAAAACAAACACAAAGGAAAGCAAGAACAAAGCATCAGACAAGTACTTGGAATACCTCACATAGTTCCAGGGACCTCACCTGACCTGCCATATCCCACGTTCAACAACTTTTTAATCACGGCATCATCAGAGAGCCAAGCTTTCCAAGAAATAGGAGCTTTATGTCACCAGTTTTTTTTCCAGAGAATCAAGCCATGTTCAGGGGAAAAGAAAACTGGCACCTAAAATTAATGGATCTTTGCCAACCCAGTAAAGATCCTTGTTTGTATTTCTCAGACAATTCAGACATCTGCGTGATGTGGGTAGATTATTATTATCAGGAGCAGACATTTATACCGTGGTGGTGCCCAAAGGTCCCAGTCGGGACCGAGACCCCATTGAGCCTGGCACTGTACAAACACAGATAAGAGACAATTCTTACACAGTGTGTTTACAATTGAGAGACACAAAACAGATGAAAAGTAGAAGACAGAGACTGAGCATACGAGCAAATAAATATGCTAGAGAATTGGAGACAGTTTAGTGGCACTCCTCTGGTTGCTTTTTTCTTTCTTTGTATGTTTTTTATTTAACTCGTATAAACTCAGAAATGATAGGGCTGAGGAAGTTTGTAAGAGGAAGGGAGTAGCTAAGATTGAGACACAGGAAGGGCAACACTGTAGAGAGGGAAAATTGTAGCTCATAACTTTGATGATTTTGCCATGTGTCTGTAGAGATTTCTAAATAGAGTGTGCGTATGTTTTTACATGTGTTACCTTAAAGATTTTCTCAAGGTTGGGCAAGAAGAGATCTCAGTCTGGGAAAGAGAAACTAGCTGATGGTAAAGACACCGGCAAAATGGAAGTGATGTTTGACTCTGTAATGTGAAACTGGAGAAGTGAGATAAGATAAGGCTGATCTGCAAAAAGTCTTAAAGACAAGAAGCTTCAGACATGAAGAGAAAATCAGATTATGTGTTTGAGGAGAGCTGGCACAATTAAGACAACAAGCTACACATTGGCATAGAGGTAGAAGGACAGGCAGACATATGAAATGATATGGATGTAGTTGAAAGCAAGCAAAGAGATATTACTTCTCAGTTCATGTATCCCTTTATGTCATGTAAGAAGGTGTTCAGTGGGAGCAAAGTAACTCCATCAAAAATGCATTCTTGCTCATGTGTTTTGATCCACAGGGACAGAACATCTAACTGAAGGGAAAGAGGAAAGCAAAAGAGAAAAAAAGAGAAAAAAAGAAAAAAAAAAGATAAGGAATGGATGTGTGCACAGGAAAATACAAGAAACTTGTGTAAAAATGCCTCCAAAGTATGTTAAGAATGTTGTACTTCTCAGCTGTGCCTGTAGGAAAAAGCCCCACAAGTCAGCAGCCCAACTGCTATAATGTATTCAGTGGCCAAACTCTGTTTAAAGAATTAGTCAATGATAAAACTTGCCTTTAGAAACTCCAATTTTGTTACTGCCACCTATATTTCCAGAACACATGTTCAAGGAACCTTTGCAAATTAAGCATAAGCACAAGGACCAGCAGGTCCTTGGAAGCCTCAGAGAACCCATTAACATTTGCCTTTTGGCTCTTACAGGTCTTAGAAACTGCTGGTTTCAATCTTCCTTTCCCTCGAAATATTTCACTGGGTCTTATTGCCTGACCCATTACAAGAAAAATAAGAGAAGCTAGAATGGTTTCTTAGACTACAGCCTCCTCAGAGAAGTTTATGTTCTGCACAGTGTTATGCACACAGCTGGAACTCACAAATGATACGTGGAGGATAACAGCATAGCTAAAGCAAAACAAGGAAACACAGCGAAAGGCAGGTTCAAGGGATTATAAAGAACTAGCCCACATAAAAACACATTCTTGCAATAAAAAAAAAAAATTGTAGGATATAAAAAAAAAACCTGCAGCATAAACATGACAGAACACTTAATCATGAAGGTAAGCCACAATGCCAGACTGATCCCATTGCTGTCACATTCTCCCAGCTCAAACAGATCCAAGAGCTTAGTTCTTCAGAAAAACAAATGATTCTGTATCACAGCAAACAAAAGTGAACCAATTTTCATTGAAGAAAAAAGGTGGCAATAATACACAAATGCACCTCATGGCAGCTGACCTAAAAACAGGAATAATAACAGTGACAAAACTTGCACAAACGCTTTCTAATATGTCTGCTCTTTTCAACAACCAGGCTTACGGCTCCAGCCTGGCAAATCCATGAAAACTTGAAAATTTAAGGCTCATTGAGAAGAAATATCACCAGGTTAAACAACTGTAAATAATCCTGTCCTCAGCATCCAGACAGAAGCGACAACTGAACACCAGGCAACTATTCTGCCAGGTTTGTGCAACGTGAATGTGTTGGAGCCTTCACTTGCTCAAGTGACTCCAGCAGCTGGACATTCACAGATATATCTTGGCAGTGTAAATGGCTTTTATTTGACTTTCATAGCTCTGTGTATGAAAAGAATAATGGGTCACAAAAAGGTTGGAGAAAAAGCCCCTTTTACTCTAAAAGGGATGAGAGAGCTCTGAGTGAGTACTGAGTACCAACAGATTCCTACACTGAAAATACGGCAAAACAAATTTCTCAATTAAAATTCTGTTTCTATTCACCCTCATTATTTGGACCAGTGAAATTTAATAGAAATACTAAGATAAAAGAGCTTTGTAAACCCTGCTGTATAATAAAAATGAAAAAAGAATCTTTTTGAAGTGACTTATTTTTCTCTTTTTTTTTTGTTCATTTTTTTTTAAACTTCCCAAACAAAGCAGAATTTTGTGTCTGAAAATAAGACGGTGAATTACAGCAGAGTCATGAAAACAAAGAACCAACAGTTTCTCCAGTGCAGGCTTGTTACCATGAGCTAATAATTCCAGACTTTAAGCAAGCTGAGCCTCTTTTTTAATAACTGCATGCCTCTAGGCAAAGTATTTCTACTAAAAATTATTGAGGCATGGAACAAGGCAAGGTGTGTGAGCTAATGTTGGATTGTTCGGTTACTAAACCAACTCCTATAGCAATGAGCCTGCTCTGAACTGACAGATTATTTCTCTGTATACACTTGTATAAACACACTGCTTAAGGTCGAAATCTGTGTAAGCTTTCTTTTCAATTAAAATGTCAAAGATGACAGCACATGTTTTCACTGTCCTCAACAGAATGATGGATGCCGCAGCAGCAGTTTCGTGCCCCTGTGTTTCAAAGATGTTTGCCTGCCTGGATGTCTAAGAAAGATGAACTCGCTGATCTTCTCGTACGTCTGCAGGCAGAAAGGACTACTACAAAACTTTATGCTTCGGATGGCTTAACATCTCACAACTTTCCCTTCCTCAAAGTCCCCAGATGTGCCCCCATATCCAACGTTGTGAAAGTTAGAGCAGAAAGTTTGATGTGCCCAAAAAGGCTGGAGAAAGTCCTGAATTAAAACACCAGGTTGCTGCTCAAGTGACAGGCCTGAAATCCCAGGCTGACTTCTGATCACAGGGAACTCACTTCAGGCATCTAACTGAAGTCTCCACAGAAGGAGAGTTGCCCTCAGTAGTCAACTGAAAAACCTAGTGCACCCTGAAGGGAACATCCAGCAACTTTATTAAAAAAACTGGGACAGATTTTGCAGGTATTGAAAAGCCATGTGGGAATGGTCCTAGGCAAGCATCTCTAGGCAACACCACTTGAGCAGTGGTCTTAGACCAGGTGGCCTGCAGAAGTCCCTTCCAGCCTCAAACACTCTGTGACTTTGTGACTCTTTACATTTCTTCAGCTCCATACTCGTGAAACTAAGTAAAACTTTATCCATCAGCTTCTCACTCATTTTTGTCAATCTAGAACTCACACAAAGCCAAAGGTAGCGTCTCCAAATGTCGCTGAGTCTGAAGACCACACGGTGATCAAACTCATAGCATACATAGGCATAAGGACCTATAGCATTATTTTGGCCACAATATTGTCAGAAAAATGCTAACTAGTGAAAACAGTCTGTGAGAAAAAAAAAAGCGACAGCATCTGACACCAGCAGACTCAGTCTGTTTAAAGCAGGACATGACACAGACGTGCTGTACACAATACAGAACCATGCTTTGCCCACAGCCACTAGTGAGGAAAATTGAGTAGGTACATATATATGAGATGAGATTTAAATTCTACCCCTAACGCTACGAATACCACAAATTTAACTTATATCTTAGAAATTTCTAAGACATTATTTAAGAAAATACAGGCTCAACTTCTTAAACAACGTACCAAACAAGTAAAATAGAAAATTAGAAACTTGGAAAATCCTAAGATGATATGCAGGTAGCAGCAGACCAAAACCCAGTCCTTAATCCCATCCTTTAACAAGACTACCATAGAAATAGCACACACTGTCCCTAATGCTCACTGCCTCCCTTCAGCCACTAGCACGTGCTCCTGTAAGGTTCTTACTACAGCACTGAAAAAAGTTTGCACTTGTGCATAGCCCCTACAGTCACAGCCCCATACTTGTTCAGTGTCTCAAAGCTGTTGTTTCAGGTTGGCAGTGGTGGAGAAGGGAGAGGAGTGTGTACCTGAGGAGGGACTCTCAATTACCTGTTTAGCAAGTCACCTTCAGGTGTGAAAATATCCTATTGCCACTACACTGATGCCTTTCAAACTTTCGTAATGACCAAAATGCCGCTTCCTGGAAGGCGCCTTTGCACATGCCTCATCTTTTAAACATGCTAAAATCCCCACCCTACAGCTGTATTAGTGCAGATGATGAGAAGCATAGGAAAGAGGTGAATCTTAAGGCAGAAGAAACAAAATCACTGAGAACTGCTTCAGCTGTACTTCAGTGGAGATCAGCTCAAAGCCAATGCTAACAGCTCTCCTTATTTAAGGATACATTGCCTTCTCTACCTGCAAAGGAATTAGACTCAACGATCCTTATGGGTCCCTTCCAAGTGGGGATATTCTGATTCTATGATTTTATGATATCACTCAGACGTGCTGCAGACTGAGAGCATCAGTTGAGTAAACAGGAACCCCAAACTCATCTTCAGTATTTTTTACATAGCTTAGGCAAACTTCACTAAAGACTAGAAATCACAGTAGCTGCTATTTAAAATCCCCCGGAACAGCATATATTACTGAACAGCATGCTCTGAAAATGCCAAATGACAATGACAGAAGCACTACAGGTGTAGCAGCTGCTGCAGACTTCACTCACACTCAGCTGCTTTCCAGCAGTGTGCAAAGGGAAGAAGTGATGGTACATTGAAGCCATTGTCCACACCTGCAACCACAAACCCATACGGAAATTTCTCTCTCTGTGCATGTATGCACACTGAGACAGCACAAGAGAGTGGGCACTGAAAAAAGGTTATTTTATTCTTGCAATAAAATGTACATTGTCACTGTGACTTCCAGCCACTATCTGCGCCCGCTCCCTCCCTTATAAGCACTGGTTCGAGCATGAACCTGCAGCTAATTTTGAGGTTAGAGTTCATTTGTTTTCACATCAATGCAATTAATTTCCACTGGAAACTGCATCTCAGGCATTCAATCAAAATAGGCCTAAAATAATTCTGAAAAGCTCATCTGTCTTCAATCTATATAATGTTTTAAAAATTGGATGCATGCCCTGCAATAACATTGCTCTTCACAAAGCTTAAAGCTCTAAACTTGAGGGTATCAGTTACATTGAAACTGTAGTAAATTAAAACATCCAGTTCTGGTTTGCATTGATTTATAAATATCGACAAAACTACTATTGCAGTCATTACTGCTTTGGGTGCTCAGAGTTGAATTTTCAACAGTTCAGGGTTATTTTCATTCTTATTGTGGCTACAGTAGCCTTTCAAGCTATAGATCAAGTTCCAGATAACATGTAAATCTTAAATCTTAGTTTTAAAAATATGCATACAAACCAGCCAATACTTATAATAAAAAACAGCAAGTCTAAATGGCCCATAACGTCAGTCAGATACCAAGCACATTTTTTTGTAATCTCCAGCTTAAAGCAGAAAAGATCATTACTATTCTGAAATCTTTTAAATAAAAGTGAGCGGAAATTGGATAAAATATGGAAAGTCAAATACATAAAACTTCTTGTTTTGTTTGTTTGTTTTTTAACTAGAAATTTGTTGTCTCTCTTGAATAGTTCTTCAGAATGACAAAAAAAAAAAGAATCAGAAGTATTTCAACATGTTTTTTTTACTTTTCAGACAGAATATGCAAAACTTTTCTCCTAAAAAGCTTTGCGTATTAGTCTGCCTTGTGACCTTCAAAATGTGCTTGTTTATGAGCAAAATATCATGGAGGAAATATAAACCTGAAAATAAAGAGAGCTCACAAGCTGTAACCCAGTTAACGCAATAATTTGAGGAAACAATAAGAAAAGCATGAACCCATCAACAGCAACAGAGCCAATTCTCAATGGTGTAAAACATGAAGCTTTGCCAAAGACGGTGGATTTAAACCAACTGGGAATCTCACTCATATACACACAAGCGCACACACTCCATAAACACACAGTATGCAACATACATTACATCTAGCTGTAAAACAAGCTTTGACAGTGATCAATGTTGTATGCTTCAAAAGAAACAAAAATCCCCACCTTACACCTTGATATCTGTGGACAACTACCAAGTAATTTCTCCTGACCCCTGGTGGCGATTAGCTTCTGAAGTGAAGCAGGAGGATCACCACAATATTTATGGCACCTCTCCTGAAAGCACTGGCCAAATTCCACCCTTGCTGCTCTTCCTGATTCTATCACTGAAGCAAATATGCTGACCCAATATCCAGCTTTCCACTAGTCTTTGTTTTCATCATATTTGCCTAGCACAGCCTATACAGTAGAGAAAAACAAGGAGAGATTGATTCTACTGCAGCAGGTATTTGTTTGGGCATGATGTTCTTGCCATTGAAGTTCATGGGAGTGCTACTGCTGCAGTAATTTAGGACCAAGTCAGGCTCATAAAAATGAATGATGTCTATGAAGATACCTTCCTAAATTATACCCTGAAGTGCTGAGTTAGGTGTGTTAACAATACACTGCATAGGACTAAGAAAAACAAATGAACAAACACAGGTTTGTTTGCATAAAATCATAGAATGGCTTGTTTTACATCTTTACTTTCCAATTTGTGATGATATTTCTGGCTTGGTGTTTTAGAGCTATTTTGTTGGTTTGTTTGTTGTTTTTTTTCCCCTTTTTTGTCTTGAGAAAAATTTTGTGTTAAAGAGGAAACATTCTCCCCAAACAGAACTTTGGTAGAAGACTAAGAGCACATCTCCTGCACCAATTTAGAGTGAAGGGCTTAATAGTCAAGAATCAATCATGCAGCATGATGGGTCATCCCGTCAACTTCCAAGAGTCTGCATTATGAACTAACACTCTGGCTGGGTCTTTTCCCCGATTTTTTTTCATCTAAAACATCTCTAACGTGAACAGTAAATGTTCACAGACTCCATGAAGAGTTTGGGTTTGCACTGTTCCTGTTTTCCCCCACTTTCCCTACTGCTGAAATAGAGCTTTAGATAAAAAGCTGCTATTCCAGGAAAGTAATACGTCAGTGATATGAACAACAAAGTTAAAAACTGAATGAATTAAATTTGAAACTCAGAAAGTATTGGATAACCTTGAGATTTTGCACATTTCTCTCATTCACCTCAGTTTTCAGCATCACAATTCAGCATCGCAAGGCAAGGAGGAACTATCTTTGTACACAACCATTTGAAGAGATCAAACCCACTGGGCTGGAAGGACTTCTCCAGCTGAGTTGCAGGGCTGAAGCAACCCCACTTGTCTGGCCAGACACAGACCAAGTCTCCCGCAGCCACACAGATTCGACATTGGCCCTTCCAGGAGCACAAGTGTACAAGCGTAGTCTGTAGCTGTGCTTTATGCTGGATGATCAATGCTGTGAAACAAAACTCACGCACTACTTTTCAGCAGAAAGCCACCATAATCACTGAAATCATCTGCAGCATTTGCCTTAAGAGTTTCCAGATTTAAACTGTGGGAACTGGTACCCTGGAGCTGTCAGTGGAAGGCCTTTGACAATGCAATTTGTTTCTCCTGCTGGCCTGACATGTTGACATTCAAGAAAGAAACATAAGCTTTTTTTTTTTTCTTTCTTTCTACTTTTCTTTCTTTTAAATTGTTTGCTTGGAGCTGTTGGAAGGGCAGAGGAAAAGTATTATTTGTTAACTTAGAAAGGGAAAGAGCCAGAAGGGAGAGAGCAGGAAGACAAGCTGTTTTCTATAGATCTCCTATAAAATAATAACAGTGTTTGTCACACACATAGCCTAAGACATGTCGATACAATGCAGGTGAATGTGTGAAAAATGTTAACTTTAACTAAACAAAAAAGTGGCAGTTTAAAATAACATAAAATATGTTTGGTTTGGCCCTCAGCAAGCCAGACATTTGACTGATCTGGTTAAAATAACTCAGCAGTCACATACATAGGCCTGGTCAAAGCCTGTTGCATCACCTGCATTTATTTTTTGCTGTTAACATTTAGCAATGAAAGAAAGATACAGATCTGTGCTCTATACACTTGCCATCTCCAACAATATGATCTCAGCTCAGAGAGCAGCAGGAATTTGCACAGCAGTGAGCATGGCTCCTGTCCAAGTGTCGGAAGCCACGGCTTACTTGCTCCACTGTGCGTTTTTTGCTGTTGCTCTCTTTCATTTTTTATTTATTTTTTTAATAGGAAAGACAAATATGATGAGTGCAAAGAATAGTGGCAAAGTCTGATTTTGGATCAGCATGTTTTGCTTTGTTTTTTTCCCTGATCTCTCCCTACGCTGGGAAGTCCAGATTTAACCCTGGCATCAGCCTAGCAGGTAACAAGTCCTTAGAATGGCTCCTACATAAAATTTGATGAGAAATTAAGAGTTTAAGGATAATGATTCAGATATGTAACTTTTAAACCAACACAGAAATCTTTCTTTGTTTCTTTCTCTACAGCAACAAGTCAACTGTCAGAATCAACAACATCACACATCGCATACATCTGGCCCAGGCTGTGTAGGATATGTAACAAAGGTAATCTATGGCTTAAGAGAAGAAAATGCAGCAGTATATATGTGAGACACTTTGCATTTAGCAGACGCATACCACCAGCTGTTTGCTCTTTAGCTTGTGGCTGTACATCTATTGGGAACCTCCCCCACACCCCCGTAAACTTTGCATAGCTCCTGGTCTTTCCACGGCAGATTTAACTCTAAGCCATGGATAAGCCAAGTGTTTGGGGTTTAGAGTTAAGTGTCATTTAGTATCATTTCTGACATCTCCATACATTATCGTGAGCTTCTTTTTCACAGGGGACTTGAGATCTGATTTTAATTTGTGGTAGGGTTATGGTCACAATAAATGTCTATTTCAGATATTCATGAGAAGTCTCTAATGCATATGGAAATCAAAAGTGGCTGCTTTCTTGTATTTTCAGAGCCATGTATGTAAAACATCCAGAACAGATCTGTTCCACAAGGAAACCTGTTATCAATCCACCGTGGCACCCTGGCTCCTGCCCTGGCAGCAGGCACTGCCATGCTGAGCAGTCTCAGCAGGTTTTATAGCTTGCATAAAAAAAGACCAGGTTATGAAATCATTAGCACCTCGGCAGAGGCTGCCACAGGGATGCCCCTCTGAGTTCATTGTGAAATGCTTCTTTGGCAGCTGCACCCTCAGAGCACATTTGGATGTTGTTGCTTCAGTATCACCAGCGAGAGGTAAGTAAATCAGTTTTCTCATGCTCTGAATTTATGTGTAGTGGTGGAAGTTTCTCTGGTCCACCTGTAGGCTAATTCTCCCCATTTACGCATACATTATTCTTGGTATGAAGACCTCTAGGAAGCTCAGACACCTATAATTACAATCCAACAAAGCCAATGTTGCCAAGGACCTGGGCCATGCCTCAGGAGGCTGGAAGAGACTCCAGCTTTGTCAAGCACCACACGTTCCAGCTCTCCTCATCCCACAGGCAGCCCCTGTGAGCAGTGGTGTAGAGCAGCCCATATGTGGCTGAGGGCTGCCCTTCTCTTGGCTGCAGTCCTGGCACAGCCCATTGGTACCTTCTGCTCCATAAATGCAAGCTCAAGTGAAACTGTGTCAGTCCAAGCAGTCAAAGCTAAATTTGCCATAGGAGAATCCAGATCCCCAACAGAGAGAAACAAAATCCACTGCTGCTCACTGAGCAAAATATCTGGATGCTCATTATTTCAACCTTGAGACCTTTCTTGAAAGGTTCAGAAATATTTGTGAGCCTTGTCCTTGCCAATGAGCAAGGGAGCACAACTGTGAGCTGGGTCAAGGACAATCAGTAGCTCTATCTAGGTTGATTTACACTCAGTCAAGTCAATAATGAGTATGGGCATCCAGGAAAAGGGAACGTCAACGCACGGAGTGTGAAGGCACCAGGTGTGTTGGGGAACTTGTTGGAGGCAATGACATTCTAATCACTCGAGCACTCTAAAGGTTTGGTCCATGGTTATTTGCAAAACTGAATGCAATCAGTTTTATCAACTGCACAAGATGGAACACCCAAGAAAGGATGCATGCGAATCATGAGCATTAAATAAAGCTGGCTTATGTTGGCATCTTTCTGAATCAATGCACTGGGCCATGATTTAAGTAACTGAGGCATTGGGGCTTTTTAAAGCAGCATAGGTAAATAGCCAGAGCTGATGTGACACAAAAAGAACCGCAATAGAAAGAGAACTTAATGTAGTAATGAAAATCACTTACCCTTACTCATCTCTAAGACAGTGTTTTTACAACACCATTTGATTTATTCAACCAGCAAGCATGCCTCCTTTGACTTGTCTAATAACAGGGCATCTAAGACATGCTTGTTGGGATTTGAGTTCATTTTTTTCTGTTGTTTTAATCACTATCCCAAGTGCATTATTTAAGTCTTTGATGCTTTTTCTGTAAAAGGATTTGCTAAGCAATAAGTCATATTTATTTGCAAAGGAGACAAAAAAAGAACTGCAAACAACCCAAAACATTACTAGAAAAGTCTGCAGAAATAAGAGGCTTGGTCACAGGTGTATAACCAATGTTGCACATTCCTAGAGTACATGACTGCTTAAAGACTTAATGAAGCCCACATTCATGCTGCTGACAAGCATGCTACTTAGTGCAAGAGGGTATATGAAATGTTCACTGCATGATTTATGGTCGTGCCCTTACATTAAAATGGAAGGACTGTAAACTACCTGTTCTCTACTGAGCAGCTCTATGCTTCCTCTTGCATGGAAGGGCCTCAGCTTTTGGAAAAGCTGGACACTTTCTAAGTGAGCACGCTCTTGTGACACTGAGGCTAGCCAGACCACAAACTATTTTATTATGTTGTGCAAAAACCTATGTGCAAAAAACCCTCTTTAATTAAGATAGAGCAAACAGCACTGTGGTTGTAATTACCTTGGACTGCTTTACCCACGGGCATAATGAAATAAAATTGGGCCCTCTGTATTTTTGTTTTTAAACTAAGTAAACCCGAATTAATTTATTCAACTCAAACCAGACAGGTTTCTCTTCAGAAGGAAGGCATATATGGTTGGAGCGGCTGGTGCAGGAGGCAGAGTGACATGCAATGATGACTGTGAACTGCAAACTGCTGGCAAAACATTAGGCTTGCCATTGGTCCGTGGCCAGTATTTTCCTTTGTTAATGAATCCCACATCTTTTCTAAGTTAAGCATTTTTTCTTTTCCCCCCTCATTTTATTTGAAACATATTTTAAATATTTTTGTTTTCATGACGTCGTGGAACATGATACAGCCCCCTCCTAACCCTGAATATGGGAAAATCAATTAAAATTTTGACATTAAGAACTATGATATAAACATATGGTTCAACTACTCGGACTTCTTTTTTTTTAAGGAATGTATCAAGAGTCAGTGTAAGGAGAAACAACCAAATGAGAACCCCACATTATTGGATAAAAATAATAGCAATTCAAAAAGTATCACAGCCATAATTGTACTACTCATGAAACACAAGAGCCAGTGCAAATTTGACAGGTTTTGACAGATTTGTTAGACTTACTCAGGGTTACGTATTTTTCAGTTATGTTCTTTTCCGAGGGAAGTGTCCATTAGAAAAAAAATACATCCTGAATGCAGTGTTTAATATTTAATACACTTAGTCTCTCTCACCCGAAGGACCTTCATTTTATGACTTAAAGAATGCAACCTTAAAATGGAGCTTTCTGGGCTTTCTCATTAACTTCTGGCTCTTCTCTGAAGAAAAACAGTAGAAAAAATAATTGAGAATTTTCCCACTGGAACACAAATACAATTTTCAAATGCGACAAACATTTTGGGCATCCACTTCTACCTGCCCTACTGACTACTGGTCCTCCAGACTAAGTGACAATTAAAGCACTTCCAGCTCCCTTTGGTACTTCAACAAAAACCCAGGCAGACAAAATCGTAAGTTACCAAAACTCCAGGGAATACTGTCACCAAAGAGAATATTTAACTCTTTTCTTTTTCCCAGTCAAATAGAAAATTTGCCAAATGCAGCACTTTCAGATTAACCAAAATTATTAAATGTACTAAAAATAAATACTGTTAAGTAACTCTTATAGGTGGAGAATAATTGATATTTGGAAAAGTAGGGTTTTCTAAAATTTCTAAATGCTCCAGTCTGAAGTGACATATTAATTTGGAAATTCACCTACTTTTAGTATTAATTTCTAAAAACCTGTGTTTTTTTCACCTTTTTATTTACAAAAAAAATATTTACAAAATTAAGTCATTTCAAGTTAAATTATTATTTTTAATTTCAGTCACTAAGTCAACAACTTCATTATTCACAGAGACCGAGCTATGGTTGCAGATCACCTGCCACAAACACATCAATGATACAAAAGAATCCCCAGATCTGTCAGTTTTCCTTCATTTCTTGTTCTGTTAATAACAAGCTAATATTCCAACTGATTCTTTTCTTCCTATCCTCTCTCCTGGATTTTTCCAAATGTTAGTTTTAACAGCTAGTTATAAGCCTGAACACCAATACTGATGCATTAATAAAAACATAACTTTGATATTTTCAAAACTGTCTTACTTAAAGACTGATTAGCTTCCTTAATAAATTAACTGGGTAGGAATGCCATTTTCAATGAAAAGGGAAAATAGTATATTCTGCAGGAAAGTATGGGACTTTCTGTTTTCTTTTCCGCAGGGATTAGCTCCTCCAGCCAGGAAGTTTTTGCGACTCGTCCGACGGCCTCACTCTGACAGCGGTACAAAACCATCTTTGACATTTACTGAACCACCAGGCATTGCACTTTCAAAGAGCAAAGCTTGTCCTGATTACAATAAAAGAGGATACAAAGAAGGTAAAAGCATGGCAGCAAAAAATGTGGCAGAGGTGTACTGAGAACCAGACTGTGATTTCATAAATACGAACAATACCATTCCCTAAGCCTTTTAGCTCAAGATGACCACAAGATCGAGGCAGAGTGACTGCACAGGCTTTTGTCAGTGAGCATTCACATCCAGTGACTGTTCCTCAGTTTTACATTATATTCCATAATAAATAATTAATTCTGCAATAGTAAAATAACGGAGCATTCAGAAGGGCAAGGTAGGATTTTACATGCAGTATTAGTGACAGCATATTGGATGGTCATTAGTTAATGGACAAATACAAACATAGGATAAGGTACATATGGAGTTCACTGCAAAAAGGCATTAGTGTGCCATTAAAGTGGGAACAGCTTTTGCTACATAAGTTCCTGTAAAATATACCTTTGAGCTTACAGCAATTTTAGCAAATGGATCCCCCATATTGTGATGGACAGAGCTCAAAAGGTTGAAAAATTATCCTATCCCTTCACTTTGCAGAGTATGCAGAAAAATACCGTAAAGGCCTGTTTTGTTTGTCATGGCTTAGATGTCCTATTTTTGTAAAAAGAAAAAAGAACCATACTTTAAAGAGCTGATTGTTTTGTAAATCTCTCAGAGACGGATTTTCTCATAGCATTTTAGAATTTTCTACAATTCTTGACTACGAGCAGAAAATACAGATGCATAATCAGAGAACAAGAATTAATTCAGCTGTTTGCATACTGAAAACATATTTTGCGTCACTTTGGTTCCTCTTTCAGCCAGAAATGGTTTGTTGTCAGGATTCCTGTTTTATCTTCACTGGTTTTTATCAGCTGTCTCCCGAAACCTAGGTGAATGTCACTTACAGCGTGATAGGAAACCCAGGAAATGAAGCACTGTGAAGTGCAACTCACTCTCTCCTCAACAGTAATTCACAGTTCAGAGTTAAAGCTCTTCTGTTAGGTACATAGGATCTGAACTTTTGGAGCAGATTGCTTGGAGCCTTACCTGAACAAATTTTGAAGACCTCTAGCCATGGGGATTGCACCACCTCCTTGCAGCCTGTTGCTGTGCTTCCCCACACTCCTCATATGGGAACCTTCCCTTTCTTAGGCCCCATGGGAACTTTTCTTGCCGAAACTTGTGACTGTTATCTTTTGTCTTCATGCTGCAAAGTCGGGAAAACCCTGTCCCCTGTGTAATTACCCTAACAGTAGCTGAAGGCTGCAATTAGATCCCCCTTTAGCTGTCTCCTCTCCACGCTGAGCAAACTGAGGTCCCTACTCTCTGTTTCTCCTGCTGCTCTCTCCCTTCAGCCTAGGGAAAATGTTAGCAATGGCATCTGTCCTTCATGCAGCTCTCCAGGCCACCTCTGCAGCAGTGTCTCGAGCCTTTGCAGACTCACTTGGTAACATGTTCAGGGGTACCATCTGCTCAGAGCCAATCAGCAGTCAAAGCAGACTTCAGAGTGTTTTTATTCTCCCCACAATCTTTCTAAGTCCTCTGAGGATTGTTTGGGCCAACCCAAATATCTGACCCTGAGGCAATCAGTTAATTATTATATCTCATGTTTGTCCTATTTGATAATTACTGTGCACGGGAGACACACGCCAATGCAGATGTGCTGCTGAAATCCAGTGCCCAGTGCTCCGTGCTGCACAGGGAAGCAGCAGACTCACGCCTGTCCTCCAGCCAGCTCAATCCAATCTGCACCCAAAAACATCCCCTTCTTGGAGCATTGCTTCCTTAAATCAAGCCTCCCTGAGATAAGGATCTGGGTTTTAAGGAAAGAAAAAGAGACATTAGATAGTGCTGTTGCTGGCTGCTACCAGTTAGGAGTCGGTCTCAGGCACCACGTGAAAAATTTGAGACCGACGTTTAAAAAATCTGGAATGTATACCACGTGTGACTGCCAGAATATTATTACCTGTTTTATCATTTGCTACTCTCCACACCTCCCGGGCATTTTCCAACAGAAAAATAATAATAATCAGAAGTAACAGAAATATTTAAAAGAGACCCTGGCAATCAAGCAGAAAATAAAACATACAAAGCTTAATCATCTTTCCGTGTACAGCAGGTGAGAAACTATTTTTTCAAAACATTTTCTAAGCAAACAAAAAAAGATATTTCTCAGTAATAGCAATTTTGAATTTGCAAAGGGAAAGCATTTTCCTTTGAAACAATTCCTAATCTTTCTTGAAACAATTGCTATTTGTTGAAAGACTGAAATTTAACAATATTGAACCTAAACGGAAACACTTAATCAAGCACATTTCACTTCTCTAAAGAGATTCTTATTAATTCATGTATTTCTGGGTTACTTTTTTCTACAATATTATTTTTTCATAATTTTATAACTGGCACTGGTAGGGTTCTATACCGTTCCTTAGGTATGCTGTAGCACTTTCATAGGGCACTACAAAAATTTGCCAAAATAATTTAAACTAAACAAAGAAACAATAACAGTAATTACTAAAAGAGAAGTTGCTACATGATCCGTTTGTTCACTCAATATATTATAGTATCTACTAACTTGCAGTAGATGTATCAGGTTTTGCTCTGAGTTGAGAAAGTACCATATTACGTAAAATTAACAAGTAAAACTCAAACAAAACACTTACTTATACAAAGCAGTGACCCCCTTTAGCTGTTGATTTTTTTTGCTGAAGATTTGATTTCTCATTCTGCATGAACTTGAAATGGGACATAGAGCTGAGAGATGATAATACAACTTCAATTTCAAAAAGAAAGAAAGAAGTTGCCATTCATATTTACATTTATGTACACATCACTGCCTTAAGTCATGAAACTTCGAATCTTATTCATGTGATAAATTGTTTCTGATAGGATTGTTTAGGAATTACAGAAGTTAATTTTGCTTTGCATCCTCAAATATGTTTGTATGTGTGTTTGCCTATGTATACATACATCTAGATCCACACACAGATTTCTGTGCCAATCTGCACTTTGTGCAACACATGATTGTTTCATACAGGTGGCCACAGGAGATATCTGTCAACACAGGATTCCAATGGCAAGGACTCTGTCTCTACAATCAATCTGTAAACAACCTTAACTTAGTCTCTATTTTGATTTTTCAGTCAATCTTACTTCTCCATGAATTTGAAAATAAAATCATGTATTCACAGTATGTCAGAAAACTAAATAGTATCTATAGAAATGAGAAATCCTGCAGTGACAGTACAGGAGAAATCCAGTTCACATCCCTTAACTGCACTAAAAGAGAAGTTCATTTACATCTGGAAACTGAATGACAACAAAGAAAAAAGTATTGGAATTTTTTTTTTATATGATGCTGAGTGCACTCAAGCTGAGGTCAAGAGAGGATCTGGCCCAGTAAGTTTTTTCTGTTCTGGCTTTTAAGACTCGGTTTGGAAAAAAATACCTCATGTTAAAACTGACATATAAAGTTACTGGCGCTGATGGGCTTTTCCAGTGTGGTAAAACGTTCTACTAGTGTTATTTTTGAGAGGGTTTGTGATAATTAGTTGACATTTAGAGAAAATGTAATGAATTTTTATTATTATTACTTTGCTGCTGCTAGTGGGCACAGATTTATTCATCTGCAGAAGGCAGTGTCCATCTGAACCGAACTGGCCCTTATTCTTTATGGTCATGTAGCAGCACAAGAGCTGTAGATATCTGTAATAAAACCCTCCACCTCGTTATATATATGAATGCATCTTGTATTCATACTAATAAAGAGCTTTAATATGCTTAACTTGATGTTTGAGTAATGGCTGCAATGTGCAAACCATCCTGTGATCCCCTTGAATGGAAGATATTATGCTAAAACAAAGACCACCACGCACATGCAGCTTATGCTGATCTGAGAGACTACAGTTCTCACACTTGACTAGTAAGTTTACCAAGCCAATGGCTGGTTTTATTATAATGTGCAGAAATCTTTCAGTAAATTGGAAGTTAGACATTTTCAGTACAGTTATTCATTTTAACGTAGAAATCTCATGCTACAAGGAAATATCAAGAATGGAAGCAGGCATGGAATAAACAATGTTCTGTTAAGTAAATGATACTCTCCTGGCTGTGTCAGAATCCAAAAGCCCTAAAAAGCAAAATGTGTGTCACTGAGACTGAAAAAGCATTCATGCTATTTGACAATCAAGGCCTTAAAAATGCGTTTGGAGGAAGTGGAGTGACAGCAAACACCACAACACAGAAATTCCATGCCACACTCAAAGACAAACTTGAGCACCCACATAAGGTGGAAATCACCTTTTAACAGGGATCCAAGATTCATCAATCCCTGGGGTTACTGTGGCAGAAAAAGTAGGTTTTCAGGAGTACACATCCTAAACCTGGAGATGTTGAAAATTACGTGGGTGCTCAAAGGAGTGATACAGACTTTATCCAGAGATCGTCAAAGCAGCACTCCCATTCACTGCAATAAGCTTTGGATCAGGTTCAAAATCCAGACATATCCCTCCCTCACTGGAATTGGCTGGTCACATCGGAAACTGTTTGGGCAAGGTACCCCACCCACAAACAGCGCTTGCGGAGAATATGGTAGTAAGCAACAAATAGTCTGTCTCTTTGCCAAGAGTAGGGGTTGTGTCTCCTCTGTGTTCACCCTCTGAGACAATAAAATGAAGGCTGCAGTAAGGTAATATCTCTGAGGCAATCTGAAAAGGAATGCTACATTAATAAAAACCAAGAGAATAAGGATTCTTTCAATTTTGATGTTGAAAGTGGAAGAACTGAGTAAGCAATGGGGTACAGAGAGTCACTAGCAGATGGATGCAGTCTTTCCAACAGCTCCTCTCTTCGGGATAGTATAAATAGGAAGAGAAATAGAAAGGAAACACAAACCTGAGTGTGGAAAAAGAGTTCCACTAAGGGAATTGCCACATCATCTAGGTGGAAGACAAAGATACGCAAGTCCATTTGCAGGAGAAAGAGAGCATAAACACAGTTAAGTGGATATTAATGAACACTAAACTAGGATGGCAAGCCTGTTCTGAACTTACAAATCACATCCGCATTAATACCAAATGAGTTCATTAAGATTAACATTATTATGATGAGTATCAAAGGGATTAAAAGAGATTATGGCAAATAAGAGAGTCAGATAGGAATGAGAGGTAATTACCCTCATATCTGGTTTATCTGTAGCTGCAGAGAAAGCCACAGCATTCACTTCATACTGGAGGAACCTAACTCATATTTTTATCTGAAGCGTAATTCTCAGCAAAGCTGATCTCAACAGTTTGGGCTGAACGTGGCCCAGGCATGTGCAGGATGAACAAAAGATAGGTGGGAAGGAGAAGAGAGCGAGACAGGGAAGGGCAGGCCAGGCCCACTCCTGCCCCACCACCCTCACCGAAGCAGAGAGCACAGCTTGGTCCTCATGCTCCTATGTCCAAAATGTGACATGAGGCCATCACTGCTAGGGCCACCACCTCTCCAGAAGTGTCCTGCTCTGACCCAAACGCTCACCACACCACCACGCCCGACCACGTGCAGGTGCTGGTGGATGTTTATAGAGCAGCACTGGCAGCTGCATGAAGCTCTCTTTGGAGGGACAAAGCTTGGAAGAAGGCTCACTGAGAGGCAAAGGCTGGCACACCTAGCTAAAGTCAGAGCAAGGAAGTATGTTAAAGCATACCGACCTCATGTCTGAACTGCACTGGGGAAAGCAGTCCACCACTGCTTACAATTCCTGTTTAGTGTGTATGATATACAGTGAAAATGCCCTGCAATATCTCTGATGATGATGTATGCTTTCTTCAGTATCCTGTGTTTGAAAATTTCGTCGGGCTTCAGAAATATCAGCTAAGTCTTCCTAAACTATTTAAAGGAAATAGTCTTATTGCAGAGCTAGGAAAATTTAAGAATGCAGGGACAGAGGGATCACACTCAGTGAACTAAAATTGTCTTCTTACTTGTACCTCATGGTTTTGTACAGCAACTACAGAGTCAAATCCTTTGTGCATGCAGAGACCAGCTAAGAAGCACCAAATTACTGCTTAAGATCACACAGCATATAGAGAGGACAGTCTGCCAACACACACATGAAACAACACAGGCGGAAATGTTACTCAGGATCATGGTGGGGAAAATATGTCGGGACTCATCCAGCCGGGCCCTGCTTTGAGCAAACTGCCTTTCTTCCAAGGCTGACCACGCGCGGTCAGCCTCCAGTGCAAACATTGCTTACAAACTTTGGTGTGTTTGGCCTCTGGTTTGTTTGACAGGTTACATGTGCTTCTGAATATATCTTCTGAAGCTCATTTGCAGAGTGCTGTTAACATTTCTCTTGGTTGCTGTTTAAAAAATTAGGTCCCTAAAGATATCATCCTTCAATAAGAAGATCCTCTTGCCAGAAGGCCCAGCTTCAAACACATTGGGGCTGACAGCCAGAGCTGCTGACCTCTGGCCACAGCACTGTGAGCCCATGGTCATACCTGCACATGGCTCCACAGCAGTGCAAGACGGGCAGCTAGTGCTGGAGGAATCCAAAAAGGGCAGCAGCTGTGATTTTTTTGTCCAAGATGTATATGCATTTCAAAAGCACCTGTCAGAGCTGCCTGGTTTTCTTCAGGACAGTTATACCTCATTAATTTTATACTTCATTGCTTCAATAGACACAGGAGATTTTTCTGCATACACACACATGTATGTGTGCATATGGAATTTACAACTGCAACTTTTTGAAAGAAGCCTTGAAAACTGTTCTCTCTATGGTACTGTATTGAAGTCAGTTAAGTAGCAGAAGTAAATTCTAACTTAAAAATGCAATGCATTTTTTCGGAAGAGAAGAAGGGCTTACATCTTTACACCCTTGACCTAGCGTCTCCAAGCATGAATCAGCAGAGTGGGGAAGATGTGGCTGCTCTGTGAAGGTTGTGAGCACAAGGCAGGGTTATCAGACAGCCCAAAGTGTGCAAAGCACCAGGATGTTCTCCTCTGCTGCCCTCCCAGCCAGGTGACGTGAATTGCTAGTATCAGACATGATAAATTGTTGGTCACAGACTTCCAAGGCATGCTGCGCAGCGCATTTCGTTTGGATATTGGTAAGAGAAGTAGCAAGGATGTATTTCTGTGCAGGCAAAGACGGAGCAAGACAAAGCCCATCATTCTCTGCCCAAAACCTTGCCAACGTGGCTAGACGCTATCCTAGGGCAGCACTGACATTTTCTTTCAGTGTTGAGCCAGAAAAGGCAGGAAGGGAAAGAGTAAAGACAAGTCCACCTCAGCATCCAAAGGCAGGCAAAGGGAAGAACCGACACCACTTTACTCTGATGGTTTGTGAAGCTGCACTTCCCAACATTTCTAGGAGAAAATATGAGTCAGAAATCCTACGGGAACTCCTGCAGCAGCACAGCTCCCTCCGCAACCCACACATCCTCAGCAGAGCACTGCGCAATCTAACCCATATGGTATATCTGTACGGCAACATGGGCCAGAGCCGGGTGCGGCCTTACGTTGAGCTCTCGAATGATAAAAGTTTGGCACATGAGCAACTGTTTGTGCTTGAGCAGTTGACTGAGGAGCCTGGAAATCAGGGCATTTAGGAAAATCTGTGAGTAATGTGCAGGGACCTAACAGCTAGATGCAGGATGGCTTTGCAGAGGCTGGGCAGGGGCTCTTGTCCTGTTCAGAGGTGAGGTTTTGTGGTCCCAGCAGAGCAACACTTTGGGGTATTTTGCTCACCTGGGGACAAACGCAGATTAAAAAAAAAATCTCCAAACCCTCAGGAGTGTGTTTAAGGCTGTTGTTAGTTAGCCAAGCAAATCTCTGGTGCACTGCTGCTCCAGTGGACACCAATGCAGCGTTTCACTCTGCGGAAGGAGTTCCCTGAAGGGGGCACTTCTGAGACCAGGATCCTACGGGCAGGCACTCCTGACACGGAAACCTGATTTGGGCAGAGTAGGTGTCCCAAGGACACCACCTGGCATCTCCCATTCATCCCACATCCAAACACAAGCACTGCCCAAGAGGGGTCTCAGCGCTACACTCCCCATTGCCCACCCTACTGCTAATGTGCTCATAGCGAGCTTGGGGAAGAAGTAACTTTTTCCCTCCCTCCAACCCCAGAAGGTGTTAGAAACATGGAAAAAACCCTTAAAGGTCTGCAGGGAGACAGATGCAATAAGACAAGCACAGTGTTCTGTCCTGCAAAGGAAACCCAGGTGGGCAGACGTCCCAGCTGCCAGATACTGTTGGAGGGCAGACCCATGACATTCCAATCCACCACATGGGGTCGGGACCACAGCGATCCCAGGCACGGTGAGAACGCAGCCCATCAGACAACCTGTGAGCCCGGCGTGAGCTAACGATCAGAAGGCTGCTGACAAGTGCTAGAGACCAGTCGCTGGGGCTCCCCAGGATGAACTTTGCAGATTGCCTCCTTTCACGTTGTATTTTCTGCAGTGGATCTCCGGCAGTAGGACCTTTTACTCGCTCTGCTAGGCAGAGGCTGAACTGCTCTCTTCATGCAGTTTCAAATTCAGCAGCTACGCTCGGAGAACCACCCCTTTTCTCTTTGCCTTTCTCTTTTCTTTTTGCTCTCTTTGGGCTTTTTGTGAAAGAGACACCCAGTTTCAAACCATTTAAAAATATCAAAAAAGCCCTGGTGGAAAATAATTCACAGCTGTGATAATATCACATTTTTAAAAATACCGTAATATAGTTTTACTTTTAATAATAAAAGATAAAAAAGGGGAGTCTGTGAATAATTAGAGAGTGCAGTCTGAAGCCAGTTACAGTCACTGCAATTGATAATAAACTTAAACCCCCTTGACAGCAGGTAAATGCTTTGCAACCCTGACCCCCTTCCTCTCACATTACTTAACAACCCTGCAGTTCCAGCATTACATCACCATTGAAGCGATTGGTTCCTGCGTTTTAACTCTCTCCCTGTCTCCTCCGATTAGGAGCGACACAATGATGG
>WBMW01001216.1:551468-618156 GCA_013396635.1 Penelope pileata | reverse complement strand
AAAAAAAGGAAGGAAAAAAAAACTTCTCTCAAGTTTGCTGCGCTCCCTGTTTGGGTTTGGTTTGGTTTAAGAATCAGCTTCTGCTGCTAACAGTCGAGGTTACACGTACCAGAAAACAAACTCTGTCGAAGTGGAAGAGAGTGGGAAAGGGGGACAAGGGAGGGAAGGAGGAGAGGAGGAGGAAGGCGATGGGGGTAAAAAAGTATATAGGAATCAGAAAAGGAAAAGAAAATTAAAAACAAACCTCATGGACATCACTGAGCCTGAATTCCCTGCTGAGGTGCAGAACATGAGAGCCCTGGAATGAGTGTATGTAGAACTTGAGCCAAAGCTTAACTAGCCCGAGTGAGTCATATCCTTCCCATTTGATTCCCGTCCAAATGATGATGTAATGCACTGGCCCTCTCCCTCGTTCGCTCCCGCTCACTGCACTGCCTCCCTCCTCCCCTTTTCTCCTTTTTAGCTCAGTGCTGGTGAAGTCACCATTTAAATCTGGCAGAGCTGAAGCAAAAACTTCAATGTAACCAAAACAGCCCCAGGCCAAGTTCCAGACGTACTGAGACTTGGTGGTGCAATTGCCATTGGAAACGAGTAAACAGAGAAAGAAACAGTGCCGCCTCTGAACGGCCTGCGCAGCTGCCTGCGGGATCGCAGGGAAGCCCAGGGACAGGGCTACCTTCACTGACGGGGCTGCCCCGGAGATACTACGCACAAACACACCCGAATGCCCACACGTTCCAGGCTTCAAGAAGGTCCAGCAACTGGGAGAGGAGGAGACGGAGACGGAGGGCAGCAGGGAAGATTTGAAGTGTACACGGCGTGTTTGTTTGGGTCCGGGAGAACGCACGGCGCTGATTTTGCAGGTTGTGCCACTGCACTGTGCTTTCTCCCCCGTAACCGCACAGAACTGGCACACGCAGGGCTGGAATCGAGCCCTGTGTTTTTGAATGAGGACTATAGGGTTGTATCTTGGTGCAGCTGTAAACTTACAGGTGCAAGGCACTGTCTTTCTCCACTGCTTCAAAAGTAGCAGAAAAGCCTCAAGCCACACAGCACTGTGAGTTTAGGAACCAAGGCGCTGCAGTGCTATTGTTTACCCTGCACTTGTAACAGTTCCTCTCTGGTGTTTATTTCACAAGTCTGACATTCACGATTTTTTTTTAGGGGTAGAGAATGTTTCTAAGCAGAACCAGTGGTAGTTTTTCAAAACAAAAGCTTTCACATGCATGAGCATCAGCTGTCATGCCGCCAATCACTCTGCAGCATCATACAGCAGGTTCCAGGTCCTGCTAACACTGCACACTGCAGTGACTGCAGCTGAAATACCTCACGTATCCTCCCCCACAGTTTTTTCACTGTTCATTACTTACAGTTAATTGTAGTCAACATTAAAAATGGTCATTCGGCAGAAGAATGTGAAGCCTGAGCTATAACAGCAATATGTGAAAATATCACACGTGCTCACCTGTGTATCAGTTTGCCCTGCCAACCTGCAAAGCTGCAAGCATTAATGGCACCTGAAACTCTGGGTTAAGTGACTCCTTTCTTTATAGGTCAAGAATTTTAGCATATTTTACAAAGTCATCGCACCCACTGTCTCAGAGTGAAATTCAACTTCAGAACAGTCAATGAATACATCAATCCCCCAAATTCAGAAAACAACAGGAAAACATACAAGTCAATGTTTTCTTCCTTATAATGACAGAGTTTACAGAACAGTAACTTCTATTGCCTAGTGCCATTTTACCAACAAGGTTTTCTGGGGGAAGATTCATTAATTGATCCTCGCAGTGATTTAATGCTCCTTAGGCAGCAAAGCAATAGAGATTATTGTAAAGTGGAAAAGTTTCCTCCCCAGGATGCTCTTATGGTTATAAATTACCTTTAGAATGTGTATCTGTGGATCAACAGAGCTAGCTTCAGTCATGGTTCAGTCCTGAATTCAAGTAGTTTCAGTCATGAACTCAAATGATTTGTGTTTAAGGTATATGCGATTTTCAAAGATAGAATGAGAGGAGGAGAAAAACGAAGGGTTTATCCTATTCAATTAAGAAAGAGCAGATCTCCGCAGCAGACTGACCTGCTGCATGACATCCTCAATTGATATTGACGCTGCAGCCACTCAGAGTGACACCTTTATCAAGCAAGGCAGCTCTGAATTAGAGGTGATCGGCCATAATTATTACTGGCGCCACTGAAGCCTGTGACTTGACAGCATCAGATGTGGTTGTTATAAAGTTTGGTCCATTGTGTCAATGGCCCGTATAACTCATTTATGTCTGAATTACCAGCTATTGATTTTTTGTCTTCTGTAATGTAATAAAATAAAAGTTAGATCATTCCTAAAGCTTTCTTTTAATTCCAGCTCCGCTGATAGTTTCATTTTAAGCTCAGCCCGCCTCTCTCTCTTCATTTAAAAAAAATGTGACGTCCTACCCTTTTTCAGGGCATGTCCAAGAGGTCACCTTCCTTCTTTTTTCTTTCCATTTCATCTTCTTACTTTTATGCTTAACTTCTTTTCACTGTTTACCCTCCATTTATGCCACTAGCATTCCTGCGAAGTTTTTCATCAGCTCAGGACAGATCCCTGGCTCAGAAGAGCTTCAAACTGATGGGAAATATGGCTACATCATACACACAAACATAGATCACCAGGCCCAACTCTGGAAGGAAGGAAGCTGCCACCACTGAGAAAAACTGTTGTCCTGAGGAATGGAGGTTATCCTGGGGCTGCTTGTCCATATGCATTCATTTCTGCAGCCCTTGTTAATGAACGGGCCTCATCTTGCTGCTCCAGAAGACCCACACATCCAGCAGCGTGCTGGAAAGGAAAATGCAACCCAAAAGATGAGACAGGACCTACCATCCTGAGGCTTCAAGCGTTTGTCTGGCAAATGTTCCCTTCCCAAAAGAAAACTTTATTTACCGTCATCAACAGCAGACCCATTGCTCATCTGTGAGCACCTTAATCAAAATATTACAGGGTTGACTGCATTTGTGCAGCTAATCATAGAATCATGGCCCTTTTAATTATTATTAGTTACATAGACACAACCTCAAAAGACTTAAAGTGCCTTGAAAATAGCCTTTGCGTTATAGAACACATTTTTTAGAGTTCAAGTATTTTCTAAAATGAAGGAGAAAGATCAAAGCAGCCAGATCTGCCCATCATTTCTAAATGACGTGTTTACATCAAAGTCCCATTTCAAGAAGCAAACTGCTTTAAAACAGAGCTTGTGCTCCAAAGGAGTTAACAAATTATTTGTATTTGCTGGTGGGAACACAAAAGGTTCTTTCCAGGCAGGTATTTCCAAGGCCTATTGATTTTTTCTTCCCTAACAGGAAGCACTGTTTTCCCATTTTCCTTCCTGTGACAGACCAGTTAATGATAAAGAATGTCCTGTGCTCAAAGGAAATTCCACTTGCATTCAAGAGCTCCCTCTTTATCTGTTTACTCGTCTGTCTTTTCTTTCTCCCCCTTCTCCACCCCCATCCTTAAATTTCCATGCTCAGCCACACTCAAGAATAGGGCTGTTGTGATGGGAGTTGTGGGATGTTTTAATTCTAATGGGAGCCTTCTTCAAAGTAGCGCCCTGGCCAGCACAGTTATGACTCCAGCTTAGCTGTCTCGTTCAGGAATGCTTGCAACACCCTCCCTGCAGCGTGTTTCATCCTTAGGGAAAGGGTGGTGGGGCACACCACAGATGTTTGGTGTAACAGAAACTCCACAAAATCACTGTTCCTGCTGAAAGTTTCCACTCCGAACAACCAGAAAGCTCTGAACTTCGAGAGCCCAAATGTCAGAGAGCACTGGGATTATCTCACGAGCGTATTGCAACAAGGAACTGGGTGTACTGCAGCTGAGATTGCTGGTGGACAAATCATCAGCTCTACGTGCATTTTAGGTGAGTGTGTCACACACAGCTTTGGGACTGGCCTGTGCCTAGTTCGACCAGTGGCCCAAAGCACCAGCTACGATGCTGCCTGTGGATGAAAGCAGCATAGCCTGATTACTTTTTTCTCTACTACTTGGCTCTTAAAGAGGCTTGATTAAGAAAATATTCTGTAATAATGGTCCTACGCTCAGGAAAGTCTCATTTTCATTCAGACATTATTTTTCATTTCTAACCCAAGAGCCTTACAGTCCCTGTGGAATTGAAGAGGCCAGATAATTTCAGGGTTAAATAAGCTTTAATGACTATCACATGTATGGAACCTTAAACCTAGTATTAAAAATTATTTTTTTAAAGTGGCATCTCTTCCTTTTTTAATTTAAAATAACCATCCAGGTGGTTTCCTAAGGATTTCTTTGCAAATTGCTTCCAGTGAACCTTTTCAGTTACAGACCACTGCAAACCCATGTGGTGTTACTCAGTGTTCAGTTCAACTTGGGTGTCCCGCGTTTGTGTTGTGGACAGAGGGATCATCTGCATGAGAGCCAGCACAGGGAGGCTGTGGGTTCTAAGCCCGCTAGCTGCCACCAGCAAGAGCATAAGAACATGTAGATCCATCAAGTTCAGCAGAAGTAAAGGAGACCATCAATGAGTGTATTCTTCAAATTGCTAATGAGATAGTGGGACACATACTCCCAAGTCATTTGAGTGGTTCTGAAAAAGCTGCTCTCCTCCCTCAAGGATGCTCAGACCCAAGTGCTCAGCATTGAGCTGTAACAGAGGTAGAGTAGGTTTTTCCACAAGCTCTCCAAAGCGTTATAAAAGTATCTAGAAATGTCCTTTGTGACAACTGCCCCATATTTCTCGTACATGATCACTGTAATAAAACACTAAGGCTAAATGAATCCTAGAACAAAGATCTCCCTCTCTCACTTTTATGCCCAAATGTGCTGCTAAGTTAGAAACACACTATTGGAAATATTAAAGGAAGAACAAGAATTTTGGGTCAAAAAGCTCTGGAGACAAGTGCTCTGCAACAAACCATGCAGATGTGCAATGGGCATGATGGCAGTAAGACTTCCCCATATTCTTGCAATGAACGTTAACCCAAATTTTCAAGAACAATCTCAAGACAAGAAACTCTTCTCAGATGATGCTCTGAAGCAGGTTAATGCCACTTGGGATCATGTTTTTTTGAGACTATGGCATTAAACCAAAATGGAATGGAAAATTGCCTATTTACTATACCCTCACCAAATAGCTGTGGGCCAGTGTTGAGCAGCTGACCTGGAAGTGAAGAGTTCTGTACCCAATTACGTATCACTGAGTCATCCAGTCCAAGGAGCCAGCTGTTTTATTACAGCTGTAAACCACAAATACTGAAGACAAATAATGCAGCAATTTATGCAAATAATAAATAATGCTTTACATTTCTATAGAACCTTTTGCCCTGAAAGATCCCAAAGCACCTCTTGGGCTAGCCATAAAAAGTAATGCAATGCAATCACCCTTGACATGGGTGATGGCAGCCTGCCAGCTGCCCGCACAGGAGAGCAGAGGGGAGATGTTGACTAAGGACAAAAGTAAACAGCTGCAATTATTTAAAAAATGCTGTGCAATCTTTAATGTTCATCCATAATGAACAGGAGATTCCTTTCCCTCCAGTGTGATCCTGACTACTCTAATGGATAATTAGTACATGCTTGGCAAAGAGTGGAACCACTACTATTTTTTGTGTTGCACAAAGAAGTTTTGCCATTCATTTGTGTACCCTAAATCTTTTGATCCCACACCTCAGATGTCTCAGCCTTTAATGTGAAACTCCATGGGCTTTATCTTGGACCCAGTTTTAAACTGGTATCCCATACAGCTGCATCTCAGTTCTTCTAACAGGATAAAGGGTCTGGTTTTGATGTTCTTTCTATTGTGTTTCTAAAAGAAAGAAAAGTAAGCCAAAATTGCAAAATACGGATTAAGAGAGCAAACTCATATGCTGAAATGACATATGTGCTGTGGAGCACAGTACAGTAAGCACTGCATAACAGTATTGATAAGCCCTAAAACAAACGTTAGTCTTCCCCTAAATTGTCATCTTCATGCATTTTTGTTAGCCTTCATCTTTATTTTTCCACCATGAAAATCAGTAATTAACATTCTAATGAAGCTTTTTTAAAATAGGGAAATGTCTGGGGCTCAGCTGCATTTGGAAAAGGAGAATTCTGGGACTCAGATTACGCTCAGTACAGCTGAATTGATTTACAGTGCTATTTGATAGAAATGCACATAAGGTCACTTATTTTTAAAGATGTGTCCTCTCTTTTTAGTAATCCAGCTGATAGTTTAATATTTCCTTCATGACAATGAACAGCTGTATTTCATCACTAGGAAACATTTGCTGGACTCTTGCTGGACACATTGTCTCTAGTTTTGAAACCCAGTGAACTGCCGGTAGTCAAGCAATCCCGTCTGTCCTTGCTCATCCTCAGGAACACAGCTTACACCATTCAATTGCTATCAGGACGTTGAGAATTCACTATCCAAGTGGTACCATTTTTGACTTGGCTCTATCCAAAGGTCTGAATTTAATCTACATCCAGTATCTTGACACTGAAACTACAGCCTCTTTTAGTATAGATTAGAATTTTTCTCTGTTTTTTACAAAACACAGAAGTCTGCAACAAGGAGACTGAGATGCAGCCACAACTGAGGGCCAGTTTGCAATTCCCTAATTTGCAGTCTCCCATTGAAATGTAACAATGTTTCCAGTGTAACAAGTCAACCATAAGAATTAAAACTCTACTGTTGATTACATAAAGCAATTACTTGATTAGATATTTTGTTTTTAAAAAAATTTAAGGGAAAAAATATTTTTTCTTTTCTTTTCCTTTTTTTTTTTTTTTGTAATGAGAGTTAAGCCGGAAATCCTAGTTTGATTTCCTTCATAGCAACTTCTACAGTCACAAACTCGTTATCTGAGAGATCTTTTCTGAAACAAGTGAGGTCCATCTGTACTTACTTATGTTTTTAGGTTTTACATGCTATGTTTAGTCCTCCAGTGCTTTTCTTCTGGAAAAGAATGACAATGTATTATCTCTAAACATATTCAAAATAAACAGATTTCTCACACACTCATTCAGATCTTCCAGGATCCTAAAAGGAAAGCATCTGCATTTTACTGACTTCAGACCTAGAGTTACGCCATCAGTTTTGCTGCGATGATAAATGAAAGAGAAAATATTTCTAATTTCACTTCCCCATTCTGTGGTGCAGGATGCTGCTTTACTTTTAACATCAGTTTCTGTGAAGCAAAATGAACAGCTTTTCTGGTCTTGCATTGAAAAACGGAATGAAATCTAGCTACAAAACATGCACATACATGGAAATACACAGCGAGTAAGGACATATCCCACACAAACTGTGCCTACTGAATTTACATTTGGGAACAGGCATCTGTTTGGACACCTTCTAACTCCAGCCTGCTCCTGCCACTGTGCAAAACCAAATGGTTCATGTTTGTCTTCACTGACAGCTGTCCGTGTCAATGAGGCACTCCTGTGAATTCTGCATTGGAAAAATCGCCCTGGCGCCCTGGCATCCCTGGTGACTTTTCACATAAGGATAGAAGATTAACTTTCTGTTGAAGAATGAACCACAGTCAGTTCAATTGTAAAAATCCCAAGAAACTAGACTTCAATTTGTTTAAATTAGAAAAAAAAAAGATTTATTATGGAAACAGGATAAACAAATTAAAACAATGATGACTAACTCATCTGAAAACCTGCAGAATTCACTTAGAGCCCAAGATTCCCTCTAGCATGAGTGGAAACTTCTGTGAATGTAGCTGAATGACTTCGATGAAAAAGAAGCAGCACCTAGATCTGTTTCCCAACTTAATTGAGATGTTACTTACGTTTTTAACCTTCCAGAACCTGAGACTGTACCATTTCTCACCCGTATGCCCAAAACTTTCCCTTTGTTTCTTCCTTCCACGCAAACTTCCTAGTTGCTTAGGATTTTGAAACTTTCTACTGCCTTTCTCCCTCATGTTTATGCTTCCGTGTGTTAATTATTCTGCACAGAGATTCCAATCTGAATTCGGCTTGAAACCACTTCAGGGCTTATATATTCTTGTAATTGCTTCACAACTGGAACATATGTCTCACCACCCTGCACGTCAATAGTTGCAACATCATTTTCTCTGGCTTTTACCAGTGCAATTTTACCCCTTTCATATCTGTCCAGATTGCTGCTGCAAAGAACTTTTTTCTAACACTTTGTCTTGAACATGCCAGCTCTTTCTTCGTCCTTTAATTAGCTCAGTCCTTCCTTCTGAGAAGCTATTTTCTTTCATTTTCAAGACCCTTGGTAACCATCCTTCCCACATCTCCCCTAGCAAGTTTTCATTAATATTAAAAGTCAGCTCCAGATCAGTCCATCACACCAGCCCAACACCTCTCAATGCCTCCGGAAAGCCATCTTCCTGATGCATCCTTAAGAGTATCTGTGCCTTGAAAGCAAGCAGATCACTGCAGAAGCTTGCTGTCAGCCCATGACCACTTACAACTATTTACAAGCCCTCCTCCTACATTACCGTATTGGGATGATGAACTGCTGCTTATTCTAGAAATTTTTATTAGTTCCCCCAGGCACAGCCTTGCATTTTTTAATATTGAATTTCATTCCATTACCATTAGTTCAGTACTCAAAGATCATTCAGGTTTTTTTTGTTGGTGGTGATTTTTTTCCTTCCTTTTTTTTGTATAACATCCAGGTCCTTCTCTGTATTGCCAACGTCTCCAAATCCTGCGTCACCAGCAGTACTTGTTATACTTGCATTGCGGTCATTAATGAAAACACTAAACAAAACCAGGT
The DNA here is from genome assembly GCA_013396635.1 of Penelope pileata. Taxonomy (NCBI): domain Eukaryota; kingdom Metazoa; phylum Chordata; class Aves; order Galliformes; family Cracidae; genus Penelope; species Penelope pileata. The sequence continues at coordinate 609,391 of WBMW01001216.1, read as the reverse complement.
CTGCACTGAACATTGAGTAGCTCCACAAGCAGCCTCCTCCAACCCAACACTTTCCTCTTCAACACCATCCTGGTTCCTTCCACTCCAGCAACCCCATTTTAAGCCCGCTAAATGAAGCCTACCTGCCCACAGCTGCCAACAGCATTTACTGAGTGAGCATTTGTCAACATGAGTAACACTGCAGGACAAAGAGTTTGTCTGTGTCTACCCATTCACTTTTTACTTCAAAACACCTCTGCTTGAGATTTCTCTTTGCTATTAGAATGGGGTAAGCAAACTTTTGGCAAGGAAGGTTTTAAGAGGAGAGATGTTTTAACTGCAATATAAATAAGTAGCATGAATACTACTGAAACGTTTAAGACACATTTCAGATGTCTACTGACTTTCACATCTGTATTAGGGGAATGTTGCATCTGTGCCCCTAAGAACCAAGAAGCCTTCTATGGCACAGCATGCCATTCTGTACTGATTACCCTCAGTACTGAGAAATATCATTATGTAGATTTTTTGGCATTCCTAAAAGAGTTTTCAGGAATGTCACAGCAAAAATGGATGGTTTGTTTACTTGATTAATGCCATGATCTACGATTGCAAATCTGTCTACTGTTGCTTTCACAGGAAATTATTTCAAGAACTTCACTTCTGGGTGTTGCTTAACATCCAGCACCGACTCCACTATAAACTCACACACGATTTATCTGGTGGCCAGAGTGTGTGGGAGGAAAGATCTAGGAGTCTGACAAAACTCTTCGCTCCCTTTAGCTTTCAGGCCATCACATGCAGAAATCTAGACTGTTATACTCCTAAGCCTGTTTGTAAATCCTCAGCCAATGCAAACTATTAATATTGAACTGAGTACAAAATGAAAGTGATTAGGCAAATCCTTTTTTAAAAAAAAAAAAAATTATACACACGTTTTACTAGTCCTAAATGCTAAACCAGCCGATTACATCATACCAACACAGTAAAAATTACTCCAAGGTTACCAGGGAAACTGTTTTTGCTAAATAACAACTGAGTCCCTTCATTTAATCTGAATTCACACAAGATGCAAGTTTAGCTTAATCTCACTTCACAGAAATCTCATGCTGTAATTCCACAGTGTCTGTTCAGGCCGGCTGGGATGCTCTTGCTGTCAGTTTGTGGAGGAAAGCTCTCTGGGGACTGTAGTGAGGCTTTCTCAGATGAGGGGCCCTTGTCTGTTGTATTTGCTATTCTTGGTGGCCTGCCAGCAGCCCCAAATTTGGCAAGGTTCAGAGCACAATCTGCAGTCGGGTTGCTTGATTATCATGAATGTTATTATTTTTATTGGTTCAGTTAATATGTTTTTACTTTCTTATGTTTTAATTTTGCTTTCGTTGCCAGTGTCACCTGTTCTGTATCGCCAGCCTGAAGAGACGTAAGGATGGGCCAGAGGCAGTCATCACAGTCATCATCCAGCTGTTACCCAGTACAATTCTTGCTCCTCTGTATTTTGGAGGCCAATTCATCAAATCCCTATTCAGTTTCATCTGATTCCTTAGTTGGTCAACATTTTCATAGCGTTCAAACAAAAGGCATATATATTTAAATATTTAAAATTACNCAATATATTTAAATATTTAAAATTTATATTAAAAAAAAAAAAAAAAAAAAAAAAAGGAAGCTGCAGGTACCCAAAAGCATCCTCAGTGATTTAGTCAAATGGTAGCTGGTCAGGTAAACACAATGCAAACCCAGAATTAATTCCAGGGTTCCAGGATCACTGGTGTGATTTCATCTGCCTTGCTGTTATTTTCATAAAACACGTATGTACAGGCATGTATGTCACAAAGATACATGAGATACACACACGCTGAGATAACGGATATCACACAGAAAGCATTATATATTTATTATGTATAACTACGTAAAAAGATAAAGTTGACTTAAAACAATATTGCAGAATGAATGACATTAAACTTATGTTTACAGTTGCATCTTCATTTTCATTCTAGCCCCCCCTCCCTTTTTTAGATACTTTTAAAACCTTTCAAAATGTTCCCTTTTTAGGCTGAAATACTGAAGGCCTGCTCTTTGCCAGATAATGAATATTTTAAAAAATATTTCCTTAAACCATTTTGTCTGTTGTTTATAAGGGCAGTGAAAAGTGTAAAGAGTTCTACAGTCAGAAACCCTGGGAACTGAAAGTTGGACTTTTCCATGAAAACAGTCCACTAAAAAAAAAAAAAAAAAATCTAAAAAGGCTTTAGATGCTATTGGTAGAAATTAGATTTCATTGGTGAAGCCTTTCAAAGTTTCATTTTGTTTAGGGCAGTTATGTTTTCCACAAGTTTTCTAGCTAACCCTTTAAATCACGCACCTTAGAAAAACAACTCTATTTTTCATTTCAGCTAACTTGGCTTCTATTAAAAATTTATAGGGACTAAGAAAAAGGTCTGTAACCTGCAGAGTGCTAGTGAATTTAGAAAGAAGTACAGACAAGAGACACAGTCTGATACGCTGTCTGGAGCTCAGCTCAGCTAATTCACGAGAAATGCTTTCATACAAGAGCTTTCTGTTTTGTCTTCTCACACATATATTTGATCTAATCTGTTTGCTCTCCCAGTCCACGATAGCAATTTTATTCTTCCTGTTCTCACTTACTCAGCCTACTCCAGGCTACATCTGTGACCTCCCTGGTCTTTCTGCTCCTTTCCACCCCATCACTTCCCTTACAGTAAAAATACCAGCCCCTTGGTATTTTTTTTTCAGAGAAGAAATTCCCAACTCAGTTCACATTTTTTCAGATCCCACCAGCTCACATACTTCATATTGCCTACCTGCATTGAGCTAATAAGCAGAAGAACCAGCACAAGTGACCATCTGGGTTATCTCTTCTGCCCACACGTTTCCACTGAGGAAAGCTTTCTCACCTGCACACGAATGTGCTCCTCTTCAGGAGTCACATCTCTTATTCAGGAGTCTTGCTAAGAAAATCATCTCAGTTGGAAATAACCAGGACCAATATATCCTCACAAACTGCTTTAGGAAACAGGTTTTTAGCATGTGCCAGATAGCACTGCAGGCAGCAGGTTGAAAATAGACCAAAGGGTCAAAGGGATATAAATAGCATAAAATACCAAGAATCCTTTTTTCACCAAAACAGTCTTAGTGACTGAGAAAACTCAGAATTCTTATGTTTTACAGTATAAACTGTTACTAAAAATGTTTTTCAAACATTTACCACAAGGTGCCAGCAGTTCTTTAATCCTTTTTTATTTTCAATTCCTTCTGTCTGTATTCAAAGCAGTGGTACCATGTGGAAGAGACTTCAGGCAGGGAAGTCATAAGGAGCATTAATGCCAGGATCAGAGATCATTGATAGAGAACAAGATCCCAGGCACATAATAGTACCTTCATAAGAAAAATGAAGGCAAAGTTTGGGTTGAGTCACTTGTGTGGATGTATGAAGCATGCCACTTTCTGACTGTTCAGGATTTGTACTTTTGAAACCAGATCAACGATACCATATAGGTCACTCCAAAAGTAATGCTCCCTACTTATTTCCATGGAAACTTCAGCAGATACAAAGAGCACAATAACACAGTTTGGCAGAGCAAATTCTCAGCTACAGAACACTATTTTTCAATACAGTCACCACCATCAGCTATGCATTTTCACCAGTGATGAACAAGAGCCTGTGTGCCATGCTTATCAAAATCTGCACCAGTGGAGGTGACCACTGTCACTGTTGCCACTGCTGAAACGCACCACCACCATCTCACTGTGCTCACATCCACTGTTTGGTCTCCATCGACATTCAGCAAACATCAATGAATGTCAGTGGGTGCCATTTTTCTCACATGGAGGAATTCAGTTCCACCCCTTTGCTCCATTCACACTTCCATGTCAGACGGCATTTTGTCAGAGTGGCCCTCTGCTGCCATCAGACACAGAAACAACATGGAACGGAATACTGGTGGGCAGGTTCAACCTGTACTGCCATACCACCAACGTCCCCCTCTGACGTGGGTCAACACAATAAACTAGGAGGCATTATTTCTGAGCAGTACTCATAGCTCAGCCTATGGTGCGGACACTCAGCTACAAATGTCTGCTTCACCTAGACCTTATCCCCTACAAAAATTAGAGAAAGGGAATAAATGCCCTGTACAATATAACTACAAGCACTCTCTCTGGATTATAACCCTTCCTAACATTTGGAGACTTGCACAATATTGCTGTAAGCTACCTATCAGGGTCTGAATTCAAACGAGAAAATGAGGTGTGTTATGCAAAGCCATCTTTCATTTACAAATGTATTAATAACAAAGTGTCTGTTAGGACTTACTGCGGGCAAATAATTTTCAGTTCATGTTGGCTGCATAGTGTTGATCCCAGCACCCACTACTGTTAAACAACCACATTGGTGAAGATTTACCAATATTTAAGTATCAAAACCAGACTTTCAACAATGAAATCAGAATAATTCAGTACCAGAACAGCAGGACTTAAAGAGGCTGCCTTCTTGGTCTGTTTTATTACATTTTCAATCATATAGCTATAACATGAGAGGTTATTATAAAAATGACCTGAAAGTATCCATACATGGTATATACACTCCATTAAGTCTTAATATTTTATACATATGCAGCTCTTTCCACTCTGAAAGGGTCACAAAGCAATTTACAAACAATATATGCAGAACTAACTTGAGACATTTAATGCAATATGGTTTCCCTTCGTAGAGATACATGACTAAACATCCCCAATGAGTAATATGGCTAGCAGCCATAACAGCCTCAGGCTGTGATCTGGTCTGCTCTCATAAGCTAAACAAGGTTGGTCTTGGCCAAATGCATTTGGGAGCCCTCCAAGGAAATCCCAGGGTGCTTCAGGAAGCAGAGCTGGTGATTCAGTAGGTGGCACACTTCCCCTGGAGTCAGCACCGAAGCAACTGCAAGGGAAGTGTTGGTAGGTGCAACACAATTAACCAAATGGGATTTCAGGCAGAGAATGGTCATTTGTCACACTGTCATGATTTATTAGGGGTGCTATAGATTCTGCAATTAAAAAAAAAAAAAAAGAGAGAAAGAAGAAGAAAGAAAGAAAAATAAAAAAGGAGTCGCTGCTGAGCAGCCCTCTCTCTGCAGAGCTCGTTTAGTTTGGAGAAGTTGAAAGAATTTATTTCTAGGTTTTTCAGTTGCAAATGTTTTCTTCAAATGGGAACCATGTGTAAATGCTGCTGTACTTCTTGGTCCTCACTGACACTGAGTGGATTTTTTGCCTCCCACCCACATTGCTAAACAAAGTGCTCACAGAGTTCCTCCGGTGTGTGAATCCCGTCCTTTGCCTCAGCGCTGGTAGCTCCCATCTGAAGCACCACATCCACTTTTAAGCTCTGTTTCTAGCTAATGCAAGGCCAGCCAGAGAGAACTCTCTAGAGAAACACTTGAAAGTCCAGAAAAGAGAGTAAGGACTGACTGAACAGATTAGTTAGCCTACAGAAGATCAGACCGAGTGTGGACGTTGCACATTTTCCAGTACAGAAGAGGCTGCTGAAGACAGAAAGAAGGAATAAAATATTTCTCCCTATCTATATTGAGTAGAACCAAAAATAAAAGGAAGTTATATATGCATCAAGGAGGGTTCAGGTTAGACTTAAAGGAAAACTTATCTCAAAGTAAATACATTACAGCAATTGAAAGTTAGGATGTGTGCTCTGCATTTCTGGAGGCTGTCAAAAACACATTAGAGATATTTCTGTCAGAAATGATGTAGATGTTACTTAATGTTACTTTGAGTAGAGGATTGGATGGACGCTTGAAGTCCCCTCTAGCCATATAGTTCAATGATTCCATCATTTTTATGAAAGCAAAAGATTTACAACTTTGGCATTACAGATTTCTTCCTATTTGTATCAAGTTTAAAATAAAAACATTTCCATTCTACACCCCCATCCCAAAAAAAAAGTCTTAAAGCACATCACATTTGCTATTGTTAGAAAACTATGCTGTGTTTTTAGGGGAATTACAGCTAAAATTACACACTTCAGAAAAATTTATGCAAAATCAATTTTGTGATCTTTTTTTTTTTTTTCTTTTTCATATAGACATAACCAGAGGTTTGAGCCCTTCTTTCCTTGGAAAGCCACAGAGAAAAGCTGAGTTTCACATCTGAGTGAAGGAACAGTGCCACAAACTATGAAGAATCTACTGAAGTTTGGACAAGTGTCAGACCAATTTTTTCATTTTAAAAAGAAGAAAGAATAAAGGGACAAGAAGGAGACCTTTCCTGAAGCGCAAGCATGACCTCAACAAACACACCAGCTTCTCCTGGAGGTTCCTCACTGGTTGCGTACCTGTTGAGCTGCAGAGTTGTAGCCATTTTGAGTGTCCCCCCAGAACAAAAGTTGCAGCGTTCATAACCCTTTAGCTGACAAGGCCTCTTGCACCCTGCATTAAAAAAGCTAAGGATGGACATAACCCCATAGAATATATTGCTAAACTTAGCTTAAAAATTCTTGAAACTTCCTTTCCTTTCCCTGCTTTCTTTTTTATTTTTTTTCTCTTTTGAACGAAGGCAAATAAGAAGTATGAAGCTACTCCGTAAGTTGGATGACCGTGGTCAAAAGTTTTTGCTAAGTCATTTTTTGGGGAAGATCATGTGGGTAGATCATTGTCATATTGGCAAGACATGAAGAGGCAGCATATCTCTAAGGAGAAGAATTTTAACACAGGCTGTCTTGTGGCCCTGAGAAAAAACATGCTTTGGGGTCAGGATGCTGAGCACAGGGACCTGGGCTTGCAGAGAGGAAGCCATCCTCGGTCATTTGATTGCTCCTGTGCTCAAGAGAAAAGGACCTAATTTCCTGCAGCATGCATATCTACTTTAAAATATTTCCATTCCTTTCCACAATTCCTTTTCTAAATCAGAATGAAAATACAGCCCATTCATTTTTGCTTAGCAAACTGTGTCAGATCAGAAATAGCCATGAATGTTAGTAAACTAAATTTCTTATGAACGTTAAAATGCATCTTTTCTACTATTTAGGAAAAGAGTTTTGAAATGTGGCTAGGGTTACATGTATCTGCTAATCGCCTCTGTTAGTTTGCAGGCACATAATCAAATTTGCTAGAAAAATAGCCTCACAGGAGAAAGCACAGTTTATTCTTCAATGAACGGCTCTTAACTGAGATTTACAGTACAGTCAGATTACAAGCTTTACTTTCTCTACAGAAAGAAACAAAGAATGGAGCCCTGCTAAACAAAATATTCAAACAATTTGAGATCCTAAAGAAAGAAAAGTCTCTCCTCGGCTAGACAGTTTTGATACCTTAATGACTGTAACATGCTAACAGCTGTGGGAAAATTGACATTAAAAAAATAACCAGCCCAGAAACATGGTCTGTGTACAACATCTTTGAGCTCTTATGTTTTATTAGCAATTTGGATTCATTACTGTTTTAAGGAGGAAGGAAGGGAGGTAGATGTTCCTGAGAGCTGTTTCTCTAAATGTATTAACCAGAGATTTCCAAGCACGATTTAATGTAACACAACCCAAGCCCTGAAAAAGGAGAACGGGTGAGATGTCACCATTTATCCCTTCATTGAAATTCACGCTCCAACACAAGAGGTCAAGGCAGGTATTTGAGTGATCTTCCTTATGAAAATGAGATAACCTCCTTTCATCCCAAAGCACACTCTGATCGGGTCCCCCCTCCATTCCAGCCTCATGCAGGCAGCAGCCCACAGCTACCACACTGTCACCTTCCTTTTGAATTATGATGCTCTGAAAGAGTGCTGTAGTATTTAATAGCCTGAGATCACAGGCTCTCCTGACACAATACTTAACCAGGTTCTGTCTTTCTTTCAGTGTGCTCATTATTTGTACATGGTCTATGACATCGAGGGGGAATATGTTATCACAGAAGTTCTCGTTTTCTCCCTGTGTTTGCTCTTCCATTGTATTTGTCTCTCTCACCCGACAGCTTCTTGACGGTGCTGTCAATTTTGTCAAAAAAGAGCATTAGCAGATTTGGGAGGCCCTGCTCGCTAATCTTTCACGAATCCTAAGGTGCCCTTTAGGATTTAAAATCACTGAAGCCTGGAAATGACTTATGTGCTGAAGCTCAACACCCACCTCCCGATCATCCCATTAGAAATCCCTCGAAGTCTGTGCTCAGACTTCATCAGTCTCCACTAGTCAGACCTCAGGGTGGGGAAACGGACATGATGAGCGTTCAGAAATATTGCGCAGGGAGACACTGAGACAACGTCTTGTAACAGAGGGCTTTAGGGGAGTAGTTCTGTTTAATTACAGCCACACTGAAGCTGTGCTTTTGGAGGAATATCAAGTGGCTAAAAAGCTGAGACACAAAATGCATTTCCTTTGCCCTTACAGACTCCGATACCCATTTTATAACACTTAGAAGAGTTTGTTGTTTTGTTTTTAATGCCTTGCTTCCCCTCCCAGATCCCTTCCTCACTAGGACAGAACTGAACTGCCCAATGAGACTTTATTATTTGAGTATATTATGAATTAATTTTTGCCCAGATGTGAAGGCCATCAATTATTCTTTAAAGTAAGACATACAGCTGTCTAACAAAAGAAACATTCTCTCCTTTTAACACCAATTTACATCCAGATCATGGGTGTTGTCTCCACTTGTCCTGAGCAGAGAGGCCTTTAGGATCCACAGCTCTGTACCAAGCCATGTTGGTGACACCCTGAGTGGGACAGTCCAAAAAACTCTGAATGGGCTTGGGAAATAGTCCACAGCCAGAGAAATGTCCACACTGTGCAACAACCCATGAGTCAGTTAACAAACTCATTTACTTCTTGGAAACAGAATTGCTAGCTCCTGTGCCAATGAAAGTCTACGTTGTCATATTCAGCTTTGTTTAGAACTATTTTGCAGTCTAATTGTATACAGTATTACTTTTGTAGTGTACACTAGATGGTTGAATGCCTGAAATGACAATCGCTTTATACAGGGGGAAGTTGTGCACCTAAAATACTCAAGAGAATCAACTAGGTCGGAAAAGACCTTCAAGATGATATCAAGTCCAGCCATCCTATCCACGTTATCTTTTCTTTGTGTGCATGTCCAAACTCCTCAACTAAATACATTTTCCTAAATCAGAAATATTTGCCTCCCTGACTGCAAAAACCATCCCCAAATTAGCCAAAGGATATGAGATCAGGCATATGGACTGTTAGTTTAAATCTTCCACCTCAACTTCTTTTCAGCAGGAAAGAGCATTTCACAGCAACCTTCCCCGTGAGCCCCCATCATGCACCTGACTAACATCTCCTTTAGTATGCCACAGAGCAGACAAACAGATGACTTCAGCAGGGCATCCCCATTTGCAACCCCTCACAGAAGCCTGTCTCACTGCTACCAGACAGCTGAGCACCAGGTCAAATTCTGTTTCCCCTCTTTGATTCTAAAAAGCTTCTCCTTCATTAATAGCTAGAGAGACCTTAAGTATCATGCTCAAATTGCCCTCATCTCACTCTGCTCTCACCTTTTAAAATTCCTGTTAGTGGCTGGCCCCTGGCAACACAACAGCATTTTAACTCAAACTTCCATGCAATAAATAGCTCAGATTTCCTTTAAAGGAACACATACACACAACAGACTATGGGTGCACAGAAGTTTTATGCATCTAGCAGTTTTTACATATTCCACTGTTATTCATTTAAGGCTGACCAAGTGGTCCTCAGGGGATGGCATGCACAAGCATAACATTATAAGTGTTAATAGGAAACGGATCTGAACAAAGAACCACATTTCCCCATTATATTGTGTTTCTGCTTTAGTACATCATGTTAGCTTCCTTCACAGCTGGCTGGTTTGTCTGTTGTTTCAGAGGCAACTGTCATGTGCTCATAACTTTCCTTTTTTCAGTGCATTTTATATGCACGTATATGCATGTGGCATTCTTGCTTTGTTTTTAATACAAAAGTGATCTTACAACATGCTTTGGAAAGCTTGTAGCATAAAATGGGTAACAATTCAAAAATGACAAAAGAAAAATATGACCTGGGCTGCCACACTAGTGAGAAAAACAGAGTCCAGTCAGCATAAAATGTTGTCAAAAATATAAATCAATTAGTTGGTTATTAGTGTAAACAAAATAACTAGAAAGGTGGAAGGCAAGCTCTTACTTTTTGCTACTCAAGCTTACTTCAATAATATTCTGATTTTTTTGAGACCTTGAACTAATTTCTTCCATCTCAACACTTAGTAACTTGTCCTGAAGAATGGCTTTACCCTCCTGTTGTTGCAGGGGAGGATAAACCCTCAAAATAAGCACAAAGAATGCCCAGGAACATCAGAACATACACCTTGGGCACCGTCTTGTGGGAAGCCAGAAGAGGAGTAATCTCATCACGCTGACTAAATCCTCTGCTGACATTCTTAAAGACACCAAAGTAGCCAGGTAAGCATGCATGCCCATGTTGCTTCTGCAGTTTTGAGGACAATCATTCGTGTACACAGTGATGGTGCTCATGTGTGGGAACACCACCGCCCGCTCTTCTGCAAAAGCAAAAGGGGCAGCACACCTAAAATGCTTGCACATGTAGAAATAGCTAACACGGCTGTGCAAGACCAACTGTATATTGACAAATCAATGACTATGCTTCTGCATTTCAACTTACGATGCCTCTTTTAAAAGAAGCAACTTTTCAAAAAAAAACCTCCAAGTGTTCTTGTACTTGCTGGTTTTTCAGAAATAGGGATCACCCTTTTCCACTGAACTTTGCAGTGAAGTTACAGCCACAGCATGGTATGACTGTAATTACTCTCTCCCAAATGTATCCAATGTCAGTGTGCAACTTGTAAAGGGGAAAGGTCTTCCTTATTCCCAAGGATTCGCTAATTAAATAAAACCATATTTGTAGAACTACATTTTCATAGGACTTCAGCAGACATCTAGACTCAACCAATTAAGATGAATTTATTAAGGGCCTTCAGAGAAAGATTTATTACGGCTTCCAGAAAAGTTCCATTGCTAACAAAAAGTCCCAAGTTCTTTGAAACAACTTTCAGTCTTTCAGCCCTATTTCGGTTTCTTCAGTGCTCTGTACAGTCCAAGGTGTAGTCTTTCCTCCGAGTTTCTTGCTTTTAAAGACCAATTTCTAAATGAGGCATGACTCCTTTCAAGATGACAGCTTGTAAAAATCACTCTGGGGGTACAGTTTCCCTTTTAAGGAAGCAGCTTGGCCACTCCTTTATCCCCGGAATATGTACATCTCATCCCTGCCGGCAACAGTTCTCATCAGCAGTATTTCCCATTCCTCAAATCTGCTTCTGAGAGAAATCTCAGCCACATCAATCAGCCTCATACATGCACAGACTCAACAGAAACATTTGGTGAGCTTTCAGAACACAATATCAGAAAAGATACTAAGTTACCAGAAAAGAGATTAAATTAGGGGAAAAAAAAAAAAAGCATTTCATCCACGTTGTCCATTAGTTGCCATGGAGTCTATCTGTGATCTCTAAATAACCCATGCCAATATTAATAAGTGTGGGTGAGGGGTGATTAAAAATATTTTACCAAATTTGGGAGAGGAGTATGCCTTTGAAAAACTAGAACTTCTGTGATTTCTCATTTTCACCAGAAAAAATTGCTTTCTATGAGAATGTCCTGTTTTATTTTCCTAGCTAAGCATAAAACCAACACTGGAATACTGTGGGGTGTTAAATGAGAAGTCTGATATTCTCCACTAACATTTTTTGCTTTATTTTATTCCTGAAAAACAAAACAAAACAAGCGAAAAACAACACCAACAACAAAACCCCACTTTTTCTAGAAATAGATACAATTGTTACAGAAGAGCTGATGCGAAGCTTGCTTAATTACTGGTGGAATGACTCTAGAGTTCAATTCGATTTTAGTGATGATGGAGAAAGAAGTATTTTATGGATCTTTCTAAGTCTCTGTAACCTGACAGAGCAACTACTGATCTGCCTTCTACAAAAGACATCCAAGCTGTTGTGTTCATTTACAGTATCTTAAGGCAGTTCATTTTATAAAGAATAAGTAGCCAAAGAGCAAGAGGTTATTGGAAAGAGGCAGCAGTCAATATTCTTCCTCTTTTTTCCATTACATAGTCAGCTAAAAGACAGGTAAGGTAATTAAGGAAGATGATACGGTATGCAATACATTTCTTAATTTTCTGATAGTTAAACTTGGACTATATTGGTGATGTTTTAAGTTCAGGGCTACAGCTCAAGTGACTTCAGCCCATCCTTAACTGCAAACTGTGCAGTAAACTCACTGAAGCCACACGATCTCCATATTAGCCTCAAAAAAAAAAAAAAACTTCAGAGAGGAGAACTTAGGGGACACTGGCAAATCAGTGTTATAAATTTAGTAAACAATGCATTCAGAAAATTAATGTATCTTTGGCAAGCTGTCTATTTATCACCACACTTAACATTATGCTTTTTGGAGGACTTATACCATATTGTCACTTATAAGAAAGCAAATTAGATGCCAACCTTTTAAGAAGGAAAAAGAAAACACAAGGGATCAAAAAATTCTGAGTTGCTTGAATGTCTATTTAAGTCCTGTTGACTGCTGAAGTCACTGATCACACTTTCATAAAGTGCACAATTGTGAAGTTTGTCAAACAGGACCTGGTAGCTTTACATTCTAAGCATTATAGAATCAGTGTCCTCTTTGAAAGTCTCTGAGCTTCCTATATTCCTCAGATTCCGCATTACAAATTCTCAAAAAGATTCTGACCTCACAGGACTTAATGTGAACTAAACTGGGCATTAAATCCCATTCATACATTTTCAAGGAGCTTCAGTAACAGGTTTAAAGTTCTGCGCAGAGCTTTGGAAACTGCTCTCAGGCACTTTGCAAGACAACAATAACATTTTAGGAAAAAGAAATGGTATTACAAGAATACCAAGTCATACTCAGTAAACTTTCAGATCTGAGCTTTCTATGGTTTATATATTTTTAAGTCAAAAAGACCTCAACAAAGCTCAAATAGGAATTTCAGAAACTGTAGAGATGTAGCCTAGATTTTTATTGTCACAATGTGGCAGTTATCTTCATGATATGCTAACGCAACCAAGATTCAAGCCTACTTTTCCTGCTAGCATCCCTATGTTTCCCCACACTACTACATCCTTTCCAGTTCCTAACACATTGTCTCTCTTTACCCATATTGCTCATAAAGAGGTGATTCTTTCACATGACAGCGAAGGAGAAGCCACACAGACAACTTTTTTCAAAAGGATCTCCTGTGACGATCCTAAACACAACTGCACAAGAATATAAACATTGACACATGTAAGTATGTATCCTAGTTATTCCCAGTGAGTTCTGTCTGTTTCATATCAAATGTTGCTTATGTTACAGAGCCTTTAGGACAGGGGCTGTCTATATCAGGTGTTTCCTACAGCAGTGAGCACACACAGTGGTCAGAACATAAGTAATAATTATATTCAAAATTAGCTAGCTGGAAATGCCTTGTTTTGAGAGACAGCACAGCACTCTGGTGCCTAATTTGGGGCTTCTAAGTCTACTCAGAAATTTAATGTGTATTTTGTGAATATATGCATATCCTGAAGAAAAATGCAGGCACACTAGGATTTAATTTGTATCTCTCCCTAAAGCTGATTTTCCCATACTTGTGGCTGCTATCTGTGCCCCTTTTACCTCCAGTTGCAAGACAGCTGTCAGCTTCTTCCTCTAACCCCAGAATCGAGACTTGATATGGCCTTAGCATTACCTCTTGTTTTAATCAGCTTGGAGCCTGAGAAACCCAGCCTAAGTCCTCCTGGGAGCACTATGAGCTGCATGTGGGCCAGTGGGCTAGACCTCCTCTAGCTGTCTATCTGATACCGTCTTCTACATTTCTGTGTGAATCTATGCAGACGTGCTTTTTTTGGTGCACGCCAGAGCCCTTCAGCACAGCTGTGAGATCTGAATGATCTTTTATAAAGAAGATACAGAGCGCATGGAAAGGAAAAGATATGTTAAAAGATACATACACACACTAGGTGCAGAGCAAAAAGCAGTTGGGAGCCAGATGTGACAAGGGGGCACATTTGAGAAGTATTCCCAAAAGTGTTACTTATAGAAATTGGCCGCCACTGTTATCCATTGCTGCAAAATGTTCTGACACGGCCTTTGAAATCAGTCTTACTTTTGGGCTGTTAGTACATGAGATAATCAATGCATGTGGGTACGGGGAAGCATGCTGCTGGAAAACTGCCCATAGAGCTGGTGGCAAACCAGAAAATTGGCATCATGTATTATGTCATTAGCAGGAACTACTGGCAGTGCTCAAGCTAAACATGACGTGGTCTTGTCCACATCCTTTATTTTGTGCCTCTTCATTAAAGAAGTGATAGATGCAGAACCAATGATGTCAGCAGCAGCAGATGAGAAAGCAAAGCCAGGCTATTATACCTGCCCAGTAAACAGCCAGCAAATTATAACCAGCACTTGATCATTCTGCTCAATCAGTGTTCAGTGTGTGCAAACAAAGAGATTTACAAACATAATAAAGCAATAAAAACATCTCCCAGAATATATCAGTGAATGAGCGTGTGACTGCACTAATAGCTACGCCTGCATGTATCTAACCAGCCAGTTTAAGATGGCTGATTGGTTCCACTATATTACACAGTAGACTGACCAGCCAAAATTTTGCAAAATGGATTATTCAGGCAAAAACTGAGAGCCTCAAATAACAACAACTATCCCACCATCACCATAACGTAAGGCAGATGCCCAGTCCAAAGCAGACCTCCAGGCACCAAGGGGAAAGCAGTAGGAGATAGGCATTTAGGCTCTATTTTAGATCTGCCAAGCTGTAGTTGAAGATCAAGGTTCTGCTGACCCTGAATACTAATTATTTTTTCTGCACAGTATGGAAGAATGTCTGAGCTCCCAAAAAGGTTGCATGCAAGGATGGGGAACTTGTACAAAGGAAGATGTATTGAATACATGTCAGTATGTATCTATGTGGCCTTTGTGTGACTGAAAAGTCATGTCATAAAACGCCAGTAAAGAAACAGCTTAGACATGGCAGAGTCAATATACTTGCTTTTAAAAGTATTTCAAGGCAACAAACTACCCTGACACTAGAGCTGGATTCTTTTGGGTAGCTGTCGATTAAGTCTCTACAGCACTGACTGAAGTTCCCAAATATGCCAAGTTGGTTTGATGCTACATTGGCCAAGCCCTGCAAGCAATATTGTCATGACAGCAGAGGTTAGTTAGCTCAAACCTTGGCTCCCTCAACCTCCATGCTGCACAGACTGTGGGGATAACAGGAGCTCAGACAGCTTGCTGAAACTAACATGAGCTGCAGAATGGATGTTCCCAGCCCACAGATAACAGTCATAGTTGGACAACAGCTGCAAATAGTGGGAAAACAAATGTTGCAATCATCGCAATTCATAGCCTAGGAAGCATAGTTAATTAGCCCAGATCTGATGGCCAGCTAACTAGTAAAAGTGATCAGCAACAAGGAAATCACAGCATATAAAATTATGATTTCATCATGTTTCATTAGGTACCGCATTGCTGTGCAAGATCACATTTTTGGCTTAGTGGTCTCCTAGGAAAACCCAACTGCTCAGTGTTAACTGTTCAGTCAGCAGCACTCTACCCTCTGAGTCAAAACTGGCTGAATGTCAACTGACTGCAAGTCCAATCCTTGTATTGGTATTTGAAGCTCTTTGGCAGGGCTCTGCAAGATTACATGTGAAGTCCACATCACTCAGAGCGGCAGTTCAGCTTCTCCTCCATCATATTTCATGAAATGAAGAATTAGCACTTGATTCTCAATGTTAAGAATGAGTTCACATAACTTTTTCTGTACACACAATCCTTCTATAAGTAAATCAGGTACAACATTGCCCTTAATCCCAGATTTTAAACTGTAGATGTTGACTGACGTACTATCTGGTGTGCCACAGAGCAGTCACACAAGGCTTCCTCTGTACAACAGCAAATAATAGAAGAGACTGAAGGTGAGAGGTGGAGGACAAAGTAAGTTACATACATTAGACGGAGTGGATAGCCAAAGCTTAAAGACAAAATCTCTTTGTTTGTTGTTTCTGTAAGGCTCCTTCACTTCTACCCTAAGCTTACTTTGACCCAAGCCCCAGGCAGAATGGAAAGAGGAGAAATACCATTCCTTTCTGTGTCATGCCCCAGGACAGATATTCAAGAATCAACAAAACGTGAGCTTTTACTTGTGGGGTTGGAAACAGGAACAGTCAAAATAGCAGAACCAGCTACACGGCTGTCCTGGAGTGCAAAAGGAAGAAGCCTGACACACAATAAAAGCAAAGAATAAAACCTAGGCAGGAACCATGCCATAATTCACCCTGAAATACATCTTTGCCACAAGAATAAATCCCTGACTCCCGTAAGAAGTTCAGTGCAGAACCCAACTTGTATTAATATCACATGTGTAATTGATTGGGTCAAACCTCCACCTGTTGCACATGCACTAATAAATACAGGCTCTAATTCGCCATTTCAGTGCAAGCAGATGGAAGTCAGATGGCAGGGCCCAAGTAACTGCACATGTAAATGACTTGTGCATCTTCACATACATTTTGTCTATATGCTGTCACAAACTTTTTTTAATTTAACCCAACAACGAGAATTTTTCAGGAATGAAAAGAATGAACAGATATTTTTCAAGAACGAAATATCCTTTCAGACGTGTCCTTTCTTAAATCAGAACACTGTTGTCTCTACAACTTATTTTTTGGATACTGGACAGTTTTTGCTGCCTAGGTCACGTAACTATTCTTTCTAAATAAGCATGTTTTCTTCAGGCCGTAAATAATGTGAAGGGACATGATGGCTCAGAGACTTAAAGTTGCATATGTTTAAGAGGAGCAGAACAAGGACAAAAAGCACTTCTTTTCTTATGATAAATTAAATGAATTTAATGGACTAAAGGACAGTAATAGAAAAGGGATGTGTAAAGACATCAAATAAATACAAAACACAAATCCTTACTCTCTTCTGGATTCAAATAGAACATCCCTTTACTCTGTAACTCTTAATTGGTGATTGAGTATCATAATCTACAGTGACTGAACGAAAAAAACAGCTAAAGGTGAACTCAGCTCTGAAGAAATAACCCAAACATTTGAGTAAAATCATTGTGGAGTAAAATGAAAGATTGCAGTCACCTTCCAATCAGACTTTCTAAGTGAGAAGAAATGCTTTCAGATAAGCATCAAACAGGAATATAACAGAAGAGATAAATTTGATCAACAATATATCACATGTGGGGGTTTCAAAGTCAACTAGTAAAAGGGCAATTAAGCCATATAAAGATGTCTTACCTAGATAAGGAGGCATGTCAATAAAGGCTCACTATATAAACACCAAGATCAAGTATAGGGTTAAATGACTGTACGCCCTTATTCGAGAATGCTTTGGTTTATAGCATCCCACCCCCCATCTGGTTTTGTCCTATTGCATTCGACCAATAAAAAAGCTGGCATTTTTCCTTACTTTGTTCTAAACAGATCCCACATCTGTGGATATGCCTATTTTTTTTTTTATAAAGCTGTTGATCGATTTTCTAAGCACATAAATCATTTTGGGTTCTTCTCCTACTTAAGGGTAGTAGCAGAAATACATTACAAAATTAACGGATAAAAAAAGAAAAATCAACATTCAACAGGATATGAATGATAACCTTGGAAACAGAAATGAGAACTATAAAATAGTCAGTAGGGTCCTTCTTTTTTTATTTTACTTGCAGAATGACAATTTTTACAGGTTAAATTAGCTGGTGGGTGGGTTTCCTAATGTTCCATGAATTCAACAGAAGTACTCTCAGAAGCAAAACAAAAAAATATATCTCGTAAAATGAAGTGGAAGTGCTGTGGAATTAGTGAAAACTGTGTTTCTTTGTTCACAAACTTTTATTGCCTATATAATTTTATGCAAAACAAAATATATGGTATATTTTATGTCCCTAATAATAAGGTAAAGTAATAAAAAAGAAAACATTGTTAATAGCTTCTTCATACACAGAGTGACAATTATTTACTTGTCTCATTTCTATTGTTAAAAATGAAAAAACAGAGTTCAAATGCTTGGTGCTTTCAGAACACTGTATGCTACTCACTGCTCAAATTGATTTGGTGCAGATATTAATAAGCACATTTCATTAAGATTCCAACATGGAAAGTTGCATACAGGCATAGTATTAGTTAAAGAAATAATGTAATTGAAGCTAATGAATAAAACAAAACAACATAACACAAGCGCCTTTACCTCCTGCTGAGTATCTGTGCAAGTGAGTAAATGAATTGGAGTCTCTCAGGTTATTTGCTTGGTGCTTGCTGGAAAATATTTCTTGGAAAACAAATTTAATTTAACCTGTACAGTATATATTGCCTTTTTTTTTTTTTTACTTCACATATAACATATGATAGATGAGACTGCATTGGGGCAGACTTCCCCAGCCACTGTTCAAAGTTATTGGAGATCCATGAAGAAGACATAAAGCGGGCCCTAACATAGTAAATAGAAATAGAGATGAGAACCCATTTCATCATGAATCTTAACATTAAAGAAAGAGTTAATTGAACTTGTTTTACTTCTGTGTAAAATGTTAACAGCAATGGATGGAGGCTTTCAAAGCTAGAGGCAAAGCAACTAACTGCCTGAGGCCTTTCCAGCACAGCAGGGTGATGTCTTACAGCCACTGCATTTCCAAGAAGACCAATATCCTTCGCTACCACTGTGAGTTAGATCTTCCCTCTGCATGACCTCCAAGCTAAAACCACGCTGCTCGGGACCTAGATGGACAGCCTAGAGACATAACAGGAGACAGCTTCAACAGACAATCCTTTACACAACACTTGAGCAAAGAATATCAAGCAAATAGAAGTTGAATAAAAATCCCCAAAGACCATGTCACACTCAGCTACGTTGATCGTAAAAGCGCACTGAAACCACGTCCTCCCCAGGCTGCAGTGTTCATATTTCTGCTGGCTATTTAACAAACAGCCTTCAACAGGAAGTGATTACACGTGCTAACCCTCTTTTCTTTGGAAAATGTAACATAATTCCCTATCTGTAGTTGCTCTCAGGATGGTCTTCAACATTGCCAGGAGCAACAAGAGAGCAGGCTTGATCCTGTCTTGCTTCAATAAGCCAGCTATTTCAAAAGACTGTAAAACAGGCGCTCCGGTCTCCACAGTCTGTTTGGATGCAACAGCAGCTGGGCAACCAGAGCAATCTGCAGCAGGAAAGTCTCTTTCCACTTCCTCACTGTGCTGGTAGAGGAGATGGATTGCAAAACCACACAGAACAAAGACAAGAGCACAGTCCTCTCACCGAACAAATTTGTTTGCTTAAGCATCCACATCTCAGTGCCCTGACTCCTTTCCGACAATATTCAGCAGGAACAATATTCCTCTTGCAGGCAGAAGTCTGTTTCCTTACCCATTTCAGCACGCTCAGCCTGCACCAGGACTTCCATTCTATTATCAAGGCTTTCCTGTTGTTTAGGGAAACACAAGGCTAGGTCTGTAAAGACTACAGCCCTAATTTCCTTGACTGATCTGTCAACTATCAACTTGAGGGAAAACATGAAGTGAGGGCCTTCACAGTTTTTTACAAGCTTTGAAGTTCAGCTGCACATTTCAGACAAAGCTTGCAGTGGGAGGGAGAGCTCAGTTCATGCTGCCATTTGAGGAGTGCCCTTCAGGGAGGGAACATACTCTCTCCTGCACACGTGGGACGTGATAGGACACAACTTCTCCAGCTGCTCACCAACTCGGTGTTCAAGGGAGACTAGGCAAGATGTTCCTGCTTTTAAGGTAGTGACTGCTCCTGGCTCTGAGGCAGACTGCACAAGGTTTTGGAAGGCTCCTTATACCTCCCTTACCACCATGCACCCTTGTAAGGCCAGATGGAGGCTGGCCCTTAGCTGAGGATTAGTAGTGCTTATAAATAGAAGCTGAGACGTGCAAACAGACTGAGTTATAACTACTGGATTCCAGTGTGAAAAGTAAGTGTCAGCTGGCAGTGCTGGAGCTTTGCTGTACGGACAAGAAAGGTGTTGGAATGTCAATCCAAGCACCATCTCCTGACACGGCATGTAGATGAACAGCTCTGGGAGCTTTGGATGCAGTACTGTAAATGGCACTGAAGACTGCCGTCTATAATGTCACTGCATTGCAAAATAAGAAGATGCTCAGCAGTATCAGGGGTGCAGTAATACTTCTCCATGATGGCATACATTCAAATACCACTTCTGATACGGGCAAAGATGAAAATCACTAGAAAAAGCTCTTGCAGCTACACCATAAGAATAACTCTGAAAACTGCCCAGATATTAATTACTAGAAATATTTACATATATAGAGAATGTAGAACGCTTCTAAGGTAGATAATCAACCTAATTTTTACCTTATACTAACATAACCCCAATGGATTCAGAGTAGTTCCACCAGGCACACACCAGTGTGTTTATTATTATTTATATTACAATAATGTGTACAGGTCACAAACCATGAAGACATGAAAGAAGTATTCCCAACTCCTGACTGAAAGCAAGAGTGGGAACATCTGGTTCTCTGACCCTATCCTTAGGATTCAATAACCAAGAAGACAGAGATCAAACTGGGGGCAGAACCAGGAGCTAAAAATTCTTAAAAAGTAAATAAGCTGTTTACTCAGTCTGGATACTTATTTGATTTCGTCTGAGGTTTTAGAAACAAGTGCACCATGTCAGTACACTATTCAAGATTTGTTTTAATTTAAAATATTCTGAGATAATGAATTTCACTTTGTTTCAAAACGAAAATAAACATTCCCCAGGATAGCGAAAGTGCATCTGGAAGTTGATATCTTGGTCTTCATTTTGTTCTTATTAAAAATGGATTGCTGGATATTTGTAGAAAATGAGCATAAAAATACTACAACAAGAAGCAACAGCACAGGTAAATTTCTCAAGTAATTCTATTCTCTTTTCCAGTCTTAGTGGCTAAACTAATAAAAAGCACTTATATTCAGGCTTCTGCCTTATAATTGAATGCAAAATTTCAGTTCTACCTTATTAAATACAGCAACAGATATGCTCTAATTTGTTATCTAGAGGGGAAGTACTCTTGGATTTGACAATTTGCAACATGTTGTTCTCTGCAAGTCTGAGCTAATAGTCGTCGGTTACTTGCAATTTATAGAGAAGACTTAGCACTTGTTTGCTACTCTTCAAACGAAAACAAGGCAAGTTTTCTCCACAGATAGCAGCATCAAGAAATTCTGTGAGGACAGCAGCTGATGAAATACTGTCCAAGGATTATAGCTGCATTTCAAGAGATGCTGTTCCTTTTTGTCGACAAGTTTGGGCTCATGCACATTGCAGTAAGCCCACAAAACTTCTTGCTTCGCAGTAAGCCATGTTTTGCACAGCAACATCATAACAGGAAAGAGAGAATGGCTGATCTACACTTTGTGATCTCAGTATGCAAGAAAACCTGAGAACTGTTGTGTACAGTATAACCTCACGTGAACTGAGGCCCAAAGCCTTCCAGGGTTTCTGAACTGAATGCTGTTACCATATAGGCAAGAAATTTTAAAAAAGAGAACACAAATGGCTATTAAGCACTAAAACATAATCGCAGAAGGAGGGACACTTTTTTAAAATACCAGTTTATATTACTTCAGATTGAAAACATACTGGACTGCAAGGTCAAGGGTGGCCTATAGTTAAACAGATGACTTTAAGAGGGGCTATGTATTTCAAGAAATGGCAATAGCAATTCAACAGGTGCCAATAATTCTTTCTTCTTCACTGAGGAATTTTCCAAGGATTTCACTGGCCAGTTTAAATTGCCTCAGTAGTTTGTGTACATGGGAAGTATAAGCTCTTACATTAGAGTCCCAGGGTTGAGCAAAACCCTTCCACCTCAACTTGTCTTGAAAATATAATTATCTTTTGATGAGGAATGACTTTCTAAGACCCGTGGGTTGTTACTTAAGATATGACTGAATACAGACTTGTAGATAAACCTTTAGAAATAGTGTGGCCAGCAGGAGCAGGGAGGTGATCATCCTCTTGTACTCAGCTCTGGTGCGGCCACACCTCGAGTACTGTGTTCAGTTTTGGGCCCCTCACTACAAGAAAGACATTGAGGCCCTGGAACGTGTTCAGAGAAGGGCAACAAAACTGGTGAGGGGTCTAGAGCACAAGTCTTATGAGGAGTGGCTGAAGGAGCTGGGATTGTTTAGTGTGGAGAAGAGGAGGCTCAGGGGAGACCTCATCGCACTCTACAACTTCCTGAAAGGAGGTTGTGGTGAGGAGGGGGTCGGCCTCTTCTCCCAGGTAACTACTGACAGGACGAGAGGGAATGGCCACAAGTTGTGCCAGGGAAGATTTAGGTTGGATATGAGGAAAAACTTTTTCTCTGAAAGAGTGGTCAGGCAGTGGAATGGCCTGCCTAGGGAGGTGGTGGAGTCACCGTCCCTAGCGCTGTTCAAGAAGCGTCTAGACGAGGTGCTAAGGGATATTATTTAGCAGCTTAGTGGGTAGTGATGGTGATAGGAGGACAGTTGGACTAGATGATCTTGTAGGTCCTTTCCAACCTAGTGTTTCTATGATTCTATGATTCTTTACAATGTGTACTCAAAGGGGTCCTGTTATGACAGAGGGCCCTTCTTACAAATGTGTATGAAGGACATGGCTGATGACAAGTACTACAAAATTCTAAATTCATTCTCAGTCTTCGTCCATGAAATTCCCTAGGTCTTGTCTGATTAGGGGTCTTCTAAGTAACCCTGTATAGGGTTTCAGACTGAAACCCTGTTCCAGTCCTGGGAAAGATAAGGTGTAAATATCATTTTCATGTAACATCTCCTTCAAATTTGGACAGCTCTCAGAAGGAAAGGTGATTAGCTCATCTCAGCATCCACCTAATCTTTTGAGAAAATCCTAAGCAATACAAAGCACAAGAGACCATCTCCAACATTTTCAGCTTGAGAGTACTAAACTCACATCTGATTAAAATGCCTAATTGTTCCATTAGGAGACAATTATCGTCAGGCAGCTGAACAAGGTGTTTGTTTCCATAATTGTTATACCTGGGAAACTCGCAAATCAAATTAAAAGTTTCAGATTCAGAAAAGCCCTTTGTAAACCAAATAGTAAAGTAAAATTTAAGCATGACCTATAAAAAATGAAATTAAATAAAAACCACAAGTCAGTAAAAGCACGATTCTGTTGTGCCAAACTGTATGTTAGTATTAGTAACAGCTTCTCACTTTCTGGAGTTTTAATTATGACTCAAGGGACTGGGAAAAAGAGAGGGTGGAAGGGAATGTAACCTTTAACAGCCTCACTGGTTGCTGTCCCTACCTTTACTGCTGTTGAACTAAAAATCTCCACAGGCTAAAATTCCTTACATTGCAAATAAAATAGTTTTTCCCTGGTTTTTATCAGCCCGGGTCCCACAAGGAACTGACAGACGGTTTATGTCAATGAACAAGAGTTATTGTTTTCAGATATTCCACACACACCCCCTCCACAAAAAAATGGTGAGGAACTGAAAGCAAATGTTACTAATAACAAACAGAAGGCCCCAAGGTTGGGTGTTCTACTTGAAGAGCATTTTGGGGCATAACATATGGTACAAATAGGTTTGTGGAAGATGCTATTCCACAGTACTTTTTTATTGAAGTCAGTCATCCATGTCACTGATGCTAGACCTACCACCATGAATTTGAAGTGATGTGACCAGACTGTCTAAACCTCTAACATTTCATGGAGTGAACCATCTAGGAAGCGAAGGAGCCGTGGCTTGTGCAGGCTGAATCTTGAGGAGAAAGTAACACCATACTTTCTCTCTGCCACGATACAGTGCTACACAAAATGCCTGGAAGATAGGGAAATTCTCTTAGGTCTCATTTTATGAGACATTTCCACTAAGGTGCTTGGTGTCTTGAAAGCCCAGCTTCAGACTCTTTCCAAATACGTAAGAGAGTTCACTGGATTTCTTTTGTTACTTGGTGTCCACCAGCTTGAGACAAAGTGATGATCTCCAGGTAAATACTCAGTCAATCAAGTGGTGCTTGCAGTATAGTATATAAGCAACTGAGAAACCTTAAGAATGTGCTCAAACTTTTTTGGAGACAAACAATTTAAAACAGATGTCTCAACTAGAAGCAGCTCAAATATTGAGTCTAGAAAGTACTGTGGCACTTACAGGAATGGCAAGGTTATTGTTTCATTGACTAAGCCCTGTTTCCAGCAGCCACTAACACAGCTCAAAGGAGTACAAAGACTGCCCTGAAAGTAATGCCTCCTAGTTTATTATGTTGGTCCACAACATCAGAAGCAGATGTTGGTGGTATGGCAGCAGAGGTTGAACCTGCCCACCAATATTCCATTCCATTTTGTTGCTGTGCGACAGATGGCAGCAGAGGGGCACTCTGACATAACGGCGTCTGACATGGAAGTGTGGATGGAGCAAAGGTGTGGAATTGAATTCCTCCAGGTGGAAAAAATGGCACCCGCTGACATTCATTGATGCTTGCTGAATATTTATGGAGACCAAACAGTGGATGTGAGCACAGTGAGGCGGTGGTGGTGCATTTCAGCAGTGACAATAGTGATGTGAAAGACAAGCCATGTTCAAGATGGCCATGCACAGCTGTCACACCACAAAATGAAGAGCATCTCAAACTGATCACATGCATGAATTGGTGGACTGTGTCCAGTGAACTGTGTACAAAGCTGAATATCAGCTTCAGTGAGTTGGAAACAACAGAGGCAAAGTTGGAATATTGCGAAGCAAGTTTGTGCCAGGTGGGTCCCACAAATGCTCACAAAGGAACAGAAAGAATACCGTATGCAAATTTCAGGACTTATTGAACCAATATAAGTCTGAAGGTGACAGTTTACTGGATCACATCAGTTTTGGTGATGAGACATGGTGTCACAACTATGATCCAGAGTCAAAACAGCGTTCCATGGAATGGCGATGTGTGAACTTCCCATTGAAGAAAAAATCCAAGATGCGGCACTCATTGGGTAACATGATGTGTTCTGTCTTCTGTGATAGCAAAGGGGTGATCCTTCTGCACTTCCTGGAACTCGGACAAACCATCAACTCAGACCACTACATCGCAATGCTGACTAAGCTGAAGGCTCAAACATCCAGAGTCAGACCAGAGAAGAAGACATTCTTTCTCTTGTAAGATGATAACACCAGGCCCATACCAACTTGAAGACCATGGAGCACATTGCCAATCTTGGCTGGACTGTCCTACCACACCCACCATATAGTCCAGATCTGGCGCCTTCTAACTTCCATCTTTCCAGGCCAAGGAAAGATGAACTGCGTGGGCAACCTTTTGCTAGCAACAATGCCAATAGAGCAGCTGTGAAACAGTGGGTCACCTCTACTACTGCAGATTTTGACAAGCACAGCATGCAGGCTCTTGTTCATTGATGGCAAAAATGCATAGCTACTGGTGGTGCCTATGTTGAAAAATAGTGTTTTGTAGCTGAGAATTTGCTTTATCAAATAGTTTTATTGTGCTCTTTGTATCTGCTGTAGTTTCCATGGAAATAAATAGGAGGCATTAGTTTCAGAGTGACCTATGTAGATTATAAGTGAGAAAGGGGACTAAAATTACAAAATAGTAAGGATAACAATTGACAGAAGTAGTAGATGAATATATTCTGTATGTTTAGTGAAAATCCCACAATAAATTCCAGGAAGATAATTCATGTTAGGCAAGGAAGGAAAAATATCTCCGATAATGTTTACTTTTTAATGCATCTTAAAAAGTTAAAATGTTTGAGTTGGCTACGACATTTCATTGTGTCTCCCTGAAGCTTAGACTCTGACAAAACAGTACTCTCTCTCTTCCAATACTTTTCCTTTTCCTACAGAGTGTGGCCATCTTATCTCAAGCATTACAAACCAAATCTGAATGAGAGATTAAGAGAATCTCACTAAGGATTACCAAAATCTTGTCAAAAGTATTACCTGGTCACCACAACTACTTTGAAAGATGACCCTATTTATTTCTAAAGTCCTATCTTAGAGGGCTAGAGATTCAATAGTTGGTGAAACCTTGAGGAGCCAGAACAGAATGAGATGGCATGCTCACTAGCCAGAGAGAAGACTTGAGGTACAATTCCTAAACATTTTCAAAGTACAAAAGCTTTTATGGGCCTTCAGGATCTTTACTTAATATGCCTAGAGTAGAAGTTTCTCGTCATTTTTCTACAGCATTCAGTCTACGGAATAAAACAACAAATTCTGCAGTTTTCAGGGGGAAATAAAGGGAAAAGAAGTCATATCTTGTCAAAGCGTTATAACTGCTGCATGAAACCACTTTAAACTCCCCAGTCAGCATTCAAAAGATAACACTGAAAAAAGGAGAGAGAGAGCTCTAGAGGACTCTGTTCATCAGTGTTAGTAAAGATATGAGCTAACTTCAGATCTGCTTGTTATATGTTACTGAAATGAAATCATTTCTTTGTTTCCGCAGTTTATATTTTTAGATTTATTGAACAATTATGAAAAGAATTTTGCAATATCCTCCCCCCTCTGAAAAATACAAATCTTTGTTTCCCTATATTTTTAAAGAGACAGCATTGACTGGTATCATTTCTAGCAGAAGAGTTTTTAATTAAGAACAGAAAGTATTGTTAGGATGAGAAAGTTTAATATGTACAGAAAGGTTTGCATTACTTTAACAAAGAAAAATTTATATATGCACATCATAATATCATAAATTTGAGGTGACAAAACTGGGTATAGGAAAAAATCCTGCTGAAGTGCTGGCTAGGAACTCCAGTAAGTCCAATGGGAAAATAGTGCAAGTATATTAATAAAATCATGAAGTTTTATGCTGTAGGTGAATAAAATACAGAAGATTCAACAGGCTGTATAAACAATATAAAATATTTGAGTTTTATAAAAAAGGAAAAAGAAAAGGCATTTCTACTAACAAAGGTGAAGCTAGATCTTTTCCTGCTGTCTCAACAGCATCTCTGTTAGCCAGCTGAACAGTCCTGTTTATTGCCATCTATCTGAGAGCAGCATGTTTCAATGTAAGTGGAAATGTCAGTCAGTGTGTGGCATTGTGGATCAAAGCCCTGCCTCAGTACATGTACCTTCTCATCTCTTCTCATCGGGGCTTCCAATTTGAGACGGAACAGAAGGAGCGAGAAGTCAGCTTCAAACAGATGTTGTAAAATGTCTGGTGGGAACAAGCTCCCCTCAGGAGCCGTCAGATTATGTGGAATAGCATCTGTTAATTTTCATCTGAAAGTCTCCACACTGAAGAATCAGAACAGTGAAGGAAAAAATAATAACAGTAATGAGATGGAGAAAAGGAAGAAAAGAATTGTGGATTACGTGGTGTGTTTGGTGTATTGCTTCTTAGGTTTCTTTCCTTTTTTAATTTTTGCTGTAACTGCCTGCTTTTCCTAGTTAGCAACATTCAACATATAAAAATTTCATCTATTTTAAAGCAAAGACATTATTCAATTTTCAAACAATGGGTGGTTATAGCAAGTAAAAACATGCTCCAGAAGTAGTCATAAGGGTTCCATGCGTATCACAAAGTCCGAAGATGTTCATCTTTCCTTATTTATATAAAAACCCACATCTGTCTTGTACTTTCATTCATCAAATAAGTTTAAGGCACTATTTTAGTCAAAAACAAGTCAGTATCATCGAAGTAAGCTTGTATGTTAAATAAACAGCTTTCTGTCAGGAGTTGAGCCCACTTGTTTTAAGATTTTTTTCCAGGGGTATATTTCCATGTTTGGGTGTGGATTACATCAACTAAATTAACACACACAGCAATAATCTGATTTTGTATTAAAGATCCATATAGCGTTGTTATCACACGGGAGAGATTCCTGGTTCACATTAGTAACTAATTTCTCTCCCATCTTTCCACCTTCCTTGTTCAGAAGCTTAAATTTTTGAGTTGCCCACTTTCTTTTGTTTCTGGTCTTTTTCCATTTTCAAAGAGATGTTGCTACCTCTGAAGAAAGCATAAATGATAGCTCTGTAGGACACAAGAATCAACAGTCGTTGCACATCAGATAAGGAAGCAATCTGTAAGTTTGTTTTCCTTTGTTACTGAACTCTCTCTGCTCACATCAATACCATTACTAATCAGGTCAAGGGATGTACACCAACACCAGTACTTGACTTTTTTATTATAGAAATTCATTATAATTTGATACATACAGAAACACAGACCTATGCATCTCAGTCAACACAAAAGGAATGAAGGCAACTGAAGTTTTAATGACATAACGAGAAAGAAATCCCCCAGCCAAGAGGAGAAACAGTCTAGCCATTTCAGAGAAGAAAGCCTACACTATAAACTAAAATTCATGAAATTCTTTTCCTTTCTTGGCAGTTATACCCTCAGTATAAAAGATAGCTGGGAGACTGAAGAAATGCAGTTCTAAACATTCTTAATTTAGAGGGTGCATAGCCTAACTTTATGTAAACCAAACCCAAACTAACTACCATCTGTAGAAGATCTTGTCCTCTTTTCCTCTTAATTTTAAAAGCCATTCATTTCAAATAATGGATTTTCCCAATCATTAATGTTCTTAATAGAGCAGAACATGGGAAAAATAATTTATAATCACAGTACCTTATCTTGAGTTAGCCTACGATAATGTTATTTTTGATAAGCCATTAATAATATTGAAATAAATAAAAAGATATTTGAAGCACATTTGCTGCAGGGTGCTTAGACTTGGCTGATCCAATACCCTAAAGATATAAACATGACAGAGGCATATGGTTGGGTTGGAGGTTTTCTGGCCTCTGTAAACACAGCCGCAGCACCTCCTTTCAGTCAAGAATTCACCCCAGCATTAACCAGACTGCTCAGCTGCAGACATCAATGTCCTGTCATTAGTCAAGTTCAGGAAATATTCGGCATTTGTTACTCAATCTGCAAGGACAGGAAGTAGAGGAAATGGAAACGCTGGGGGAGGCAGAAGGTTCTGCACTTTAGTAGGTGATGGAAAACAGTGAGAACATTACTGCTCTGTTTGTTCAATCTAGTCATCTAGGGACTTCTAGAGGAACAAAGAGCTTTATCTCCTTTTGTGGGAATAAATATTGCAGAGACAGAATTTGAAGACAAGTTTTGACCTGAGGATAGCATAAAGGAAACTCCAGAGCCAAGAAATGTAAGCTGTGTTACTATCTTCTTCCAAACAGTCGATGTTTTAGATGTACAGAGAGGGATACAGATCTAAAGTGCTGTAGTGGAAAGACTCCCATTCACTTTAACAGGCTTTAGATCACAGTCAGAGTAACAAGACTCAAAAACCTCTATTGCTGTCTCAGTATCTGTCTATAGTTTGAAGATGTTAAAGGTTTTTTTTTTCCTAAGCAATTCCCACAGCTTATTAGCATAACCCTAGAAGTACATCACAAACAGAAAAGGATCATGGACATTATGAAATAGATCACTGCAAAAGACAAGGATAAATGCCATACTCTTGAAGCACTTATATATAAATTGTAGCTGAATTATGATCATTTAAAAATACCATAGTCTAGGAATGAACAAAATCTTTTTTTAAGGGATTCACACACTTCCTACCCTTTCTTCCCCTCCATTCCCATCTCCCAATACCTATAGGTCAAAATACAGACAAACTTCTAACTGCATTAACTTGCTTCAAACAGCTTTCTGTTGCCCAGTTATTTCTCACATCCTCCTGGATCTCCTTGCCATAGCCACTCTTTGGAGTTAAATTTATTACAGCTGTTGGCTTACAGCCTTGACCAGTGTGAGTTTCCTTTTCGCTCAAAAATTAGTGTAGTATGTGACAGGAGTCCTTAATGAAGTGTGGTCAGGAAGGAAGGTGGCCACGCTACTCTATGAGTATGCAACCATCGCATCAAGGAAGCTTTAGTCATCTGAAGGGGAAGCTGAATTGCTTGTTGGAGAATATCAGTTCCCATTTTAAATTGTGGGGAAGGAAG
The DNA here is from genome assembly GCA_013396635.1 of Penelope pileata. Taxonomy (NCBI): domain Eukaryota; kingdom Metazoa; phylum Chordata; class Aves; order Galliformes; family Cracidae; genus Penelope; species Penelope pileata. The sequence goes on along the minus strand of WBMW01001216.1, from coordinate 579,404 downwards.
GAGGTGGTTGTGGTAGGCCTGCTGCTGTATGTGAGAGGCAATGGTGATCAAGAAGCATTACTGGAAGTAGCTGCCGACACAACATACATCTGAAATCCTGTTTCAAGAATTCAAATGGGCTTGATCTGCAGAGACATCATCTGCAGTTTCAACACAACCTGATGAAAGTTGCAGATGCTTGCCTCATTTGGAAGACAAGTCCCTAAATACATATTTGGTAACCCTGTGTATTGTCACACGCACTTTTAAAGTGATGCTGAAGAAACTGGTAAAGGGATAAACAGCTCCTCTCAAGTTATGCTGTCAATTCGCATTCAGCTTGAATCAGTAACAGCTGGACAGCAGATTGATAGGCTAATTTAAATGACTTCTCACAGAGGCAATGCCATAATAGGCATTAATTAGATTCTCTTATGGGGATACACAAAAGGACTAAAAGCCTGGAGAGAACATTATCTCTCACAATTAGCTGAAAAGAGCATAGGGAGTAAGCTGTAGGGATAGCCTAAGGACAACTCTTAGCCAAAATTCCTCCTGGGTTATCTGTAGAGCACGTGTTGCATGATGCTGAAGTGGTTCATTCTAACCGGCTTGTCAGCATGGGGCAGCCCCAGCAGGGTCCTCAGTCCAAACATTTGGGTACTTAATATCAGGAAACCTAGGAGGGAATAGCTCCTGCAGTAGCCAGAGGGAATGCAGAAGGGCGGGACACAAGAATGCAAACACATATGTGTTCGTCCTCACATACTTAGCTTTATGTAGGTTTTTTGTTCCTTTTCTTTTTTATGGAAAACAAAGGCTTTCAAAGTCATATTTATCAGACTAACATGCCTCTGCTGTTGTATGCATGAGGAAAAGGCATGGCTAGTTTTGTTTCCCTCTTTTCCTTCCCTTTCTAATGCTTCCTTGGGAAAAGGAAAGGGCAAGAGAAACTGTTGCAAGCCCAAACAAAAATAAATTATTTCTGTAAGAAATTATATCTAAAAGTGTGTATGTGTCTGAAAAAAATAGTAAAGAAGGACTACTACCTGCAATGAACATTTCATAGAGCAATTTTGTTCTTCATTCTAAGTCTTATTAGTCAGCCAAACTAAATGGCAGTAAAATACTCCTTGTACTGCTGCAGGTACAGTACTTGGAGGGATTTTGGTTGCTAGCAATCTCAATTCTACATCCTCTGGTCACTTAATACGTAGTCAAAAGATCTACAGAATCACTAATATTCTTACTGAGATTAAAATTCCATACGTGAGGAATCAATTAATTGTTGATGATGACTGATATGCTACCACACAAGGATTCTGTCCTTAAAATATACAATTTTTAAGAACGTTTTGACAGAACTATTATAGTTTAACCATGAAATTCTAGAAATACCATGTTAGCATCTCATATTCTTAATCTTCATTGGGGCAGATCACTTCCGAATGACTTAGATTCAAGGCCAAGCATGGCAATGTCCCATTACACGTAAACCTTCCATCTCCAGTTTGAGGGCTGATAAGTTTCAAAGGACAAGCTAGATGTACTCATCACTAGCAGGCTATGCCTAGCAACAGTGAGAACACATTCCAAAGCTAACTTCTAGCTAACCCAAAATGCTGCTTTTTAGGTTCTTATTTCCTAAAGACTGAACCCATAGAGAGAAGCTGTTGGACTGAAAAGAGCTTCATTTTTTTGCTGTTCTCTGACAGAAGCACAACACATGGCATTCACCAGGAAGATCTGGAGGAAGAGTTTCTGTGTTGGTTATATTTCTAGATGCTCCCATCCCCTTTTTTCACTCCTTTTTTTTAAATTTACCAGTTACAGCAATCTCTATCTGTTGACTCCTGGATGTCTCCCTGGTATTAAAAAAGGGAGAGTATTAAAAAGAGTATTAAAAGTTCACAGGTCAAGGCTGAAGCAATAGTTTCTACAAGAAGAGGTAAAATTAGCTTGTCTTGCTCTTATCCCCATACCATATTGAAAACAATGTTTTTAATCTAACATTAACTTGTGAGAATAATAATTGGATATGCTGCCATATTTTTCATTTTTTATAGATGTTTACATTTCTGTTCTCTCTGATGGATCTACTGTATGGAATGGCAGTTTCATTGGCTGTGTGGAATCCAGCAAACAGAAACATCTCATCATGCATTAGCATCTGCATGGGGTTTGGCTGAATGAGAGGTTCACATAAAGCCCAGGGTATTGCCAATCTTTTAAGACAATATCAGCATATTGTTACTTCATCATGCATGCTAACATTTTCTCATTACAATTTTTTTTTTAAATGCAAAAGAAAAAAGAAAGAAGAAAGAAATAGAATACTAAAGGGAGTATAGAATAAACATGCTACAGTAGTAGTGACGATATATCAATATAAACTCTTTGCAGTATTTACCACCCATCCAGAAAACCATTAACGTCAGATAATGCACAAAGAAGCATCAGTTCACCACTTCTGTTGGGCTGGACTGCGTGAGCACAGAGTTGGGAACAGTGCTCCCAATCCTTCTACTTTTGAAAAGAAAAACAAAGAAAACCACCTTCAAAACCAGCAGAAGCTGCTAAACAGAGTGATGACTTGATGATGTTGTGGTTGTTGATCCAAATTCTTTCCCTGCACACCCATCTTCACTCTCAGAAAAAAAAAAAAAAAAATCCAAGAGAGGACGAAAATCTTCCACACTCAATGAAATTACCCTGTGCATAGGATGAAAAGCAGCAAGAAAAAGACTTTCGTGTTTCATAGGACGAGTGTCTACATTTGCCCCTTTTTTGTTCAAGTTGATCACAAAAAGTTTGCAGAAGACTGCAACAGACATTCAAAAGGCACAAAACCACTGTCAGAGGATCCTTATATTAAGAGTCAAGTTGAAAGGATATTCCCTCCAGCAGCACACTTCAGTTTGGAGTCCTCTCCTGATCAGAACCAAGTGCTGTCCATAGAATCTGTCTTCAAGGTTCTAAAAATAAATTGATCTATATGTGACTGTACTGCAACACAGTGAGTCAGATCAAGGAGTAAGAGCCATTTTTAGACTATGAAGTAAACCTTACCCTGAATTAAATGCTAACTCTGTAGACAGAAGAGACAAGTTTTTGCAGCATAATAATTTGGAGACACAGGAAAGGGAGGAAGGACAGAGAAGTCATTGAGCGAGGGGAGGAAAACCAGCATCTTCTGAGCAATGTCTTTCTCTTCTATAATAAAGATGTAGTAATAATAGAAAAAGAGAATAATAATGATAATAATGATAAATAAGAATAGTATCAACTAAATCAGAAGTTCTTTAAATTCAGTTTGAACTGAAAATATCAGGATGAACAAAGGCAATACTGTGGCAGGAGTTGGGACACATCAGGCAGGAGCCTGTTATGCAGGAGATGCAGAAGGAGCAATCTCTCCAATTCTGACATAGCCTATGTCTCCTCATCATCCTTCACTTTGTCTGTTAGACCACAAGAGATTTGCCTCTCCTGCCTTAAAAAATCTTTCTTCAAAATCAGCAGTGATGTGTGTAAGCAAGATTGCAAGCACATCAAGGGTTTAGCAGATGATGTGTACTCTGCTTTGGGCTTGCACAACCTACATTTTGTTGCACCTTTCCTGTAGCAATGGCTCTGGTCTAAGGGGCAGAAATTAGGCGTTTCAATTTTTACCATTTACATAGGCTATACCCGTATTTAGAGGCAATAATTCTCCAGCTTTAGTAGTTTGATAAATGGAACTCAATGCTTGAGGAGCCATTTCTCTTATCAAAGCACATCTTTTTCCAATCCACCAAAATTATGTCTTTGTTTTTCATGATACAGTATTTAATACTGTTATAGGAGACAACACAGCACACCTGGTAATTGTCAAAAAAGAGTGATTATTGCATATGACTGCCCTGTGACTCCTGATTAAAAGGTGCTAGATCTTTCTGGTTCACTTTGCAGAACCATGTGTATTTTCAAAATCCAAAACACCCCATTAACTCTACAGAGACATTTTTCAAACCACATAACACGAACACCTGCAGTTTGTTCACAACAGACTGTGGTACAGTAGCTAGTATATTTGTATCTTAAAATTATAATAATAAAATGTATTCATTTATAAGGAAATACATAATTTCTTTGTAAATAAGGGAATTAGAAACCTTGTGCAAAATAGCCAGTCATTCTTATACAAGACCTGTAAGTTTAAAACCAGAGCGTTTTTAAAAGATTATGAACTAGAATATTATTGTCTGTGGTTGACAAACTATATACAAGCATTTAGAAAACCACAAGGAGGGCAGGACCAAGAGAGACAGAAGGAAAACAAAAGCTAGCTTACAACACCAGTTTAGTTCAGGGTCAGATACCTTTATCACAAGTGCAGTCCTCAGTCAGGCAGTGATTTTACTGCCCTGTTAAGTTATCACAACCCAGAAGAAGCCTGTCAGAAGACAATTTGGATGTTGCCCAGTGTTTGCAGTGTAATTTAGCAACTTTCTGTATGGTTGTAAGCATAAATCTAAACCTAATTATACAGCTGGAAGTGTTGAATGTTTTGTTGTGAATTAAAGCAACGGGTGTCTAACATATTCACACTAACGATTATTAAAACTTCTAAATTCTACAGAGAGGGACCTAAAAAGCATGGTACCCTGTAAAACTTAATAAATAATTTATCTTAGAATACAAAAGGTTCTATAGGCCAGATTTTCATATATATATAAGCACATTTTATGTAAGTGAAATGGTGTAAATGGGACATTAATATAACAGCAATTCCACCCTTATAAGTGAATTCTAAAGTTCTGTAGAAAAGTCACCAATCACTATTAAATGCTGCACTTCTCTGAACAGTGGTTTTGTGAGAAATATTTTTATTATATCAGGTGCAGACCAACCTTCTTTGCTACATTTATTGATGCACACACTATTTATTACAGTCTTATTTTTGCAAGAGAATTTTTAATTTAAGTTTTGAAGTATGATGTTAAAAAGAAAATCTTACTTTTTGTTGTTACAGCTGTAACATCCAACAGCCATCCAGTATGCAATTAACATTAGTTCACTTGCACAGAGCAGAATGATTTAAAAAAAAAAGCTTTCTTGATCTAACTCATTGAAAGCAGATATGAGATATGACTCTGGTAGCTGGAATTAACATTTTGTTCATGTCTGACACCCAATATGGGCCAGATGAGTCCAGCAGCTTGGCTGATTTCCTTGTACGACACCAAAGCAGAACAGTTTGGATAATAGTTTATTGGCTTCATTCACTGGAACAATGCAGCCATCCAGAATTCTCTCCACATCCTCAAGTTAAAGCGTGTGTGAAGTTTTAATGTTTTTTTTTACTTACAAAAAGGTTCTTTCAGTGCTGGGTAGTGCCAGTAAAAGAATACTAGAACTAAAAACCATTTGCTAAGGAATCATTTCTCAGGGCCTCTGGTCTGCAGACAACATGGCTATAGTGATGTTCTATCAACACTGAGCAAAGGGCTCCCTCAATATCTTCTGTCCTGATAAAACCCCTTGAGCTCAAATGGATTTTGGATGACATCTCCCTGTCCCATGGTTCTCCCAGTGTGAAGCTACTCCACACAAAGTGTGGGTCCCCTCAACTCTCACATTGCAACCGACTCCCATATTGTTTCCTAAATACCATCTCACGTGCTCCTGTCACCTAACTGTTAACTGAGATTCTGCAGCTACTGTAGACTCCTGCATTCAGAAAGACAGTGTCCACCAGACAGGAAAGCTGTCTAGATAAGTTGGTCAGACCTGCTACGATGGCAGAACAGGATGACATCTCCCACAGGGAATTATCAGCAGCATCAACAGGTGTTAGGGCAATACACTGTGCAAGTGCTATATGTGGTAAGCGCAACAAGCTCCAGTTGAGTAGCAGCCATTTTCTGACCTAGAGCAGCAAAAATCTGATAGAACTGATAACAGATGTGTCCCATGGAAGAGAACATTTTGTTTACAGGATTTTGAGAGTAAAATTGTAACAAGTCTCTATGAATGTCTCATACAGCTTTTATTCAAGTCAGGCTGCAAGAATTCTTCCTCTTTCTCTACAAACGTATCATACTTTGTGTTGTTTCCATTTACTTCATAGGATTGTCTACAGCTTGCTATCCAATGAGATAGTTATATATTCAGAAAAGGAGGGAACATAAATGTCTGATTCTCATTTTAAGATGTGACAGTTTCACTGTATCAGGGGCAGCGTGTAGCTCTCCTTGCCTGGCTGTAGGAGTTGGAGCAACCACTAACATGTGTGAATATTATTCTAACACTTGGGGTGTCATAGGCCAGCTAGAATCATACCAAGTGAAACACTAGGTTTTATTGTCCAGTATGTTAAAAACCATAATCTCCCACACACATTTTCACAGTTTGGCATAGAAGCAAAATTAACAACAAAGCAGAGACAACTTTCGTCTGCCAACCTTTGTCAATTTAGCTAAAAATTCATCCTGTGCATTTCTGTACATCTATGGGATGTCTTTGTTGTATAAGCATACTACTTTTATACTTCTCTTCCAGTATTTTCATCTCTCCAGAGTATGTAAGTATGGCCTTGGAAACATGTCTCAGTATAGCCATCTGTTTCCGAAATTTGCATCCATGAATTCCTTGTAGAGTCTGATTTTCAGAGAGATAATTTCATACTTTCATGGATATGAAGAAAAAGAAAATTCAAACACCACTGTAAAGATAAACAGACTGTAACCCAAGATTTGAATGCGGTAGCCACTGTTCCAACATCCTCACATCTTCACACATGCTACCCCAGGTAAACAGAATGTCTAACTTCTAATGCAAAGCTTATTATTTGGCTTGACCTCTAGGATCCTGAGCATTCTGGGTCTTGAGCTCAGTGAGAAGCCAGTTTGGGCCATCATCAAATTACTAATCATCCAAGGAGGCACGCTACTACAGAGGGTGTGAATTAAATGAAATAAAAATATAATTATTCCACTCAAAAAATCCGTCATCTTAGTACATCTGCCCAGTTGCTACACAACAGAACTTAGTAGATTTTTTCTGAGACTGCTTACACTATCGAAACTCTTAGATTTTTCCATCACTGAATCAGGTTACAGTTTAGTACGCAGATATCTCTTTCCTATTGATGGTGACATGTACTTCTTAAAACCCACATAGGAAGTTTAGCAGTGCAGAAGGTTAATGCTTTACATACACCGTGATAAAAGCATGGATCCCTCCTAGCACAAAAAGCTAGAGTTCAGAAGAGATTAAGGTATTTACCCTTTAATAACCCTGTAAGTGAGCACAGTGGTAGTGATAAAAGAAAGTGTTAACTGTACTTAGCACTGACCAGCAGGAGAAAAGAGCACTAAAGCTGGACCAGATAGCCTCAAGGTGATAACCCACAAATCAAGAGTGTCCTGAAAGGGTGCAGGGCCAGTCTTTTAATCTCCTGAGGCGCAGCTGAAAAGTCTTCATCAGGAAAAGTAAGTGGTGAGTATATCATGACCACTATGGGAGACTGCTAGCTACTGGCAGTGCTGGAATCCTGCATAGGTCTCCCAGGCTAAATGGGAGGAAAATGGCTCAAAAATGCCTTTTACATGCCCTTCTGAACTGCACTATGCATTCGTTAGGTGGCTCTGACCTGGACTTTGGCTAAATCTACCCTGCTTTCCCCCTATGACTTTGTGAAATAAGGGTTACAAGTCAGCATGGACAATAAGAAAAACAAAACAGAGAATAACACTGAAGAGAGAAAAAAATCAGTGAATGCTAAATACTTTTCAAAAAGTCTGCACAGAAGCTGAGCATGCAGTAAGCTTCATAGTTTCAGCATGTCTTTGCTCTGTATTCACAAATATGGGGAAGTAATCATTATTTTTAAAAATCCCATAAAAGGTATCCTTTTTTTTCACTCCATAAATGAGTAATGGCTTGATCATTTAGCACCCATGAGTCATAAGTTTTCCCTTGTAAATAGGATAAGATCAAATCCCATGGCAACATGTTCAGTCATATTTAAGTCTTAATTGTGCATTTTTACCCTTTCTTCCTCTGCCTTCCACCTTTAGAGGATTTTCTTCCCTATGCAGTTTGCTGTGTTACAAGGACTCCGTTTCATTCATTTACAATACTTCAAAACACAGAGCCTGATTTTTTAAGCAGATCCAGAACAAGGATGTTAGAGAAAAAAAAAAAAAAACACACCGACACTTTTACTGGCATTCACACATTCAAAATGTTCACCATTTCACTGCATTTGTAAGCAATAATGTTTCCCCATTGTCTCAGATATTGGGAACACTGACATGTCAAATTTTGTTGTTGTTGTTGCTGTTCTGTCCCACCTTATCCTTGATCAAGGAGAAAAAAAAAGAGAATGGCTTGTAGACTTTAATCATGATGCAGTCAGTACACATAGACTGCTAGCAAGATTCTCTGTGTCTGGAAGGTAATAAAAAAAAATCTTGAGAAAAAACATTTTGGATTTCATTGCTCCCTTGCTATCTCTATGCTTTGGAGAAGAACAAGCAACAGTCACATTTTTCAATGCCTTTTGAGCAGAGCCGAACACACAAATCCCATTATTGTTAATGGGATTTCTGCACATAATTCTGAATACTTTGAACACTCTCCCGTGAAGTTTCTCCCAACCCCTCAAGAAGCAGGAACAATTCTACTTTATTTAAACATAATCTCACTGACAGGTAATTTTGTGACACAAAATTTATTGCTGGCTTGTCCTTTGAGAGCATGTTTCACCATTAATGTTTCCTTTTAAAAACTCGAGCATACATTAAATGCTCATACCAAGCTTCCTGGTGTTTTCCTTGGAAAATCTTGCTTTATGTGGTATTTCGCATTATCCAAATCCCTCTTTACTTCCCCCTCCTCTTCTTCGAATACTCAGGACACCTTTGAAAATGAAATATTTGATCTCCAAAGACCCTACTGGTAAAATATTTTTTTAAATAAACCCTTTACAGTATTCACCTATTACCTCAGACATTCATGTGGTATAAATTTTAAATAAACGTCTACCAGCTCGCAATTGATCAAGTGAGCTAGAGGCCATGAATTTAACATGACTCTTCCTGCAGGCTGCCTCTTACAACCTACTGTTTGCCACAAGACTTCAATGCAGTCATTAACAAAGAGGGCCACGGGCTCACGATCCTACAGGCTAAAAGGCTATCTTGGATAGCAAGATACTCTGCTTTGGCTTTCGGCCCTTCTGTAACACAAGTGGCTTTAGCTCATGTGCATTTATGTCAGTGAGTCATTCGGAGATCTCAGACATACCTTTGAGATGGTGAATTGCTGAAACAGGTCATGCTATCAATTAACATGAAAAACAAAGTAATTTCCTACATACGAACAGGCTACAGGACTGGAAGAATGAAATTAAAACCACCATTAAGTCACATGGCCCAAAAAGACTTGAGCACAGCTATTGCACAGATCACAGTCATAACACATTAGAAATGCACAAGCTAGGACTTGAACACTGAGGCTTAACATACATCATCATTACCTTAGAGGGAAGGCTCTCGAGCTCTAATAAGAAAAGTATCTGATGAGATGAAAAGTTAAGAATAGGACCTACGTAGCTAACTTAAAATACTTGGGGTGTTCTCGTGGCCACAGTGCTGGGGGGGGGGTTCAACGAGTAAGGCTTGCACTATCATTCTGCCAAGGATGTCCAGTGTTGCTCTGAGACAAAATAACTGAAATCAGCAAATTGTGCCTGCCTAAAATCCTGCACTCTCCATTCCAAAAGAGTTTCTCCTGTTCTTCCTGAGGCTTTACGCCACTATGGTTCCTAATGAGCAGTTTGCTTAATTGGTATCAGCACTCTCAGTTTTAAAAATATAAATTTTGCATAAACGATTATTATTAATAGCATTAATTGCTCAGGGGCACAAACCACTAATAATCTCAATGCTGCATAAACATCCAACAAAAGGGAGTGAGGTAAGTGTACAGTGCCACAGGGAAGGACTTCACCTACAGAGTGAACATCTCAGGAAACAATATGGGAAAAAGGAATTTCTCCTACTTCTCCCAGGAAAGAACAGGAAACAATATTCCCTTCAGCAGAGTACAGTTAGAAGCAAGTAGCCCCATTTTCTAGAGTATAAGCAGGACCCTCATCAGTTCAAAAGCCTCATTTCCCCATTGCCAGCCACTCTGAAAAAAAAAAAAAAAAAACAGATCTGGCAGCTGAGTTGCAAAGTCCTGCCCATGGGGTTCCTTGGCTCTTCACCCCAGTGGTGTGCATTACTTCTCTGCAGGACTCAGAGGAAAGCTCTGGTGTAATCCTACCTCAGTGTCTCTGCTCCTGCTCTCTGGAGACCACTGGATATATCCCTCAGGCAAAGTACAATGCAGACCAAAAAAGCAGCAATTAAGGTTGGAAAAGCAGTTTTATACATTTGCTGCTGGGACTCACAACACTGCTGATCGCCTGATAAACAGCTGCAGCTTCTGACTTTCAGAGATACCAGTCTGAGCTTTGTAAGGCAAATCTCACGCTGGGCATCAGAGCTAGATACTATTGATTTTACTAGATTGAAGTTAAGTGAAAATCTTCCACTAGCAGAAATGCAAACAAGACTAAGCCCACAATTTATTAGAAAGACATAACACTGAATAAACAAGTAAAATACAAGACATTTTATGGCAAGGTGTTTTCTCCCTTGTGGGAAAAATCATTTCCAGATTCAAACACATTGCAGTAACATGCATTTCTGTAGTAAATACCATCTGAGGATCTTAACTGCAGCCTTCTGGCAAACCTGCTTTCCAGAAATCATTGACTTTCCCATTTAAAGGGCGTCCTAAAAGGCTGACTCCAGAAAATCACACAGTATTTCCATTCTATATCATCTTGATCATCTCCATCATCACCGCAAAGCTATTAGTGTGTGCACACATGCTAAAGCACACCAACACACACACGCGTGCGTAGGAATAACTAGGGCAATGGAAAATATGTTCCATCTTTGCTCACATATTCCACATACAAGCTAATTCCTAAACCACAGGGGAGCAAATGTTTTATAAAGCCCTCTTATCCTACAACTAAATACCCTTGCTAACGAAGAGTTAGCAGTACAGCCGTCACTATCAAAAGCACTAACTTTTAGATTAGTGGCAGTTGGCGACTCAGTCATCCATTTTTCATTTTAAGGAAACCTTTTTAGGACTGCACTCTTATTTTCAGGAGGACTATAAATGCACTTCTCATGTTTTTATTTTATTTATTCTACCCTGGGGATTTTGTTCCCTCTTTGCAAGCAATAAATTTTTCTTTAAATCTTTTTTGGTACTAATATATTTTAAAACAGATCAGACAAGGAGAGCAAAAACACAGGCCTCCTCTCCAAACGCTTTGGCACAGCATGACCCCTCCATGGTGTTTGTAATCAAGTTGTGGTCACCAAGCGGAGCACTAATGACCTCTGCAAAAATGTAAAGCCACATGTGTCAGAACAGGGCTCTTAGGCCCCTGCTCCGCTCCCCCCCACCTTGCACATAAGGCCGCTGTCCCCTTACCAAGCTGACACTCTCCACCATATAAATTAGTGAAGAGAAAAGCAAGACAGAAAGACAGACAGACAGACAGAGACACTACGGCAGCTTTTAAAGTCGTTGCTGTAAAGGATTTATCTGAAGGTCTGAAGGGACAGCACTCAGGCCTTGACAGAATGAGTTACTACGGTTCATGGGGGAAGGAGGAGGAGGAGGGAAAGCAGCCTGGGAGGAGAAATCCTCCAAAGTCTCGTGTCTGAAATGCTCTTGGAATATTTCCAGTTAGCAGTTCAGAACAATGTTGACATTTAGCCTTTTCCTAATCAGCGCTGCCCGTCACCCAGGGCAGAGATTCCTGTGGTATGACGGAGCGTGGCCGCAGCCGGGCCCGACGTCCTCGCGCCATATCACCACTCTCTGCCCCCAGCCACTGCCACCAGCGCCCATCCGAGCACCCATGTCCCACCCGCTGCTTTCAGCCCCACAGTGATGGCTGTGGGCTGAGGCCATGCAGATATTGGCTTTACAGCACAATGCCACCAGCCCTGCAGGCCTGAAGCACTGCTGGTGCACCACAGCCTGCCCCAGTGGAGATTACAGGGCAAAAGGAGAAACCTCACGTGTTTTAATAAGTTCGTGTCGTGCTTCATCCATCATCACAGAGCAAAAAAGCCAGTCTGGCACAAGCTGGGCCTAAGCTGCTCTCAGCTCAGAAGCATCAGGTCTGGAAAAGGTCAGGGAGCCCTGGAGCTGGCACTGGCAGAGCGAGTTAAGACATGCTGCACTGCAGACTGCCCCAGCTATCAGGAAAGCAAGGACACCAGAGGGGAGGAAAGCACTCCCTGCACAGAGCATGGTGTTCTGCAGCAGCTGTCCATCATCGCAGACACCTGGGTGCACATCCCACTGACACAGGCAAGGCATTTTACCATTGTCACATAAGGAGAGGTAGTTAAGCAGCTGCTCGACTTAAATTCAGTCCTCTGATTGCAGTGATTTTAACTGCACTGAGTTTGTGTGGAAGTAGATGTGGCTACATTCACATCAAATAATATAAATACAGGACTAGGGTCAGTAGATACAAGTAGAATCATTTTCATCGTTATTTAGGAATATAGTCAATTAATTTTCTGTGAAATTAATAAATTTCTTAAAATTGCCAAATACCTCTCACAAATTTCCTTCAATTCAGTCTTTTGAAAGACCTGAGGCAGAGACATTGCTCACAACTAATCTGCACATCTGAAGTTTTTACTAAACAGTAGGGTGTAGCTTTGAGCATGAGTACAGCTTGGACTTCACCAAAAGCACATAGGTAGTGTTGTGCAGTCAGCAGAACTAGCTAATGACTGAAGCTTGCACATCCCAAAGTATTTGCAGTGTACTGAAACTGAAGTAGCCTATTTCAGCTGCATCAGACCTGCGCACAGACCTACCTCTGGGAAAGCCTGGAGAGAAAAAGGCTCAGTGAGACAAATTTGCTATGGCCCCAAAAACGGTGCAACTTAAATCTTACAACATTTTACACGTGTTCCCCCTTTTCTGACAAGTTTCAATCTGTGACAAGATTCTTTTGAAGTTTTCACTAACATTTTGACAAGCAAGATACAAAACAAAGAGAATAGGTCACAGATTTTATGGAAAAACGTGGGCACAGTTAAGGTCAGAGAAGAGGTGTTAAATGGGCAGTGGTAGTCACCAGGGGAGAATAAAGTGCTGCGGTGCCTTTAGACAGGTCTTGATGAGCACCACACATGCCAGCCTTCACCTGGGCTTTGAAGAGGAGAGAGAGCAGATCTGAAGCATGATGTAAGTGGAAGAAATCAGCTATGGTAAACTCAGTCACAGTTCAAAAGTAATTCTTTAGAGGAACTTCTTTTTTTTTTTTTTAATGCTTTTTTATTCTGTTCCCAAATCTGTTAGCTTTTATCAAAATCATATATTAAATATTCCAGAATTCACCTTCCATTTTTGTGAAAATAAATCAAATAATTACCTTCTTTATGATTGCGATAATATATAGTTTAATATCCATATTCTCAGCTCTTCTGACTTCCAAATTTATCACCTTTTAAGAAGCAACAAGAACAAAATGGGGGAGGGGGGGAGGGAAAGGATGTTAAAGGCACTTGGAAGAAATCAACGTCCTGATTCCTGCTAAAGAGGAAGGGCAGACAAGAATGGAGAAGAAAAGCAGAGGGGGCTCAGGGAAATCTGTCTAGGAGAAGAGGAAGAAATTTAAGAAAATCTCTGTGCCCCTGTGTCAGAATTGATAAACAATGTTCTCAACCAGTGACATAGCCCAGAAAATCCCGTGTCCTGTGCTGTTTTGGTTTCTCACAGAGCATGTTCTGAATAAAAGACCAAAAAGAGACTTATGTGAAAAAGAATATTGAAATAATTCTAATAAATCAAGCAACCATAGAAAAATCTATTTATTCAGCACAGAATGTTCTTTAAAGGTGCAATGACTTTTAAAATGAGTATGCCAGTGCTCAGCTCTCACAAAAACAGACAGTTGGTAAATTCGACTGCTGCAAACTGCTCTACAAAAAACTTAAGAGCAAATACTGCATCTCAAGGATGTAGCATGTAACAGATAAGTCTTAGCGTGCTGAAACCAATAAAAGCTTTGCTAATAGCTTCATTGGGACTGAGAACCAACTGAAAAAGATTACTTCCAAAACATTTATCCAACACAATGGCTGAGACATTTATTAGACCTACATTAGTTATCCTCCAAACTCTTCATATGAATTTTAACAAAATATACATTCACTAAAAGAAGTATTAAGTTACATCCCAGCCAAATTTGTTGTATTTAGTGCATTACGACGTGAGCAAATGGGATATTGCTTTCCAAGACTTTTCCAAAGATGAGGTGGAAGTCTTTCACCATGCGTTCACTAGCAGGCTGTTCCTTCCTCCCACCCATCCCCAAAGGCCCTATGACTCTCACAGCACATTCCCCTCAGCCCAGGAGGGCTGGACGCCGGTCCCCGGCAGCCTGCCAGTGCCAGCATGTCGGCCAGACGCGTCCCTCCCTGCCCAAAGGGGCAGAGTGTGCTCGCTGCGGTGCTAGCTGCGCCAGGGCAAGGATTAGTTACCAGCATTTTTTTAATCTGAAAGAGCACGTTTTAAACCAGGGTCACCATCTTTTCCATTCTGTCATCTCCTGTGTGTTGAAAGCTGCTTAGCAGGGGTAGGCAAGAGCAACAACACAAAGTGCCCAAATTCAGTGCAAGGTACCTTTCAAGCTAATGCAGACGCTTGACAATAGTTACCATTATTTATTTTTTACCTCTCCAACTGCAATTTACCACTGTTAGAGACACAGAAAATATGTTTAAATCCTGCACTTACAGCTAAATCAGGAGTTAAGAGGCACCAGCATTCGTAGCAGAAATAGAAATCGCCCTGTTTTCCTTTATGTGTAAGTAATTCCTGCTGAAACCAGGCATCCTTAGTAGAGATGGCTGCCACCACAGGGAGAATGAATCCAGAGACCTCACTGGAAGGCACACACCAAAACTACAGACTGATAGTTTGACATCTCAGAGACATATCATTCTATTTTCCCTATTATTCATCTATAATAGTTTATTACGTCCTGCCATTTGCTTAAAAGATGTAAGAAGCTATGTAAGCAGAGCTGGAAAGTATCCACAGTATAGAGACAAATACAGAGAATGGAGAGAACTGAATGCTGTCAAGATGATAAGAGATCTTTTCTATCTTCCCACTATAATCTCTTGAGTTTGAATGACCATGAGACTCACAGTGTTTTTAGTTCTTAGAATACCTGCTCTGGAAGCAAGTGACTTTAATGTTCCATTTAAAAAGAAAACTTACATTACTAGCCTTCACGGATACAGAGAAAACCTTAGAAGCATGACTTGAAAGCATGTCTCAGCATACTCCCACAGGACAAAAAAACAGATGTCAAACAAAAAAAGGACACCCATTATTAATTTCATCATTATTTGTGCCTTACTCTAGATTAGAGCCAGAAATCTCAGTCCTCCAATGTAAAACATTCATTAAAATTGAAATGATTTGCTACATACAAGCCTCTAAAGTAGAAAAGACTACTTTGCAGAACATGTCTAAAGAAAAAAAAATAGACACAAAAGAAACCTAAACATATGAGTTTACAAAACTTAACAACAAAACAAATTCTAGATCCAAACAGGCCACAGCATTACAGAAGGAAATGTGATCTGAGAGAAAAGAGTTTCCATCCTCAGTAAAAGTCTGATTAAGTCACAGCTAAAACGGTGGACCTAAAGAACATGCTTTAGATGAATTAATACACATTTTCAGGATAAGACTGAAGACTATGTGAAAAAAAAAGGATGATGGAACTGGCTCTTTGGGCTTGCATTCCAAAGCCATTCTCCATAGGACAGACATGTATCAGGTCCTGGTCAGCATCATGTAGTAAGTATTGTGGAAGCATAGAGAGATACAGGAGCTAGAAAAAGAAACGAACTACAAGACTGGAATCAGCACCAGATATGCACAAGCAACTAATTCAGTTTGATGGGCCAGATCCTCTTTGGAGCCGAACAGATGATCTGCTGGGTTACAGGAATGCCCCTACCTGACACAGGTGGGCTCCTCCAGAATAGGTGACAGCATCTCAGGCCAGTTATAATGGGAGAAAAAATGCCTCTGGTCCAGGGGATTTCAACTGTATAATAGCTTAATCTCCTCCAGAAGTTGATCTTAAATCTAAACACTTAAGGGCAAATTCCAGACACTTCCTCTTTTTGATAAACAGATGTTCGCAAGATAAGGTTAAAATGGGAAAATGGCTGCTACTTCTAACACTGCCCTCTATCAGCCAGAGATGAAGAAAAACAGAAGAGTTCATCAAATTCTTTAGAAAACAGACACAGAAAACGTGGAAAACATTTAAGTGCTGATTACAAGAACAGAAAACTCAAAGAATAGATCAAATCAAGTGGATGTTGGATGACAGACAGAAAACAATGTCAGAAATTATTAATGTTCCAGCCTAGGACCTAGGAAATTTCACTTTGGTTTCTTGTTCACCACTGATTTCTTTGTGATCTTTGGAAAATTTCTCAGCCTCTCTCAGCCTCAGTTCACCAACTGTAAAATAAGGAAAGAAATGCTTCCTCACCTTACAGGAATGTTAAAAGGAATTTAGGTAACACAGGAGCAGAAAGTATGAGGGCTGCTCTGAAAGTAATGCCTCCTAGTTTATTATGTTGATCTGTGATGTCAGAGGTGGATGTTGGGGTTCGGCAGTAGAAGTTGAACCTTCCCACCCATATTCCATTCCATTTTATTGCTGTGTGACAGATAGCAGCAGAGGGGCACTCTGACACAATGGTGCCTGACACAGAAGTGAGTAGGAAGCAAAGGGGTGGAACTGATTTCTTCCATGCAGAAAAAATGGCACCCACTGACATTCATTGATGTTTGCTGAATGTCGATGGAGACCAAACAGTGGATGTGAGCACAGTGAAGCACAGTGAGGTGGTGGTAGCGCGCTTCAGCAGCGAAGACAGTGGGTCACCTCCACTGGTGCAGATTTTGACAAGCGTGGCACACAGGCTCTTGTTCATCACTGGTGAAAATGCATAGCTGATGGTGGTGACTGTGTTGAAAAATAGTGTTCTGTAGCTGAGAATTTGCTCTGCCAAACAGTGTTATTGTGCCCTTTGTATCTGCTGAAGTTTCCATGGAAATAAATAGGAGGCATTACTTTCAGAGTGACCTTAGGTTCCTCTGATACAATGTCTTGAACAGCTAAAGTAATTAAGCAGTAGGAATTTTTTCTAAATATACAGTTCTTTGTCACAGAAATAAAGAATAATAGTAGTACGTAAACATGTCTAAAATAATGTACTATTAATTTGCTGGAAGCTAAAACGTACTGCAGAAGGTGCTTTAAACAGAGTAAGAAAAACTTGACTTCTTCCATACATCATGATAATTTGCAGAAAAATAAATTGAAATGGGAGCTAATTACCAAACGTATTTTGTAAAGGCAACAGAATGCTAATACACACAAGAACCGTAACTAAAAGCAATTTCCTTTAACTTTTCAAAACCAAGATAAAAACAAGAGCTAAACATTAGATTTATCTCAAAGGAGTTGAACACATTCAAATGCAGGACGATTTTCATTTTATTTCTCCTTTTTTCTTTTTCATTTAAAATAAAGTTGTTAATGTCCTGTTGAATTTGACATTCACAAGCCCTGCAAACACTGATTTTCCTTCTGAAAGTAGTACACTTCATTTTTTTTCTCATTCCAGTTAATAATTTCTATTACAGTAGCTGTAAAAGACTCTAAATCAAGACTCCATTCTTTTTGAAATACTCAGAAAATGAGTTTCATATCGAGGGAAATACAGGCCTACAACTGTCTCCCTTGTCTTCAACCTCTCTATCGCATGTTTTCTTTAGAAGGTATCTATTCATCAAATTTTTGTGTGTGTTTTCCTTGTTTTCTCTAGACTGGGCTATGCAAACTGTCGTACTGGCAGATAGACTCTGAGGAAGCTTCCCATCCTAATTCCTTTCCATTAATAAAGTTATGAAATATTGCCAGTGTGCACAGTGCTTGTATAACAGAAGTAAAATGAAAGCAACACACTTAACCACTCTCCTTCCATCAGGCAAGCTGGACTTCCAACACGTAAAAGTGACGCTACCATTGCTAATGTTGGAGGCATATCCATGCAGACTATTTAGACAAAGTGTTTTAAAAAAGGAGAGGATAAGGTTTTCCATGTAGATCAACAGCAACTCCTTCTAACTTCCCCGTAATGTAGAGTCCGCTGAATTCCACAGCCTTTAATGGACAGCTTGTAACGGCCTCGAGGGGTAGCTGAAAAGGCGTTTAGAGACTATGGAAAAGCACTGCATATGCGCACACATCAGCAAACTTGAGTTTCTAATTAAAACATGAGAATACCAACCTAAAGATGAAAGAGTAAATCCATTATGCCCTACCCAGAACATATCCAGCTTCTACAAGCAGGGACAAACTAAACACAAACACTAGATCGTCCAGCAGCTCTTCAAAGTGAAACCTTTCTAAAATAACTTCCACCTAGTGCACTTTCTAGGCCACTAGAACAGATTGTTTCAAGAGCACTTCACATTTTTTTCTTTTTTTTTTTTACAACCTATTAACAACAGATGAAGAGTAACACCCTCCAAACAATTAATGGAGCCTGGGGCCTAACCAGAAAATCATTATTTCCAAAAAGTCCTATTGACAAAAAGGCTGCAGCAACCTTTCAAAGCTGCACCCACATCCGACAACAACAATAAAACACTGTGCTATTTTTCTTACCTCATAAAGTTGTCATCTCAGCATAGCTAAACATCTTAGCTGCCACCCAGCCTGTAAACATCCTTGTGTGGGTAAGGTTATCAAATAGGTCACTGAGAAGCAGCTCTCAAATTATCTAGAGTATTATCTAGAGCCCTCAGATTTCCTGGAGCCCTTTCCATCTGGTTTAAGACGCGGTTTTGTTACAAAGACACAACTATTTCTTGGCCATAGCTGGTCTCCCTGATTTATGAGCTTCTGCTAATGGATAAAGACTAAGTGTTCAATCTAATCTGACCTTTCAAGCGTGCTGGCTGTCAGAATGCCTTTGCTGGTCGCCCAGTCTATTTTACTGGGTGTCCCTCCAGGAAACTGTAGCAATATAAGGAAAGCAGATTACCTCCGAGGAACAAGCTTTAGCTGTGCCCTTCACTACTTCCAGTACTAGATGTGGAATCCCAGGCTGCCTATTTTCGGAATAAGACCAAAGACTCTGTGCCAGTGGGTACTGTCCCTATTGCCTCCTAGCAGGCACCCTTTCAAAGATGCCCTCAGTCAGACAAGTATGGTCTGCGCAGCATTTGCACTATCTTGAGAACCTTCTTTAGCATCTATTTATTTTACCATGCCAGCTTCTAGGTTAGTGGCTGCCAGTCTCTCGCCCCTTGCCTTTTTGAGGACTACTAAAACAAGCAGTTCACACCATCCCCTTCTCCTCCTCTTACTGCAGATTCACATTAGAGGTTCTGTGATCAAGTTTTTGCTGACATTGACATTAGACAAAATATGGATGCCTTTATTTAAAAATGAAGCTGCAAAGGAAGGTATCTCTAAAGATCAGTTTTCCCCATTTAAAAGCAGTGTATTCCCAGATTCTGAGTCCGCTTAAAGACTTCTCTCTGCACAGCCATGTGTCTGCACCTCATCAGCAAACAATGGAAAAGAATCATGTATCAGGATCCTGCCCAGTCCACATTTATTTAACCCTTAGTCACCACTATGCTTCTCTCACCAGGCATCCTCCTTCTGCCTAAAATAGTTGCTGGGATTGCTTGTGCCAGGGAGTTAATTTTATTAATAGTTTCTGTTTATTGTCAGAGTGACTTGGTTGCACTCTCCTCTCTGGGCCAGCAGGTCAAGGAGTTCAAGTTCCCCACCAAGGCTTAGAGTGAATCTCCGTGCTGACTGTGCACATCAGGCTAGAGAGGAAGGGAATACTCTGCACCAGCACAGACCCTGGATTTCCAGTAACACATTAAAGTGAAGTCTTCTATCTTCTCCTTCCCCAAATACATTCCAGGCAGCAATTTCTGAACCTTCTGCATTAAGGTTTCTGAAGGCTTTGTTTTTGTACTAGATAGTATAGGCCTGGTTCTCTGTGCAACACTCCTTCCCTGAAGGACTCTAAAAACCTGTATCTGCCTGCCCATGACCACTGCATGCATTACAACACTAGGAGACCATAGAGGAACGCAACGTTGCTTTGTTAAGTTGACTTTATTTCTTTAAAAGTTGGATGAAAGGACGACGCAAAAGAAAGAAAAAAAAAAAAAGCAAGCTTGAAGTGAACACATTACCTGACAGCTTAGTTTGGATTCTGGGAACTTGTAACCTCTGCAGTAAGATGAATGCATTGGGTATAAAAGCCAAATGTTGACAGCTGGACTTCGCTTGTTTCAAACAAGAGAAAGATGTCCATCTGCACTCCCCATGCCAAGCATCATCTCCTGAGCAGGAAGGGCAACAGGGCTAACTCCCCATCACTGCCCAGAAGGAAAGTGTGCTCAACCCCTGTGTGCTCTTCCCCAGAGGGGAAGTGAGGAGGTAGAGCTTTAAGTGTCAGGGAGCACAGGGCCCATGCACTGCAGGTACAGGGGACTGTACCCTCACCTCAGACAAGCAGTAAGTAAATAGATTTATGCTGGGAGAAGGAAAGAATGATGAGGCCAAACTTCTTGCCATACGATGGAGTGATTACTAAACTCAAAAAAGGGGAAAGGAAGGGGAAAAAAATGAAAAGGATGTTTTCTCTGGGCTTTCCCTGGATCTGACCCTTTGTCTTTGCTAAGTGGAAACTTTAGGAATTGATCTCAGCCTTTCACCCATCACTTCTCTGCACTCAGAGAAAGCAGCAGATGGGTAAGAATGGAAAAGCGTTCATGCTCAAGTGTTTCCAAATGTTTCACAGTCAACGCATTTATCACTTCTCACCCTCCACTCTATCACCACTCCCTCCACATAAAATCATACACTGAGCTCAGGCATCCAGGCGAGAAGGAAGCCTTCTTCTCCCTTCATAGGAACCTGCATGTCCCATTGCAATGTTTCTCATGCTTAGGTCTCAGTCAGGACAGCTTGCCAGAAGGCACTGTCAGAGAGGTGCTGAAAGAGATGCAGTTCAAAGATTTCCCAGAGAGCCAGGTCATTCAGTGTGGGAACCAGGCAACAGTACTTTCTGGGCTCACAGACACAGGGAGCTTTGGCTAGGCTGAAATGAAGGATTACCAAAACTATTCTCCCACTGTACCCCCTGCCTTCGATACAAAAACAGCAGTTACTTTCCACTCCACTCTGTGTGCAGAACAAGGCTGAAATACGATATTTAAATTATCCCCAAGGATGCATCTGCTGAAAAGGAAGGCACGAGCCAGATCCTCCCTCGTGCTCATTCTTTGTCACAGTCCTGAATTTTGGATCATCATAAGGAGGGAGAAAACACATTAATTCCTAACAGTGTTTCAACAAGCACTGCTATCAATCATTTAGGTTCTCACTATTTCTTCTTACATTTGAATAAGTAAAATTGCCAATAGTTCAATGAAATCAGCCAAAGTCAGCCTGCACAAAATAAAACAATAGGCTTGAATGTTGTCCATTGTCTATTTCTGTACCATACAGAAATAGTAAACCAGCGTGAGCGTATGAGAAGCGATCGTGCTTAGAAGGAGCCATAGGACAAGGGATGCTCACAAATACAGGCTGCAGTACCACTTTGCTGCCGGCTGCTTCAATGGCTAGTTGTGTGGCCTTCTCATTTCAGTGCTCTGGGCCTGAATCCAGCCTCACTTCCACTCTTCTATCTGCTTTATACAGACACTGCGAAGAGTCATTTGTTTACATATCAATGAAAGCATAAAACAGAGTTCAGAGCCTTTCATTAATCTCGTTATTTTCAGAAAGAAAATAACTGCAACACACTGCTTTACAAAACACACATTTTCTCCTTTCAAAGTAAGCCTGCTGTTGTTCCTTGTACAACCAATAGAGAACAATACTGGAATAGCTACTAGTCCCAGCTCCTATACTTCTGCACCTGAAGAGGTGTCTATCTCCCGTATTCAGTGCCTTTCAAATCCTTACATTCTGAAAAAAATCTTAAATCTTAACTACAGGCCCCAACAATTCTCTAAGAAGAGTAAAAAATGATTAAAACTAGAAAAAAAATAGGAAATGAATACTTGCTAGGACTGACGTACTACTCCCATGGAACCAGTGAAAGCATTCTGAACTACCTGTCAAGCCCAGTATTTAAAAAAAAAAAAATGAGAGTGGGTAGTAGACCCCTCTCCACCCTGACAGTTTTGTTCCCCATATAGTAGAACAATGTCTGTGTATCTCTGAAGACAGAGATTTTCTGCCAGTCTCACCACTTCTGAGAAGTGGCAAGGGCAACCCACACTCCCCACATTAACACCTTGAAATAGCTTGCACTTCAGGAGCAGCACATTGGACACTGATTAGGAATAAAGCAGACATTTCTTTAAAAAAAAAAGTATTTTGCAATACTTTGAACTGAGATTAATAAAAATAAATGAAACTAATAATTTAAAAAATCAACACAGATCTTTCCTGTTTAATTATCTGCTTCTGGAAAGCAAGCATGACAGCAGATCTTTGAGCTGTTCCCCACCAGGGAAGGGAGAAGCGCTCCTGAATGCTGATGGTGTTCTGTGTCCCATGGAAAGAACAGCACTCACAGAAAAAGGTCTCAGCGATACACAGCCCTAGGTTTCAGTGAGGCCAAATTGAGAGCCCTGTGCCTGAACACACTCTCTGCCACATCAGTCCCAAAAGATTATGGGAAAGCGAGGCCACAAAGACAAAGGGGCAGCCAGCTCTGCACAGAGAGCAGTGAGGAAAGCTGCTACACGGACACATCAGGACAGCTGCTGGGGGAAACGAGCTATATCCACTTAGGACAGCAGTTGTACGATGGAGCTAGGAAGCTGGGCTCAGCTGCTGATAGCCAGGTGGCTCTGTGCCAAAAAGCAGAATGGCACAGGGTTTGCTTTTCAGTGTCTTGGAGATATAAGGAAAGGGTTGGGGCCCTAGGAAGTTCTTCCTCTAGGACAGAATACAACACAAACTGCAGCTGTTGGCTTGATCTCCTTCCCCGATGCCAGGAAGACCTCCCAATGTCCTGGAAAATTGTTGTTACGGAGCAAACAATGAGAAGACTGATCCACTGAATGAGCGGGGTGCTAACTAAGCCAGCCATTTTGTTCCCTCTGGATGTGAACAGTATCATTCTCCTGAAGTTAGATTCAGCATTTAGGCACATTTGGCACTGCCACCTCCCGCCAGATATTCTGAAGGCTTCAGGACTCTTTGTTCAGAAAACAGAAGGACTGAACACATACCAGACTGCACCAG
Source organism: Penelope pileata (assembly GCA_013396635.1). Lineage (NCBI taxonomy): Eukaryota > Metazoa > Chordata > Aves > Galliformes > Cracidae > Penelope > Penelope pileata. Next base: position 555,928 of record WBMW01001216.1, on the reverse strand, counting down.
CTGAATGTCTGTTTGCTCCACACATAAGGCCTATCTAATGTCAGCGAGCGAAGAGTGTTCATGAGTGAACACATCTACTGGTTTTCAGAAAAGGGACTGCAAATAAAACACCTATTTTGCTATCCTCATATGCTCATGCTCTTGTTGTGCCAAGTATTTTAAATGTCAGCTCCTCAGGATTATCTCAGAGCTGTATGACCAATCCCCAAACTATGTGCATCAGTGGGAATATCAGTGGGCCCACTGTACATCCAAACTCACCCTGAAACACTGCAAATAAAGGCCTGTGGGTTTAGAATTGCTTTTTAAACACAATATTTATTTTAAAAGATAAGAGAATGGCTATTGTGGTGCTAAAAACTGAAGGCGAAATTACTATATATAAGGTAGGTTTTAAATATACCACTCATTTATATTTCTTTAAGTGGAAAAAAATTTGGCTGTAGTTGCAATCAGTCTTAATTCATTCTTTATTGCTGCTCTGGTTCTGTGTTATTTGAGCTGGTTTAACTGTTAAAAGCGTTTCAAATGTTCACATGGTCTGCATTAGGTTACAGAATAAAAGTAAGTACAGCCCACGAAATGTAACTTTCTGAAATGTAAACCACATGAATTTGATTTCTTTGTGGTACAATTTTAATTGGGTTCAGAGGTCTTTTGGTCTTACCTGTCTATCTGCTCTCTGATGGCCCGACTTGATAAAGCTAATACAAAGAATCTGCGAATGTGATCTAAACTGATTACTCTCAGTTACAATACATGGCTTTACTCTTGACAGTAACGACCCTTTAGTCTAGTTCATTTTGGGGCTGCAATTCTGAACCCCGCAGCTACCTTGAACTGGGAGAGGAAATGTCACAACTTTTAGTAAAAGACCATGTCCCCTCGAAACTCTGCAAAATCAGAGAACTGGGGGGGAAGAAAGCATCGAAGCACAGCCTTAAGTGTCCACGTATCCTAAAAAAACCTGCACAAGCATGTGCACATACATATGCCTTATACTGTCACATCAAATCTCAGAACAGAGAATGCATCCAGGACATGCTACAGGACACAGTAGGAACCACAAACAGAAATTACAACAAAGCCTCAAATCTTCAAAGACTGTCCTTCAACTGATTTCACATTGTTTGGTTTGGTTGGTCAGCTGTTTTTTTTTTGACAATATACTGGGTTGCCTTAATGACAATGGCTCGTCATTTATTCACCAATTCTCCTCTCTATTGCACCACATTATGCCATGTCTTTTTGGAGTGAAACAGCATTACTACTGCTTTCCCATCCAGAAAACTGCATCACATCTCAGCAACACTTAGAAAGACACTGTACAACAGGACTTTATACTCTCACCTTGTGTCCTGTGACCCAACTTGTACACAAAAAACTATGCCAGCTTGTGGGAGCAGCTCTGCTAAAATTCAGAATTAAGTAGACAGGTCAGAAGAACAGTAGAGAGAAAAAGAGCAGCAAAATACTAAAAGTCCCTTTGCTTATGTAGCTTGATTTCTTGTTTTTGGAATGTACAGCGTGGATTTTTAAAAAGTAGCATGGAAAGGACACACAGTGCTCATAATTCCTTGAGGAAAACGTCACAGAAAGGAACACTCGGCAGACCCAGTAGTGCAATGATATAACCCAATACTGAAAATTACTTAACTGAAACTTCCACTACAATTCCTAAGTTTCATTCAAGTAAGTAAATCATTAACAAGTAAAAACATTACAAGTTGTCATCTAGTTCAAACAAATTCTTTTATCCCCACTGAAAGACACAAAAAAACCCTCACAAAACCAATGTAGTAAACTTTTCCAAGTTCACATTTTTGATCCTAATGCCCCAGAACTGTTGTTGCTTTTGTCGTTTTCCTATAGTTCTATTACAGAGCACTGATTCTTCACTGGTAGAACTGTTCTCTCCAGTTATTTCCACCGGTGAACACACGAGCACTAACAAATGAGGTCCCTTAATTAGTTCCAGGTTTTTCCAGCAAGTAGTGATGGCTATACAGCTTTCAGCTCTCTGTCCATCAAACAAATAACAAGGCAGGGCCTGTAAACATGGCAGGGTTGTCTCCATTTCTCTGTTCTTATAATGGGCAAGCAGAAGGAGCAAAAAGGAAATGTATACCTCAGTGGTAGGTTTTTATCATCAACATGAAATAGGCTTTTTGGCTTGGAGTCATTTACATCGTCTTCATGGACAAATCTTAACGGCTTCTCAACTTGTTCATAAGGAAAATTGAACATTTCAATGAAGGACACTTCCTCTAATACAAAAATCAATTTTTTTTCCTTTTTTCCTTTGTGTTTTTTTAGTTGTTTTGGGGTTTGTTTTTTGTTTTGTTTTTTGGCTTTTGTTCTCAACTCCTGTTTTCTTTTATATGAAGATATATAAAGATTTTTGTTTCTCCATGAATTCATGAGTTCTGCTTAGGTTTAGTATTTTTTCTAGAATTTGCTTTGTAGGAGTTAGGGAGCCACAGCCCATGATGTTGCCTTAACATGCAGCAGAAAGATCCATGCTACTAGGCTGTGTACAGAAAAAGACCAGACTGGAAGGGACCCCAGCATTCCCCACAGAGAAATATAGTTTCACTTGATGGCTTCTGGAATGAACTTTGCTTATAATGTTTTATATAGATTTTGAATAAATTCTTTGGGTCACAAATTTCTTATTGGAACAATGGAACTATATAGAGGCCAGGGGAAAATTTGGAAGCAAGTATGGATTTTCTTCCCTGTTGTGGAGCCCGGAATCCATATCTTTCTCCACATCCATTTAGTACGGCACAAAGGAAACTCACTGACTGCTTTCTTCACTAATTCACACTAGAAATATTATTCAGCTTCTTATTTTATTTCCTCACAGATCACAAACAATTCAAAGACATTCTAGGTCTCCTTCCTCTGTGGGCCTGGGATAGACTGCAGAGAAAGAAGAAATTAAAACAGGCTAAAAAGGAAATTAATTGTGAGGAAGTAAAGCTTTCCACAAGACTCTTCCATTTGTTGTATGTTAACCAGCTCTGATTTTACATGTCCCTTCAGAATAGACTTATTTTAATACCTGTGCCATGTAATTTCAGGCAAGTGGAACCTCTTGAAACAAGCAAAATTTGAGAGTATTATGCAAGAGAGATAATAGGAAATTGGTTCAAAATTGGTCTTATTTATCACAGTTCCAGTTCATTTCTTCAAATGTTGTATCAGTGTTTCATCCAAGGTCAGCCATTCGTTACAGCTTGTTGAGTTTAACAGAGTTCCTTGTTTGACTGAATATCTGAAGACTATTGATGCCTTTCGACACTTTCAGAGTGCTCATTTATTTGTGCTGCCCCAAGAAGCTGCATCAACAGCTGTACATCTAAAGAGAGACTCCTTCAGGCACATTAAGTCAGCAGATCATGTCTCCAGTTGGAATTGCCAGCAGCAGTGCAAAAACGCAGTGAGAACACAAGCACTGCCCATGAATACATCAGGGAGGCTTTCCACATGCAGCACTGTCCTGATGCTCCAGGATAGCACCATTCAGATCTGTGCATCTCTCTTCCAATACATGGGACCAACCTTACAGCAAGTTACAGGCCAAGGACACATGGTATGAGAAGCCATCTGTCAGAAAACTGTCAGATATTCACTTTCTTCCTGGCTGCATTCCTTTAAGACCAGAGGCTCCCCAGACAGCACCTTGCACCTGAAGTACAGTGGCATGGCTGCTCTCTACAGACAGAAGTCTAAGATGTGAAAGCAACATCTGGCATACAAGGACAGATACACAGGGAGAAAATTTAGTCTATATATTGTGTATAAATGCCCAGCTGCAGATACGAAAGTGGATGCTCATAACAGTGTAAGTTCCAAGCCTAGCCAGCTGGGATTTGACCAACCTGAAAACCCAATTCCTTATTCTTTTAGGAATTTCTCATGATGCTATCTATTTGTGCTATTTTTAGGTCACCTTGCATTCAAAAGAGGGATTATTTTATCCTGGTCTGGAAAATTGCAGACATTTCTGGGAATAAATACGTATATATAAAGACAACCAGCCACTAAGTAAAAACTTTTAATGCCAGCAAAGCTAAGAAGTAGCACAAATTTCTGAACAACAACTGTGTGGTCTTCAGGGAGATTTGTGAATTCCTCAACATATGCAACAGTTTCAAAAACATCAGCTTGGACCTGAACCTGTGCCTGGTAACTTTAGGGAGTGGTACCTTGGACTCTTAGATGTACATAAACACTTCAAACCCCTCCATTAGCTGAACAAATCCTTCAGAACAACAGCTCTACTGAGAAGCTGGTCACTTCACCAGCTCCAGAAAACTGCAAGTTTTTTGAAGAAAATTTACAAAACCCAGAAGATGCTATTTTCATAAAAGAAATTGCGGGACTAGAAACATTAGAAAAAAATTTACCTAGGATCATTTCATGCTAATTATGCCTTTTTTTTTTTTTTTTTT
>WBMW01001216.1:517884-551447 GCA_013396635.1 Penelope pileata | reverse complement strand
AAAAAAAAAAAAAAAGTAAACAAGGAAAGGTAGAAAAGAAACAACATGCACTATCTTTTTCTTACATCAAACATTTGATATGTACACCCTGTGTCTCAATTTGTAGGGTTAAAAAGAAGAATGTTACTCTAACTCCTTACACTTACAGTACTGGTCAGCCTGGACGCTACGGTTAATGAACTAGATAAAAGTATTATAAATATAAATCAGAATTCCCCAAGAAGTATACACAATTCTCTGAAGAGTGTCAAATAAGCTAGAGATTTGGATTTCACTCATTTGGAGAACTGTCCACTGAAAACACTTATTACCTTGCCAAGTTTTTATGGACCCTATCAGAACAGCTGTGATTCACTTCACTTACAGCAGAGGAAGCTGGTAATAGCTCAGAGATTGCCCCCTTCATTTTATAAACCAATTAGGACCTGGATCCTACAACTGGATTAACACAACTCCCTTCTTTTACTGGCAAAACTCCACTTCATGTATATGAGCTCAGAATAAAGGTCTCTGTTGGCAGAATACAGATGCTCATAACAGTAGATGTTTCTAAAGCACTTTCTCTAATTTGTCCCCTCCTCTCTCCCAAGGAACACTCTTCCTGTACTCAGAGTGAACACTTCTCAGTTTACCTGCCGGTTCTACCTAATCACCAGTTTCTTGCTGATCTGAGCAGTCTGTTCCTAAACATTGCTCAAAAAAAAAAAAAAAAAAACTCAACGAAAAAGAAAAAAATTAAAATTATGATTTACCCTGTGGAACTTCGCTAGAAGTTCTGCAAATTGACAGATTTGTTTGAATGACTTTTCCCTTTAAATCAAATATCATTTCATTTGTTTAAAAGAAGTCACTTTGATAATACCATCATCTTAGATTTATCTATGCTTTTGATTTATGTTTTGTTCTTGGTTTGTTGCGTGGTTTTTTATCAGGTGCATATTTGGCTTGTCTACAAGTATAACCAGAACAATATATATGCCTTACAGGGAGCCATACCATACCGTTAATTTCTAACCTCAATGCATCAATTAATAAGGAGGTCTACTTTTACAGGTGGTAAAATAGGATCCATACACCTTATGCATACTCTATAATTACTGTGTTTGCCCACGGGCACTTGTCATTGCTTTTCAGCCAACTTCCAGCTTCAAAAAAAAAAAAACAATAATCATAGAATCACAGAATTGCAGGGGTTGGAAGGGACCTCAAGAGATCATCGAGTCCAACCCCCCTGCCAGAGCAGGTTCCCTACAGCAGGTTGCACAGGTAGGCGTCCAGGAGGGTCTTGAATATCTCCAGGGAAGGAGACTGACTCCACAACCTCCCTGGGCAGCCTGTTCCAGTGCTCCATCACCCGCACCGTGAAGAAGTTCTTCCGCATGTTGGTGCGGAACTTCCTGTGCTCCAGCTTAAGGCCATTGCCCCTTGTCCTGTCCCCACAGACCACTGAAAAGAGGTTCCCCACCTCCATTTGCCTCCCGCAACTAAGATACTTATAAACATGGATCATTAACACTTTTTTACTGACAGTTTTTACATCCCCTTGAAAGCATGCAAAAATACACTGACAAGACAAAGCATTTAAAATCAAGGTTTCTGTTTACCACATGGATGTCAATTCCCTTACTGAAACAGATATAGCTATAACTTGTTAGTGAGCAACAACATTTTATCATAGTTCTTTGCATGTCAAGCTCTTCATTTTTTAGTTGCTCATTATAGCCATTTAGCCACCCTCACCAAACTTGTAAGTCCTTCTCCGAAATGACATGGTATGAGAGAGCATCTCTAAAGCCAATTCTTTGTCTAGAGTCTGTGAATCATTCTCTTAATAAAAAGAAAAGAAAAACCTTACACCAAACAAGGTCTATATTGTTTGAGTTAGTGTTTTATTGCAGCTTAGCTACCTGTCAAACATGCTGACACTTGGATAAAACACATACTGGAACCACGCATCAGGGCACGTTAAGTGCAAACCTGTGATGAAGAGCAGAGCTATGCGATTTGGCTGTGCAGAACTCTAATGATCACTTCTGGTCTAGGAAAGCTTGATCTGTTACATTGAACTCACTGCAACCCTGAGATCCTCTTCTATCCAAAAATGATTTTACATCTGTTTCAGTTCAAAGAGTCATATAAATCAGAATCTCTGACTATAAATTTTGATGACACCTTTAAAGAAGATTTATACGCTGTGTACAATGTATATATATACTGGAGGTACATAAGAGTTACTGACCACTAAAACTAAGCAATCAATGCTGTGTTCTCCAAGTACTGTACATCATATTTTAGTCCTATCTATGACTTACTCTGATGTGAAAGTCAACCTATGCCTGTGAAAGCTTGGTATTTCTGTTCAAACAGTTATGGGTGCATTAGCCCATTCTGACTTTGCTCTCCTATAGTTCTTGGGTGGGACAAACTTTCATGATCCATTTCTTAGAAAATGATTATTTAGGAATTCTCTGGAGTGTGGCATCACTTCCTGTCTGAAACAACTAGCAGGAGAGGGAGATGTTCAGTTTCTCTTCACAATACTAAGATGATAATACTAAGAGTCAGTGGCCAGGAAGTCACACAATATCCTTGACACAGTTTTTGTTGTTGTTGCTGTGAACAAATAACGTTTCCAATACGCTTAGAAATTTGGTTAAATTGAAAGTAAGAGGCAAGCAATACTTCATGCATTAATACATCTAACCAATATGCGTACAAGCATGCAACTTTGAGGATAAGAATTGACTTCAAAAGTCAGATAAGAAACACACTAAACTGTCTCCATTCCTGGTTGACAGGCTATTTATTACATAGCTAATGATCCTCCTTTCAGTCCCCTGAAAGTCACCTTGATATAACTCACTACTTCCAACATCTCCCCAGACCATCCAGCAAGAAACCATTTTTGGGAGGGCATAGGAGTATACAGTTTGGGCTACAAGAGAGATGTATCACCCCTTTGTGCTATGTCTGAAACAGACTGGTGCTGTTTTTTTTTCTTTTTCCTCCTGACTCAGCAGTGTCAGAAGAGATTGAGTCAGCAGCTCCTGAACATGTTGATACAAACAATAGCAGGGGAAGCTGGGGAGCAGACAGAGCTTCCAATGTCACACACAGACCAGCAAAGCTCAGTGTGCAGGTAAACATGTGGACCTAGGCAGCAGCTAGCTGAAAGGGAAGAAATGGCTTGAAAGGATCCTTCTACCAGACTACATTTTCTCCCACATTGCTGTTGACTAGCCATAAGCTATGAGACAGCTTGTTTCTGTGGATGGCTGTGAATGAACTTCCAAAGAACTTTACCTGAGCTTCACAGTTTGTGGCTGTTGTGCACGTGTGGTGTGATAGGATTCCATGGTAAGGTTGGCTGAGGTCAGTGCAAGAAAAGGAACTGCAAAAAAATGTGTCTTAGCATAAACAAACAAAAGAAAAAGAAGCAGGAGCATTAAATACAGAATATAGATCCAACCTTGAGTACAAAGACATAAATATATATACTTGGAGACAGAATGACACTGACAGATGCTTTCCCTTCCCACCTCTCTCTTTTCCTCCCCTCCCACTGATCTGCTGACTGTTCTTATGTCTTGTACAACCATGGCTGCAGAACGAACTTGATCAAGTAGCCAAGAGAACATGTCATACTTCATCTCTCCCTGCATATTTCTTCTCCTCTCACAACATACCGTGGTGCTTCAGTTGACATACATGAGTTGTAACACAGGCTTTTATCCCAGGCTTCCTGGGGTTATCAAATGGAGACAAAGAGAGATGTATGGCAGCATGAGAGAGGAGAGGAACAGGAAGGAAATGCACAGATGTTAAAATCAGTGCTGCATGTGGGGACTGAAAAGCTGCCCTCCCATTGGTACCATGATTCTTCAGTTCTTAAGAGAACCAGAGACATCTCCCAAGTTCCTCTTGGTGCCTTCTCCTACCTGCTTGCATTTCATCAAATGTGGTTGTAATTTTTTTCTTCTGATGCTGTGCCAAAAGACCATCTTATCTTGATTAAAATGCTCTACAACACTTTGAAAACAGATAATCTACATCACATGGTTAATGCTCTATGCCCACTTTGGAGTATGAGTTCACTGAAGCTGGACTCACATCTCCCTCTACATTAAGTACAGTGTTAACAGCTTGCTGGATCTGTGACAACAGTGAATCCTCCTGTGTTCCCTTTCAGCTACAGAGTTGTACCAGTGAGTTTCAGGCTGGAATGATTACTAGTTGTTATGTCTGCTACTAGCTTGAAAAACAGCAGCAGTCTGCTTTCTCCGAGAAAGCCAAGTTGTTAGGCTGCAAGAACCTAGACTGTCTTCACGAATCAAAAAAAAGACATCTTACCTAGAAAAGGCATGCCCAGATAATGCAACCAGCGTGCTGTTTAGTTAGTATGTTGTCACTAATTTGTCTGACCATAATTTTCACATCCACTGCTGAATGCTTTGTCACTGAAAAAATGGAGTTATTTTAAAAGAGAGACAAACACAGCTATTGTACACACTACATCAGAGTCTCATATCTCAAGCTGATTCAGCTTATCTGCCTTTCTATACCTTTGACAAATGCATGCCTTATATCATTTTTTCTCCCCTTCCTCCATATGCCTTACTGCCTTTCCTCCATGTATCTTATCTCTAAATGATGTGCTATTAATCAGCCAGAGACACCCTTCACTGCTAAGTGTTCCTCAACTGATTTTTCATCAGCACAAGTAGTTACTAGTTACAGCATTCCTCCCACATGCTAAAAATTTGGGGGGAGGAGGGAGGACGAGTGGCCAAGGGGCCAGAGGCTGCTTCGCCCCATAAATACTGAGACCTTTATACCAACCTGCTGGTTTGCTGTAATGATAATGTTGCTGTCTGCTCTCAACCAGGTATACGGTGGGAGGAAAGCGGGACTNTTTTTTTTTTTTTAAAGTTATTACCCTTCCTGGTCTTTCCTTTCTCTGATTAATCTGGCTGGGTGCCTGTTCAGTAGTAGCTAAAGCTTAATACCTGAAACAATGTGTGTGTACGTGCTGTGCCAGTAAGGCTTGCCCAGCAGCGCTCATTCTGTCATGTTTTCCCATGCCTGGTGTCAATATCTCATTTTATATGCAATCCCCCAGAGCCAGAGTAGAGGACAGGAAAAAGAGAGGCATGGAGAAAAAGGGAGGGAGAAGAAAGGAAAGGAAAATGACATCCCTCAGGAACGTCAGCTGCTGTGAACTCGCCCACTCCTCCCCACGAAGCAAGCTGTGCGAGGGCACAGGTGGGTCCCATTCTCTGTTACAGCACAGCCTTCAAGCGGGGTCTCAATGAAGACTTTCATTGCTGTTCCCTGTTTTCATTGGAGTAGGGCCATCACAAACATTTGCAGGTGGCTTGGCCGTAGTCTGACACTAAAATATTTGTGGTTGTGATAAAAATCAGAATATTGCTACAAGATGGTTCTATATAACCTTTAGGGCTTGATCCTGCTCTTACAGAACTCAGTGCTCCAGTTGCTCTCTGCTGTTTTTATTGCTCATTAAAAAGGCTATTCCCTGGCACAATTCTCCACGGTAAAGACTCATCTACCCTTTGGGGCAACTTCAGATGTTTTAGAAAAGAGGGAGAGTCCAACCCATAACCATTTATTTGGGCACCTCAGAATTTGGGCTTGTTAAAAAGCTGAACCATCCCAACTTTTTAAGGCCAAACCAAAACCACCAAACTTCGCAGAACTCATAAACATTTTCTGAATCCATCTGGATTTATCTTCAGTTGCCTAATATTGAAACCATTGTTAAGCCCATATTCCTCATAGTGATTCTTGGATATAATTCTTAGCGCGTTTAGAAGGATAAGATGAAGATAAATGGAAATGACAAGATATGTTCCTTGAATAAATAAAACAGGCACCACAGGGAAAAGACTGAAGGAAAAGAAGACAAACAAGGATGCTCAACACTTTGGCAAGTAGATGAAGTCCAAAACGCAGCAATTATCTCCTAGGACACACCATGAAAAAAAAACAAAACCTCCTAGGAAGAGGGAAGAATGGGGAAGGGAGTGTGCTGGAGGTCACACCATAAGTCTCATTCACACACCAGCTCACACAGAGACAAAAACGCTGACAATTGCCTCCTAATAGAGCAGCTTTAGACTGAAACTTAGGAAACATTTGTGGGAATCGGTCACATGGGAGAATTAAGATATGTCATGACAAAAGTTTCCCAAACAAGATACTCACCACTGGCTAGGAAATAGGCTTTTTTATCCTCGATCCCTCCAACTCAGGAGATTGTAATCACCACAGCCCTGAAACAATGCAAACCTAAAACCTGACTGGCAGGGTCTTGCAAAACCACATGCAGTTTTTTCTCATTAAATAGGAACAATTGTTTGGAAGCCAAATACAGCCATATGAAACACCTCACCACTGACTATTAAAATTTGGCTGGGCTTTTGTTGTTGTTGTTTCTAATTGGGATCGTTATTACCACTAGACCTATTAAGTCACAATTAGAACAGGAGCTTTATCAACCTTAACCCATATAATGTAATTAGCTGTTTTTCTTGCTAAAACTGGAAAAGAAGCTATTTCTTCCTCCTCCCCTCTCTCAGCCCATCTTCAAAGAGAACGGGACGTGCATAAGACAAAAACTTTTGGATTCACACATGAACGATATTGCATGTGAAATTTTACTGAATGCTGTTTTGCTGACACATAATATAGACAAAGGCATGCCCATCGGATATTTTTACCTTACCCATATTATCAGATTTCTGTATTAATAAAAAAAATCCTGAAACAGTAGGAAAAAGGGAAGTAAAGGAGCTTTGCCAAGAGCACTGGCAAACTGGGACTGCAGATGAGAATGTTGAGTGTGGCTGAGCAGCACTGCTGGAGCGGTCGGTGCCACAGGCCATCCCTGCCACCAGAGCACTGGGAGATGAAGAGCCCACAGCACATATTCTGTCCCAGCCGAAGAGAATCTTGAAAGAAAACTCAAGAATAACTGAACTTCGAGATTTCAATGCCAAGATTTCACTTTTCAGTCTTACTCTGAAGAAACTACAAGTTGCTCATCAATTATTTAGACAGTGACTGAGGACAGAGACTGCTTGTGCACTTATCATATAATGGATGTGACCAAGTTACAAATGACAGTTAATGAATCTAGACTGCTGCTTCATTCTCAGTCCACTGATTTATCTTTTTATCCATATGTTTTCATGCATAAAAAAGTCCACATTCTTAGAACTGTGTGACAAAAAACCATACCCTCAAACTGTCTGGGTAGTTTCTGTATAATTAAAAGTGAGTTATCATGATTTATGAAGACCTTGTGTCTGCTGGAAGTAGACATTCCAGCCAATACAATGAGTATCCATACTGTCAATCTGTGGGAATAAATTCAGATTCATCATTGCAAATTGAACAACTGTTCACAGAAGTCTTTGTGCCAATCTTTTTATTCTGATGACCTTTTTGTCTTGTAGCCTTCCTTGCATTTACAGAGTACCTAGGAAATAGCCTAACACCACTAAGCACTCAGAACTTCTACTGAAAGAAGTAGAATTATCAGATTCAGAAATTCTTTCTACCTTCCCAGAACAGTTATAGGAACAACAGAAACTTTGACTGTAAGCAGATAAAAATAAATAAATATATGTGTTTGTTTTTTAGAAAAGAAGAAAGCAGAACTTTCCTACAAGCACAGCACTCTGCACCTGTTGAACCAAAGTGACAGATCTGGAGTAGATGTAGTATTCTGGCCATTGCCCCACAAGAATGAATGTTACAAGAATTCTTGCTGTATGCCAGCAGGATCAAGTACAAACTCCTTAGAAACCAAGAGGACAACATATAGTCCTGCATGCAACTGCTGGAGCCAGAAAAAAAAATGAAAAAAACCATAGTGGACTTACCCAATCTGCCGATTTGTGGAAGGTGCTTGTGTAATGACAGAACTGGACTGCGGAGATGGCATAGCTTGTTGAATCACAACACTGGTGTCATGGTTTGGCATTCTTGTATTTGTCAGTTGGTGAGAACCAGGTCCTGCCATTGCTCCTCCAACCGTGTTATGCATGGAGATATTCTGTGAAAGGAAGGAAAAAGGAAGATGGTGGATGGAAAAAAAATTTGCTTCTGAGTCCTATAGGACTACAACTAGAAATCTGAAAGCGAAAACAATACGAACAGTTATTGACTCCTAGCAAATCCCAAATCAATACATATTTTTGTGTCCAAGAACTATAAAGAAATGAAAAGTAATTATTTACTTTTACTGGGCAATATAAATGGAAAAACACCTGCAAGTTGACTAATCACTCTTCTGTGATTCTGACTTATGGTTTACGATGGGAACATCTAACACACATTCTTCTGACTGAATGCGATATATATATTTTGTTTGAAAATGACTTCTGTGGTGAGTGCATGGCACTTCGATTTACTATGCAGGTTGTTTACTGTGTACTAGGTCTGCTTAGACTGACAAGCAAATCAAGCTTTATAGTCCTAAAGTAACAAACAGTACACAGTACATCACGAAACAGCCATTTCTATTAGCCTACATATGTCTTGTAGAGCAATAATATCCCAGAGGTTTAGAATAACAGCATTGTATTTTCACATATATATCCTTTTCTTCAGGTAACTTGGAGCTCTACAAAAGTTCTTAAGAAAAAAAATTCATAGGTAAATCATATCAACAGGTAACTCATATCCATGAAGTAAACAAGCCACAGGATTCCGGGATGATACTAAAGAAGAAACTCCGGAATAAAACTTGTCTTTTATTATCCCTACATACACAGTACACGCTGTTGCGAAACCGCAGGGTTTGACTTGGCTTCTGTTTAAAAACAAACAAAAATCTCAAGCCAGAGATAACCCACAGTGTATACATATGAAAAATATGGTAACCTTAATAGCATTTTTTTTTTTTTAAATCAGGTATCAGCATGTGGATTTTTAGCAGCAAGAGGAAAAGAAACTTTCCATAGCTACCTGATGTTAGGCTGAGGATAAGGGAAAAAAAACTCCCTTACACCCACACTGCCACCAAGACTCACTTCTTGACCACTGCAATATTTAGGATTGAAAATAATGGTTAAATTTCATTCAAAATTCCAATTTAAGACAGTCTGTTTAGGAAACCCACAAAACACATGATAATGATAGAAAAAGCTGTCGAGAAATGCAACTCAAACTCTGCTCAAATATAGAGGACAAGCAAGTAAGACAATATATTGAACCCCAAATTTAAACAGAAGATTGGGTTGAGAACAAAAGCAAGAGTAAATCCTTTAAATGACGTTCTTCATAGGAAAGGAAACAATAAATAAAGGGCGCACGTGGAAGTCCATAGCTGCCATCCTCCTATCTCCCAATTCATTTTTAGAAAGATAGATAGACAGACAGATTGACTGATTTTAAATAAAGAGGCAGAGGGACTGCCTACAGCCACATGGTCAGGCTGCTCATCCAGCTGAGTTCTTGTTCTAGTAAATAATTTACACAATATGAATCAGGTCCAGCAGGAAAATAGCCAGTATTCACTTAGGAGCATGGATTGCGAGAGGAATTCAGATCAAGGACTTTAACTGCAGCTTTTCATAGCCCAGCAATATATCATGACCATCAGGTAGTAAGACAGAATAACCTTAGATATATTGAATCGTTTCCAAAATAAGTTCTCCCTGACCTAGCTCATTCCTATAAAGATGCCTCTTCTTCAATGGATTACTGTTTTCTAACGAAAAAACTGCTCTGTTGGAGAAAAAAAATGAAAGCCACGCCTAATTCAGGGTTCAAAACTGGCAGAATTTACTGATTTAATTTCAGGTTCTTGTGCTCCTAGACTGTGTTTCCATTTCCTTCTCCTTCTCTTTCCCTTTTTCACCTATAATTCCAGAACTATTAAAGGTGTAAATGGTTTAAGTTACATGGGTATGAAAATTTTGATAGCACATAAGACATTGTAATTGCCAGATTGCACGCATAAACTTGTAATGCTGTCTCAAAATTTTAGCCATTTCCAATACACCGTATCTCTTCAGCAAGTAGGCTGAACTTGTGATGCATGGAAAGCAAAACCAAAGTGAAAATCTGTTGTTGCATCCACATGTCCATTCTTCTCAGTAATGCAAGTGCTGTTGTTGGGCAAGATCTATACTTAGTATATGCAGAGTTGCTAGGAGAAAGCCTAAGATTTCCCAACAAAATGTCAAACCCCGCATGACTGTCATATTCACAAGAAAGGGATTTGGCAATCTCAGAATAATTTACATTGGTGAGATGTTCATGAATTTGCAAGGAAGTTCAAGCAAGCTCATACCTAAATGACAAGGTCTATGCTCTGAAATATGGCAGGAAGATAATGCAAAACAGTTGAGACTAAGCCTGTCTGATCTGGTCACATGGATCACAACATGCAGAATGACACTACATCAAGACAAGGCTCGTTGTACGTATTATGCAGATGGTCTTCAGAATTCCTAAAATGACCTTGCTGTGTTGCATGATTTCTGATAGTAGTCCAGACATGAATTTTGGCCCTTACAGAAAAAGGTGAAATTCAGCAACATTGACTGAAACAGAGACCTTCACATCAGAGTTGAATATTTGTTTGAGTAGGCTGTTCCCAACGCTGCTTCTGCTTCCAAGGAGTTCTACACACTCTTTCACCAGGGATCCACAAATTACCTCTCATTTTAACTTCCCTTTTCATTCTCTTCCAGTTCGAGAGGTTGGATAAGGTGAGTTCCTACAAGGTGGCAAACTCCCAGCACACCAGCTGGGTGGAACTGTCAAACGGAGCCATGACATAGCGCTTTCCTCCTGCTTTTAATACTCTTGAGGCCTGTCCATACTCTGAGACATTTGGAGTTTTCTCAGAGACCTTCACAACTGTCCTTGAAGAGGTCATATGGGCTTATTACTATTATTCATGTTATTACAACTGGCCCTAAACGTTCACATAGGAAACAGGCCACACATGACAGTTTCTTGTAGAAACAAGAGAGGTATCCTCCACCCCCAAGATCCATACATGGGAATTTATTTCCTCTAGAATTAAGTTTCATACCTCACCAAAGTTCCCCACCACTCCCACTGAAGCAGAAACCAGGATTATGACACTGAGAAACTTTTACAGAAATGATCCCTTTGCTCATGTGCCCATGCTATGCTCTCCAGCAGTATTTAACATTCGAATGAAAATAAATAATGTGAAAAAAAAAAAAAAAGACATCCACAAATCATTTAGAGGTATTCATTCTCAACCTTTCCAACTGCAAGAGGAAAGGAAATAGATCATCATCAGCTTAACTTCTCAACAGTTTCAGAGCATTTCTCCATTTAACTTCAATCAAGAGACTTTCAAGAGAACATTTAGACATTTTTCTCCCACATGCAACCATTTAACTTTGGATAGGCAATGCTTTTTTTTTTTTTTTTTTTTTTTTTAAGGCTAAAAACTGCTTGAAGTCATGCTGCCATGTGCTCATGGAGAGAATTACACATCACTCCTCAAGAACACACACCCTGTTGGCAAGCACAGCAGAGAAATGATGGCTCAGTAGACACATGCGAAATACACCCCACGACTCTGGGCAGTCACCATTTCTGCCGAATCCTGTCTCTTCCAGAGAAACACCCATCCATGTTATGGCACCACCTGTATCACACATCCCCATCTACTGAAGGCACAGGATGAAGAAAATGGATCTACCTGTTACTACCCACTGTAATATTCTGAGTTCCAGACTGCCGTGTTTTTTTTTTCTTTTTTTTAACTATTAAAGCTAGTTTCTGAACTGAAGCCACCTTATATTCTCCCATGATTCTTTTTTAATGACGAAGCTTAATGAAAATTGCAAATACCACTTTTGTACAAACTGATGAGTTCAGGATTGTACTGACAGCTTTTAGATCAATAGACCTGTGACCTAAAATCAATTGTACATAAAACCATTTTGCAGACTACTATATAAACTTTAGTCAGAAGGTATTTGCTGTGAAAAAAAAAAAAAAGGGAAAAAGTATCCAATTCATCTAAACAAAGACAAAAGCATCTTTTTGCATTTTTTCTATTTTCTGCAAAATATAATTTGCCTCTACTTTCCCAAACAGCAGCTTTAAATAATTTTCAAATAATTCAAGAGAAAAAACATCAAGTAAAGATGCTTGCAAACATTGTAAAGATGCAAATAAACATTGTAATAAAGAAAATTACAGGCCAAATATCGCGAATGATAGCTCGCTCCAAAATTATTTTAATCATATAGAAACTCTGTCAAAGTTACTGATCCTTTATGAATTCTACCCTGACAAAAGACAAAAATCATCTCAAAACAAAAGTTATCAAATCTCCCCAGAAACAGCACCAAACAGTTTTCTCATTATTCAATCCAATATGCAAAGAAAACATCCTTGCATCACTCCATCACAACTATTTCATCTGCTACTAACATGCAATATCCAAACTGCCATAAGCACAAAAGCTCATTGCCCACACATCAGCAAACATAGCAGAGGAACTAGGGGAGAAAACCAATGGAAAAAATAAAAAATAATGGAAAAGAGACTACTAAAGCTGTTGAAGGACTGTAGGAAAAAGGGTATATTACAAAGATTTAAATTTAAAAAAGAAAAAGGATCATTATGCAAGAGTGCAAGAGATGGGTGAGAGGAAACTTGCTGGAGAGTGAAATGCAATACTTTTTCTTTTTTTAAACTGTAACATCTGTATGGCTTGAATGAGAAATAGCACTAAGGCAGGAAAAGGGACACAGCAAAGAACTATTGGAAAATGCTGTGCAGTAACATTAAACACAGGGACATAGCACTAGTAAGATCTTATTGCAGACTGCTAAAATCCACTTAACTCCCTTACTCAGACAGAGGTATGAAGTCACTGAATGAGGCTGACACATTCAAATATAGAAGTGATGCCAAAGGATCTATTTCTCAAAACATTTCAAATGCAGGCAGATGTTCACTTAACAGCTACCTGATAAAAATGGCACATTAAAAAATAAGTAAATAAATAAAGCAGGCATGATATATCCCAGGATGCAGAAGGACTCTTCCCTGACCCCAACTCTCTTTCAACTGCTGCCCCTAAACTGAACACAGCTCGCTGTCCCCTCGGTGCTGGAGGCTCAGAGGCCAGGAGCAGTGAGAGCAACCCCAGGCACTGCT
This sequence comes from Penelope pileata, assembly GCA_013396635.1. Classification (NCBI taxonomy): domain Eukaryota; kingdom Metazoa; phylum Chordata; class Aves; order Galliformes; family Cracidae; genus Penelope; species Penelope pileata. The sequence goes on along the minus strand of WBMW01001216.1, from coordinate 538,256 downwards.
CAGACAAACGTTATCAGGCTGATCTCCTTAGGGGTAGGAAAATTTAAAGAAAACTTAAACCCTTTACTCAAAAATGACAAGTAATGATAGGCAGATGGGGAAAGAAGGGAAACATTGCTCTCCCTGAAATCACAAAGCTTTGAATCTGTGCTTATCAGTCTCTGCCACTGGATTCCAATTTTTTGGATCACAGACCTCTGTCAACCCTCTGAATTTCTCACGGAGCACTCTGTACTCTTATCATAAATTGTGTAATTAAGGCAAGATGGCTCTGCAGACCAGCTGCAGGTCACTTACTACCACTTTGTGACCACCAGCAATTCACAGGCCAGAGTTTAGATGCTGCCCACATAGTGCTTTAGAGCACTGCGACTAGGATTACTTGACAATAAAGATAACATTTCTAAAAGAGTCTATAGACTTAGGCAGCCCAAGTCCTTTTTAAAAAATATCTTTGGTATTTTGGAGCTTTAGTGGATAACTAATGTTAATTAATAGGTCAGCCTGGCAGGAGTTTTTAAAATTTTATCCTAAATATCTATGCTGGAAAATGCAGGGAAACTTCTTTTTTCTTTATAGTTAAGATTAATTATTCTTTAATGTAGACATGATGGTTGCACCTAAAGAGGCACAAAAGCAAACAAAAAAAAATCCTTCATAAGTAACCTTGCCATTCTTTTTATCCTATTTTCCTTTAACAGCTGTTATTGTGCTATCAGCAAGGCTTTCCAAGATACACTAAGTGATGCTATCTCAGCCCGTTCACCCCCAGCCAACTATGCACTGCTGCTAAGAAGCATGGCACAAGACACAGGACAGGCTATGAAGTGCTAAGCCAAGCATAAGCCATTTCAAGGCTGCAGCAGTCACCACCATACCTTGAAGTCCAAAGGGCCCATGTAAGCACTACAAATCCTCTTAAGACCACTGCCCTGTGGGTGACAGCACTGCACAAAATCACTGCAGCACAGCTGACCTCCGGTGTGCCTTTCCACTTTGCCTCTGCCCCTTGGTACCTGAAGTGCACCGTCACCTCCTTTGCTCTCTTCCTTTCACCTTCTGAGAAAAATGCATATGAGCTTCTTCCAGGGGCTTGTTAAGACTCCATGCCTGTCCACCACTATGGCTGCTGATTTAAGCAAACGCTCTGACTCTTCTGATATTATGAACAACATGCAGGAGATTTAGAATTTTTGGTCTTTTATCTTAATTTTTGTGACATGATCTAATTACAGACATTCAGTGGTACCCTCTAATTACCCGTAGAAATGAATACTGAAAGATGACCCTTGTCTTCCAGGATTCCCTCCCCTCTTCCCCCACTGCTCTCCTCATGCCCTTTTCATCATGCCCATTTCAGATTGCGCTTTTGACATACCAGGCCTTCTTTACATACACAGTAAGGAATATATGGCATGTACCAGACATATCCATGACAAACTGTTTACTAGAGGAAAGGAAAAAAAGTGATATAAAGGAAATGCAATGAACATATTTTAAAGGAGAAGGAAATTTTGGAAGATTGGTCTCACCAGAGTTTGAAAGGAAACAGCTTCTCTGTGGGAAAAGATGACATCACATTGCATGCTTATGTCTTGAAGTTTCCTACAGATATCTCGCATTTTCCTCGGGGTTGCTTGTTTCAGACACAATCACTTGCCCAAGATAGCAATTTAAGCAACACAGCACAAAGAGCTTTTTCTGTTCAAATAAATGTCAGTAACACTAAGTGTCCACAGCCCAGTATGGGTCACTCAGGGTGTTTAGCACTGCTAACACTACACCCCATCCTGATAACTGGGAGGCTGCAAAATAGGTGAACCACAACTGGCTGCTTGGCTCTATACAGTTTCTGTCATACTTTATGCAAAAGCCATAAACTGACTATTTTGTTTCTTCCAAGTTGGCTATTGTGACTTTTATAAACAGGAACCTGGCAGCATGTCAATGGTGCAAACTGATTTCCTTTTCTAAATACAATTTTAAAAAGCAAATAAACAAGGTTATGCCTGCTAATGAAACATTATATGCCATGCTGGAGCTAGTTTTTCTCAAATGTATTCTCTAGAGCAGATGGAACACCAATAAACACAAAACAGCAAACCCTTTTATAAAAAGCGTGTTTATAAGAAAATACATTCTCCATAGAACTTCGTCTAAGGAAAAACTGGCTTATATCTGTAATGTTATCTTGGGGACCTAATTCCTGCCCCATTAGACTGCTGTAAACAAGAGAGCTTGCCATGAATTTCAAAAGCAGAAGGGCTCATAAGAAACTTTAAAAGGAAGGAAGAGATTTGCTAGTACACAAACTAGGTGTAATTCCTACAGGCCTCAGCTAAAGTCAAGGCGTTATTGTGCTGAAATCTGTACAGACACATTGATGGGCTACACTTGCACACAAGCCAGAGACAAAGCAAGGAAAGAGGAATGAGGAAAGAGAAGGAGTAAGCGATAGTGTAGCCAAAAATCAGGACTCATTGGAAGTCCTCTTTTCTCCCAATCCAATGTCTTATCCACTACTTTGCACTGTTTTCCTGTATCTAATACTTGACCATGGATTCAGAAAAGAAGGAAATTGTTTTGTTGGTGGTGGTGTTTTGTTTTGTTTTTTAGGAAAAACAAAAATCTAAAATAGTATTATAAGCTCAACTCAGATTTTCTTTTCCTGCATTATCATTTAATTTCAGTAAATCAGAGAGAATGCACATACAAAATGGGTACTCAAAGACCCTTCTCAAAGTTGGTGCACGTCAAGTTTTGCGGGACAGGCAATTAGACACCCAAAAGCAGCTGCCAGATCTGGAGGCCAGTCAGAGGGTAGTTGAAAACCTGGCTTTCCTTTCTTTATTGTAAGGAGTTTTGTTTCTATCCATCATGAAACAGAAAGCTGGGGGGGAGGGCGGCAATCCTCCAGGAACTGCTTTAAACAAGCCTTTGATACCACTAACTGAAGGCACTAGGCTTTTCAACATTATGCGAACCATTTATAATCTGTTAATAGCAAATTCACAGGGACAGCACTTTGGCATTTAAATTTGTTATATTTTATTTAAAGCTTCTTTGAAATTCTCATCATTGATTTCACTGGCATAAGTTATTGGCATCACACATGAGCTACAGCAGTGGCTGCTTGACTGCATTCAATAACCAGAGCATTTTTTTTTTAAAGACAGAGCAGTTGGTAAAGGAGAGCAAGGATGGCAGCAACAAAACAGCCAGTGATTTTCCATTCAGGTAGTCTCAAGCAGAAAACCAGCAGGCTTAACTTTTCTGCTAAGAAGTCAAGTGGAAATGCTGCTACCGTGGTAATAAAATACACCTCCAAAATATTCTTTTAACCCCCCCACCAGTTCAACAGTTATGCTGGGCCTGGATAGCTAGTTCTACATGGAGACTGAAACAAAACACTGAGAAAGGCCCAACAGTCAATCCCAATGGTGGTATCAAAAAACATCCAGACAATCTACTTCATAAAAAGTATCATAGGTCTGACCAGTGAATTGGGTTGGCAAGAGAACTGGTAGAAAGCAAATAGTTTTGATCAGTGCAAATTATACAAGGAACACCAAAGCATCAAGCCGAGATCAAGTTAATTCACCAAACCTCCTGGGAAGTAATGACAAAGATAAGCACGCAGTTTGTGGCATCCACAATTGTTTCAATCGACTTCAGGCCAAGGAGAACTAGTGTAGTCTAGATCTTGAACTGAAAGAATTTAGAGAACTAGGTTCATCACTTGGAAGCATTCAGACAAAATTAATAATCTTTCCAGGCAGTCAGACTGCCTATGTAGATGACAAAAAAGTTAAATGCTCATCTAACTAAGAAAAGTTCACTTCCAGTAAGTACGGCAAGGGCAAAAACGTGTTATGAGAAACTGTTATGTTCTCCATTCCCTCCTCAAAGAGGCTTCCGACCTTCTGCAGCCTGGCCAAGGTGAAGCAGGCTGCCCTTGTCTATCTATGCCAGGGTTTCAGCAGTTACATTCTGTAGCCACAGACAGGCAGGAAAAACAACTGACAAGAGCAGAAGTGCAAGAAGCCAACAGGGGTCCTTCAAACAACAGGGTTGTTTGTCCACAGACAAAGGCATGCAACTTCAGACTTAATGCTCAGCTTGCTAGGGTTACTGAAAGAAGAGGTAGAAGAGCTACTAGACACAGTGAGTGAGCAAGCTGGAAATGCAGCTTCCCAGGACAGGAGAAAGAGATCAGAAATAAAACTCCTTGGACTCCAAAGGTGCTCTGCGGGTCAGGTACACTGGGAACTGCAGAGCCACCTTTCTCTTCATTCTAGTACAGATTTACTGCACAACTTCAAGCAAATTACTTCACATTCCTCTGCCTTACATCTAAAACAGGACGAGCATCTTCACCTACAGAGCACTTGGAAGTGACAATAGAATAGCTTTTAGAGACAACACAGTATACCTAGAAAGGCAATATAATAGAGCAGTTGCAAAGCAGAAGTGATTTTTTGGGGGAAAAAAACTAGTGAACACACCTCCACAGGAATTTAAAGTAGCATGCATTTGAATTCCAACATCACAGAAACAACAAGATCATAACCCAGATACTTTCAACCAAACCAGAAAAAAATATATAATATATACTATGAATACCTAAGCAAAATAACAAAGCAAAAGAAGAGTTCTTTGGTAACTAGAAACAGGAAAGTTGAAAATGACATACGAACTAGAAAAAGAAACGTTGCTCGCTCAAGTCCAGATAGCATTGCAGGATCTATTTCTTCAGAGAATGAAAATAAAACTGTATCTAATTAAAGCATTTCTGGTTGTACACCCAAATCTGGGTATTAAAAATCACAAGTCCTTCTAGACTAAAAACTGTACTGAAATTACATCGTGGTGGTAGTGGAGGGGGTGAATTCTCAAAGTGAGACACATTTTGCTCAACTTTTCTTCTGACTGGAGTAAACAGAGAGAACAACAAATAAGCAGCACTATATTTGATAATGGTACCAGACAATCATCCAGCTGTACACGCTTCCAGTCACACTAATTAAATGTGGTGTGGAGCCGTCCTGGGGAAATCATATAAAGTTCCTTCAGAGTACCACACACTTCTGAAATGCTTTGGTCAAGTCTCACTCCACCTGAGGAGCCAGAATGCTCATTTTCCCTTCCTTTCCTAAGGAACAAACAACTGGTCTGCCTATAATGCTGGACAGGCAGCATTGTACAAGGCGGCAAAACATAATTCAAGCAATGGAGAGCAGGAGTTTCAGCTGAGCTATGAAAGAAATGGGGCAAGAATGCATCCTTGAAGAGCAAGTTAGGCATACATGGAGAAATGTTATTTTTTCTGAACGCTCTTTTCCACACAGCAGCTTTTGTCTACAAGGAGAGTGTCAGTGGGATGTTTACAAGCAAAGCTACTCAGTACCTGAATGCTGAGGGACAGAGGAAAGGGTCAGGAAGGCAAACCTGGAATGAGTAACACCAAAACCCCATTCTCCTAAGTGGCCAGCCAATAGGGTACTGGCATTGAAGAAGAGCATCTTACCCTGGAACACAGTAATAAGCCTGCTCCTTGTAAACCCACCTAACCAATGTGAGGTTGGAAGTTATTACTACAAAGGACACAAAGCATAACTGCTGTGGAGTCCAGGAACTGTTGCTGGGTTTTTCTTCCTCATCAGAAGACCATGGAAAGAACTGTGCTCTGGAAACCCGTTAGATCACATTGTCTAAGAACAAGGAAATAGGTTTTCCAGTAAGATAGCACTCTGAAGGTGATACTATCCATGTTTTAGACTGTCTGTCACCCCTCCAGAAAAATTGCTGTGACACAACTCCTGGTTACAGAGAGTATTTTAAAAACTTAGCCTGAGGATAGCTTCTAAATGTAACAACCGTCAGCAGTCCTGGTGATTAGCATACAGGAAAAGGCAATGCAACCCCTATGTGGTATTCTAAGAGCCATTTGCCAAACCTCTTCCATCAGAATGCTTGAACTCTTTTCAAATATTTGGCACAAATTACATTCAAGATCAAAAGCTAACAAGCCAATTCTGTCTGTGACTCAGCACAAGGTCTCCTCTAAAATGTGGGGAACCAACTCATGTTTCGGACACACAGTTGTGAAAGGGTTTGCAAAGCTGAACCCAGTGAGGCTGGATTACTTGGCCCGGAAATTTACCTACTTCCATGCTTTCAGAAATACAAACAAAAATGCTGATGAGTTTATCTATATTTAAGAATTAAGTCCCATGCAGTAAGACCAGAAACTTTAATTCTCTCAATAAGATTTATTGTCAGGGATGCGTATGTTAGTTTATCATTTGGCAAAAACCTATTCATTATAGACAGAAAAAAGAGAGATGTAAACTCAACAAAGTTCAAAGTTAAAAAAAAAAAAAAATGAATAAAGATGTGTGTGATAGTAGAGAATATTCTTTGTTGTTCTTCTAGATTATTTGCCTTAAGGCAGAAATTTGATAGTCTGAATTTTAATAAGATATGGCTAGAGTCTGTGATGTAGGGAGTCCAAAATGATTATTCTTCCTTCAAAAAGGACAGACAACACACTACCCTACAATACTTGGTCTGTCTCTTCCTGCAGTAAACATTGCTAATGCTCCTGGAGAGGGGCTGACCTTGCCAGCCAATTACATTATGCTAATTTGTCTGTTACTATAACTCCTACAGAGGCATTCACAGCTCAAAGCAGGACAGAGATTTATATTGTCTCTTCCAAGCTGCAGACTATGAACGTTAATCTCTCTTTCTTCTTCCAGTTATGACTCTACATGGCAATATCTACATGCAGCACCACTGCACATTCAAAGCGACAGTTACTGCCAGCTTTATTCAACTTAAAAGACAAGTCGTGATTGTACCTTGCTCTTTTAATAACTGTCACTCTATTTAAGAAAGCATACACTTGGTAACAGCTGTTTTCCTATGAAAACATATGGTTTCTCATATGCTTTTGAAAACACCACAGGAATGTATTCGCTTGCTAGACTCTAGTGCCATGTCATCATATCAAGCAACAAAATAATTGAAAGAAACTGTGATACGTTTTCTAAGTCACACTCATGTATTACAAAAGTAAATATTGTTTTAAAGTAACAATAAAGAACACCCAGCTGAAAAGATTCAATGTAAAAATAAGAGTCATAATTTAGGAGTTCTAGGTACTACAGTATTATTTAAAGATTAAATCAAAACATTGGTCTTCTACAAACACGTAGCAAATTGCCTACATTACGCAAGCAGTTTATAGTCCGTGTTGTATCATGAGAAAGACTCATGAGGTCTGGATCTTCTAACTGCTGGCAAGATCAAGAGTTTCCCTAACATGTTTCAATTGAGACATAAACAGATTATCAAAAACAATTGTGTCACAGCAGTTTAATAAACTACTGCCCATCAAGTAAACCATAGTAATTGACCTTTACATGCTTTTCCCCCTCCCTCTGTATTGATGGTTTAAGAAAATACATTCTCCTTCATATTTAGGGCAAGCTAAGACTATTTACATTACCAGTTGCACGTCAGAGAAGACAAAAAGTCACTAACTTTTTGGGCTACTTTATCTCAGATGTGTGCAGTCTTGGGCCAGACTAAACTGAAAGCTAAACATTTTAGTAAATAAAAGCTGCAGTTGCGGTTTTAAAGCTGATTTCAACATCAACTACATAGAAATTTACATGCAAAAAGGAAAAAAAAACAAAAGTGTTAAAAAAAATTATAGTGAAGGAAAACAAAATAGCCTCCAAACATAGCTTATGAGAAGTTATTACAGAAATTTCCCTTTGGCCCTAAAAATAATTTCAGCAAGATGTCTATAGAAAAGAAAGAAAAAGAAAAGAATTATTTTCAAAGCAGTTTATGTTCTAGGATCCACATCATGAAGAAAATCACCCAAGCTGGTCTGTAAGAGCTCCTGAACATAGCAGTATCTCTAGGTGGTATTACAGTGCTTCTCATACAATGGAAAATTTTACAGTTGTGTCTTTATGGCAGTTAAATACAAGGTCACACACATAAGAAAAGCCCCCACCACACTAAAGTGTTAGTGCTTTACTACGAACAGCGAGAGGGCGCATACAGAAGTGCCTAAAAATCTGTATCACTGACTTTACGATTTCCAAGAGATCACATTGCACTACAGCCTGCGTTTTAATGCCCTGAGCCGTATTCTGATGGGGACTTTCAAGACGGTGCTTAAGCACATGGTATACAAAGGTCAGGAAAGCCACTGAAGAGCAAGAACTGGTGAAATCACTCTGACAGCTTGAAGTATGGCCCTCAGGCATCTGGTCCATCCCTCTCCATTGGTTATAATTGCCTCTGCACATTCTATGAAAGGCAGCGCTCTCCTGTTGGGCTAACTATGAGGGTTTAGCATTTGGCAATGTAATGGCAGACGTGCAATAAGCCCATACTGACCTCTGGCTCTTCATCTTCTTTCTAAAAGAAGACAGCAACCACAGACTTACAAACTTGCCTGGGCATAAGAGACATAAGAAAACAAGCTGATTCCTTGTGCAACTGTTTCTGTCAGTGAGGATTTAGCGCAGAAGTGATAAACCTAAAAAGCCCCTAGAAGAAATTAACACACGATGTTATTTTTTGAGCATAAGAACTTTGTCCAAAGGTGATACAAGCCAAAGGAGGGAAACAAAAGATATCCAGAAAGGTGTTTTGCAGTTTGGGAATAAAGATGTAAGTTTGTAAGCCTAGTTAGAGACCACAAGAAAATTATGAAACCAACTGTAAATACCAACTTCTTAATACTTGCAAAGTTCCCAGTGCTCTCTATTCCAGAAGGTAATTGAGAGCATCTTTTGCCTAAGATGACTATTCCAAGCTCATATGAATAGTAAGGTAGAAAGCAAAGTCTGTATCATGGAGTCAAACAATTTGTATGTGGCACTAATCAGATCTGCAACCTGTGAGAAAACAATTCAACACATGAGTATAATGGAATCATATTTCCTTCTTTTTCCATACACTAAACACTCAAAGAAAGGAAAAAGTAATAATAATTTAAAAAATAAAAATAAAAGGATAAAATAAGGTACGGTCTGCCATTCAGGGGTTTCATACCCAGCCAAAAACAACAGTAAACTGACTGCTCCTGTTTGACTTTGACTTGTTACCCATAACTCTAGTTCTTTGCTAGAAAAGGAGGAACAGGTTGATTTATAAATGCACATCTCATTTTTCCCAACAGATCAACTAGCGTTGTGTGGTAATAAGTATTTTGTAAGACACAGTACTGTAAGAAGACTGAAGCATACATACAATAAAAGTTACCATTCAGCACATTGTAACATAAAAAAAATTAACACAAGTATTTATAGAACAATATTGTTCACCTACATTTCTCTTCAGGATCAGAACATTGGCTCTTCCATGAAGCCACTTAATTTTCTGGTAATGACCAACGTGATATATTTCTGATGTCTCCAAAATTTAATTTTCTATTCATTTTCCAGATGATGAACAAAAGGAAACTGCTCTTGCTGCATAATTAACGTAGCTTACACTCCTACCACGAGCAGTCTATACACGGCTGTATCTGTACTATCTATATGACAAAGTCTCATCTATGACCTTTCTATGAATGCAGGGAGGAATCACACCATGCAGACTACATCAGCTTCAGCAAAGCTCACCTCATACTAGAAGTGATCTAACATTAATTATGTTATCTACATACTCATCCCATATTAAGCCACATTGTTAAAATACGTAGTAAAAGGAGAGCAGAGTGTGAAAATACTTTGCTGCTGAGGCTTTCCAATCAGTTCAACGGGTTTACCTGAGCGGAATGTGATCCCTTTGTGAAGTTTTTAAAATTCTCCATTACAAGTAAAACTTTTAATTAACTCTTTATTAACTGTAAGTGATGGAAGCTTCTCTGCTTGACAGCAGAGAGAGGGAGCATTTAAAATTACTGGAGTATTACGTTGCTTTACATGGTGAGATGGGGTGAGGGTGTCTAGCTGGCACAGCTCATTGAAGTCAAAGTGACAGGGATCTGATCCAAACAACATCTGTACAGACAGCACTTCAGGTTCCTTAGCTTCTCAGTTCTTTCACACTATACCAATAGTCTTTGAATGCATCAACTTTGGAACAAGGTTCTTTTTTTTTTTTTTGGAAAAAAAAAAACAAAAAAACATGCTGTGGTATTTGGTTGACAATTTAATCTTGTTGGCAATGTAATAGTTATGGTATAACCCCCCACATTATAAAAGTAATTGGCATAATCATAACCTACATTCAAATAACTTTTTCTACTGACCAGCTGCACCAGTTTCCCACTCCCAGCCTGCCATCCCATCACTGAGGAGACAAGCAGGGGTGGAAAGCAGAGCCCACAAAACACTGCTACAGTCCATCCCTCTCCCTTTCCTAACAGCAAGTGATTCCCCATCCCAGTTAATAAAGAGCTCCTTGTCCCTCCATTATGCAGTGTAATCTTTAAAAGATTACATTCTCATTTGGGAACGAGCCAAGAGCCAGTGGGAAATTCTCTAGTAAATTGGATAGGGAGACAACAATATCAAGGGCAGCTGGATAGGAGCACATTTTTTTCAGGGCATTCCTGTTCCTCCGGTATTGTTAGAAGTCCTGCAGTCTTGGGTCTTTTCACTGCTGTGTTGCCAGGATAATGCTATTCAAGAAGGGGATACAGATTAACTGTTTTGAAGATGAAATGCAAGGAAGTGAATATTGAAAAGCAGCAAGAAAAGAGAAGGAAAGCCCAATTATATTTTTTAAGTCTGACCATCTTACATAAAAACAAGGGAAGTGCACTTTGTTGGGAAACACTGTATTAAGTGACTCAACTACAACAGTAAAATGTTTTGTTTTTACCCAGACTACCATCAGGAAGCCACTCTGAGCCCTCCCATCACTAACAGTATACCAAGAAGTATTTCAGAAGAAACATTTCCCTCATTGCCCCTTTTACCTTGCTTGCATCTTCCAATAGATGCATCTGCTCTGTGGCACCTATTTTCCACCTCACACTACCTGTGATCTCAGACAGAGGAAACAAAACTGAAACAAAACGGGGCAGACATACCTATCTTATCTGCATACAGAAGGATGCAAGTGAATGAACAGGTCAGTGGGATTTTAATTTCATCTTATTGTTCTTTAAAAGTACTTTCTCAGGAAGTCACAAAAGTTTATGTATTCAGAAGACTGGATCCGTGCTTCACATTAATTTGGTAAATGACTGTGCCACCTTGGTACCAACTTCTGTTAGAAAATAAAGAAATCTCAAGGAAAAGAAAGCTATAAGGACTTTTTTTTAATTGAGCAGATCTTTCTTATTCCTCATGAGAAATAAGTTTTTAATCATAACATGAAATTCCAATCATTAATTCCATTCATGGAACATAATAAAGTTATTTATTAAAAGGAATTTAAAAAATAATTGTAGCAGGGTATCAGAAAGATTATTTTTACACTTAGATGTCTGTCAACCAAACTGCAGCTTCCTTCACCTGCGGAACTCAAGCAACAATAGCTACCTATAGTCCATGGGAGACTGTAACAAAGATGCATTAAAATAGAGGATTGTTTGTGATTTGGGAAGTCCTGATTCAGCAAGCTCTCTCTATTCAGCTGGCCCCTACACACATGCTTGAAGTTAACCACATGTTTAAGAACTATTGAAATAGATGGTCTTTGGCCTCATTTCAGAAAAGCATTTATATACACATTTAACTAGCTGAAGTGGATGAAGCAAAGAAAAGAAATTGGGATAAGAGAAGTGTACCTGAAAAAGACTCAGGTCAAACAATAATCCACAAAATAAGAACTTATGTGTGGAGGCGTAACATACTTAATAGCTTTCCTGGTTTTCCTGAAGTCTGTGTGTTGGCATTCACATCTGCACGACTTTACTGTGTTGGAACAAAAAATAGTATAAATGAGAGAAAACTATGGTAACTACTTGTCATTAGAGAAACAAGCCTTACATAGACATACACATGCCATGGGACATAAAAGCCTCAGAGATAAGACAAGAGTATGAGGAGAAAAAAACATAAAGACAGCCTAAAGCAGAAACAACAACACCTCTTCTTCCTCTTTTTCAGGAGACAAATATTCTAATACTCATCATCTGTTGAGCATCTCAATCTCTCCTCTTGTAGACCTGCATCCCTTGACATTTGAATTCAACATTACGAGAAACTGACTCAATTTCCATGAAGCAAAACAACATCATCAGATCATCCTCAGATTTCTTATTTTTATGGATACTTCTCAGCTCTCTCCATATCTGATTGACATTGCTTTTCTTCTTCTTTAATGTGAATGTTCCTTTCCATTTTCCCAACCAGCCCATGACCTGGGGGCAGGAATAAGTCTTTTATGTAAGTACAGGTAATTGGTACTTTTCTTCTTCTCACACATTTATCCCCTTCAGCAACCCATACTTTCCTGTCTCCTCCTCTTTCTTCTTTACCATACAATGTTAGGACACCAGGAAGGACTCCAAAATCTTCAGGAAGGATTGGCAACATATTTTATTTTTGCCATTGCTAGAAAGAGAAAAATTAGGACTGTGACCACCAAAAAGATATTTGCCAGATAAAAGCACACAAAATCAGTAGATGGGGCACATTTCATCTTTCTTCCAGGTGCCACTGCTAAACCACTTCTCAGTGAGAGTGGTGAAGCCAAAAACCAGCTCCCTTTCTGTGCCTACAGCAAGTAGGTAGGAAATAAAATAAAATAGAAAATAAAAATAAAAAAACCCTCTTCTCAAACGAGGGAGGAAGAAGAAAAAGAGCAAATCTTTCTTAAAGTAGGAGAACTAGCCTCACTGTACACACAGCCACACACATATTTACTTCAATAACTGTTGAGAAGGAGCTGAGAGATGTACTTAGTTAACAACTGCACTTCTAGCTTACTGAAAGGTGCTGCAGCATGGAAGTCAAGAATCTCCATCATCACATGCGTTACACTTGGAGTCCATATGGCTTAGAGCCTGCTATAGTCCCTTAATGTGTCTTTTTGCTGTTGTTTGACTAGTTTTTTTTGTTATTGTTGCATTTTCTGTTTGTTTTTACTGCAGTTCCTTTTGCAGGCGCCTCTTCACATTAGAAATTCCCTAAGTAAAAAGCGAGAATTCTTGAGCCTGTGTCTTCTCTCTTCTTCACCTGTGAATAGGATCACAAGTTTGTTTTTTTTTTTCTCCAGTCTTCCCCCTCACTCATCTCACAGGCTTTCTAGGGGGAGAGAGGAAGAAATGCTTGCATGCAGAATGTAATTTGTTTTGCGGTTATAGCTTGGACATTACTATCTGAACTCCAGCTTTTTTCAGCTGATATCAGTACTGGCTTCCTTTAGAAAATGAGGCACAGCACAAAAGACCAACTGTTGTTTGCTGTTGGAGAATAGGAATAAAACAAAAAATCCATTTCATCATAGCAGAAAAGGGAGGGAAAAAAACCACAGCTAATGAAAAGGGAGAATACAAAGCTTACACGACCAGGTAACAAGTTTCCCTAAACATTACGTTGTATATTTTTTACTGAGACTCAGAAAATCAGTGAAACTTTCAAAAAAAAAAAAAAAAAAAAAAAAGAACAAACAAATTTGAGTAACATCTGGCATAAAACTAAGAGGGACGATAGTCGTTTTCCAAAATTCCAAAGAAAGAAAGAAAAGAAAAAAAAAAACTTCTCCAAGAGCATAACAATTTTCCTATCCCCACTGAGCATATTTTTCCCTCAAAAAGATTTCTCTTAATATTGGTATGCCACAAACAATCATTAGGCAGGAAAAAAGAGGTCAGGGCAGGAATAACAAAGATGAAAAAGAAAACTGCTGAGAGTTCACCTCTGCTGTTTATTTTGAGACACCCTTAGGATTCAAGTGGGACTACTCTAATTGTATTCAGAGATTTAGTTCTTTAAAGAACACAAACAAAACTAGCAAGGGCCATCAACCAGAATAAGTTTTCCTCATAATCACAGAATAAGGTCAGTTCTTGTTTATTCTTTTATATAATAATCTCAGCTCCTCTACTGATTTTTTATTTTTATTTAAAAGGAGAAATTAAGCTTTCTTAAAACTAATGGCTTATTTCTGTAGGGGCAGCTTTTTTAGCATGCTTGTATTTTCTCAGGGTGGGTTTTTTGTTTTTGTTTTTGTTTTTTTTTTGGCTGCTCTTTCCTTATCAAGTATTTTGAAGCTTTTATGTGAATTCTAGGTGAGCATGTTCTGCTTAGCAGCTTGTAACCATTGAAAAGCAAGGCAATAATCCATCTAGGTTTAGGGCATTTTCATAGAAGTGATGCAGAGCTGTGTCAATTTTAATGTCATGCTATGGAGAGTGCATGTAGCGCTCTCCACTTTAGAGGATTAAAAGTGACCTCTCTTACCAAAATCAATAAGGGCAGCTTGCTGTGACTAATAGGTTGTAGAAATTCAAAAGAGACTGTAACACTGAGTTCATTCTCCCTACCCAGCCCCAGACTGGCTGGCAGATCTGCACTTTGACATGTACATTCACGTGGTGAACTGATGTCTGTTCTCCTCCCAGGGGCCAAAGCAAGCCACACACGGTTTACTCACATTTCAAGGAAGAAATCAAGCTGATATTTATTTGATAAGAGAGGATTTGGCAAGTTCTGTAAACACGCATGTGAGAAAAACTACAATAAGGAGGTAATCAGAATGTACATTTTTTGGCCCCTGGTATGATTTTGAAAAGGCCCTTACATATTACCAGGACATCAGCTAAGTGACCAGACAGTTCACATCTCTCCATAAGCTGAGACTTTTTTTTCCTATTATTATCTCTGAGCAAAGGCTTTTTTTTTTCCTTCAGATCTTTGCCTAGCTGTAAAAGGCTAAAAAATCTAAATTCCATTCAAGTCACTGGAGCTGCCCCAGAGAGGTATGAGGTTATACATCCAACTGTAGCATTCATTAACTACCGTGGCACATGCTCAGTTGTTCTGACTTCTCCACTACTCCATTTGTTATTCTGAAGTAGTTCAGATTTAACAGACAAGTTTGGTGGCTTTTAGTAGTGCAGTAATTTCATACAGTACTGGAAAAGTGTCATGCTAATGGGTGCTAACAACTGGCGTAAAGTGAGTTTTCAGTTTCTCATTTTGTAACACTAAAGGCAACCAGTAACTCAGATCAGGATCTCCTACTTCACGGTTAAAATACTCTTATTCTCCTGGATGTCTCTAATTTCCAATTTATTTTGCGTGAGGTACAAATTAAAAAGCCTTACCCACAGTTCATAGCGTGTAGACATTTTCTCCATATAACAATCACCATCATTGTCTTTATGCCAAAAACACAAGAGTTGCCTTGGGGGAGTAAAGGGGGAAAGGGGCTAAAGTGGTGGGAGAAACCCAACTGTAAAGGTTTAGGAGTCCCTGCGGAGGTTTATAAATAGACGACTGCCATGTGCAAAATGTGAAAGAAACCCAGCCAGCATAAGAGCTTGTTGCTGTTTTGAAATCTTCTAACTATGTCCACTTAGGAAGTAGACAGAGTTATAAACAAAAAGTAAATCAAGAAATTATTAGCATTTGAATTTTGGCAAAATAATAAACGTGTAGGGGTATAATCAGTAAATAATAGGAAAGATCTGCAAGTGAACCCACCAATTAATGATAAATAGGACTTGGCACAGAGTAACTTTGCCAATGTGGATCTCATTAGATGGCCACGGAACCTGTTCCTGCAGCAGCCCTTTTTGAGGGAGGGAAAGGTGAGGTAACCAAAATGCCTGTGTACCCACCCCCTCACAGCTCTCAGGCTCTAGGATTGTAACCACCTGGGCCAAAATGACAACCTTATGCTGAGTGAAGGCCATACCATGACTCTCCAGTCTTTAATTGATAGGTTTCCTGTTCTCAGCTTTTGGACCTTTATTCTGGAATTCCACCTAAACAAAGATGACCTAAAATGTGCAGCTTTGCTTGCTCTGGAGAGTAAGAATTCCTCTCTCTTCTGCTCACCTTTTATTACCGATACCTCTTAAAGAGAGAAATGCCCCCAAGCAAGCAATATCAGTTAAACAGATAAATAGTTCACACAGCAGACAGGGGGAAGGGAGAGGGGAAGAGACCCTGACTTATTAGACTAGAAACAGACACACCATATTAATACAAGAAATAAGCATATGGTTCTAATAGGCTTTCTTAAAATGATTTATCAGCTGTGATTAAGCCCTCAACCAGCATGTCTATCTTCATAAATAAAGTAAAAGTGCACCTTGCTCCAAAATATATCAGCAGTATCTTATTACCAACTCAACCCTATAGGCTGCACTCCACTTAAAATTTGGCTCTGGGGAGAAGAGTTTGTGTTTAATAGCAGAGTGTAAGCTCTAAAGAGATTGCCAAGATTTACGGGCTTTACCTAAAAGATAGACTTACCAAAAACACCACTATGAGGAAGGTTTATCCCTGCATCGTATGCCATCAAGCTCATGCTGCTGAAATCTGAGCAGGTACCAAGAAAGCTGTGCCATTAAAAACATTCATAGGAAGACCGAGGCAAAATGCACAACAACTCTGCAATGTTGTTCTGAAGGAAATATCAGAATGAAATCAGGCAGGCTTCCTTTTTTGGAGATAGCCAAAATACACAAAACACAACTAAAACCCAAACATTACAGGAGGGTGACTCAACTTCTTTGGGACAGAGACAATATGAAGCAGAAGGAAAGTGGACTGTCCTGACTGAGCTCTGCAGGATGATTCATCAGCTGGAATTCAGAAGAACATGGCAAGATTATGGCTAGGGAGGTTTAGCTCAATCAAAAACGTACGCCCTCAAATATTGCCTATCTGCATGATATAGGCTCTTAGTGCTGGAAAAATATTCAGGTCTTCTCTCCGAGTATGAGAATCTAAATGCAAAAATCCATTCACACAGTACATTGCAACAGGAGAAGAAAAGACAGACCTGCCTGCCAACAGAAGATAAAATGTACTGACAGCAACAAGCCTAAGTTAAAGCCCATTCCTCTGAATATTTTTGCAAGGTCACATTATGATCTCTCTGTTGTCTTGACAGTTTTTCTGCACAGTTTTTTAACAGTTCAGTGTGCTAACAAAGTGCCTGGAATAAATGCCTCAATTAGAGATACGTGCTCAAAACAAGACTCTCAAAGTCAGTGGACTGAAATGCCAACTGCAGAATTCCTGTATAAAATATATCGCCACATGTCTACCACGAAAGCTCCGCACGTTAAGAAAAGCAGTTGAAGTATAGCAAGTCTACCCATCTGGACAGAGGAGGAGAACATTCTTCCTGTCTTTAGCAACACTGAACAACAGCTGATAAATCTTTAACACACATGGTTTGTGCAATGCCCTGTGCTGAGACTGAGGAGATACGGAATCAATCCGAGGCTCTGCCACAGACTTCCTCTGCAATTTTTAGCACGTCACTTGAGTCCAGATCCTTCATGGTAGCTCAGTGATTTGCTCCTGCTTTATTTCAGTGAGAGTAAGACACCAAAATGCCTTTGAAGATCCCTATCAATCTTTTGGATCCACACTGCTAAATATATTTAGGAACCAAAAGACACTGCTTGCTTGGAGGAATGGTGGAGGGGACCCAACTCAATGTCTGTAATTCCCTCAGGAGCTTGGTGTCCAGCTATGAAGGAACTCTGGAAAACAACATCCTCTGCAACATCTTTTTCCTCAGAAGATAAGCAACAAAGAATTCCCCTTCTCCATAAGAATGTTGCAGAAGTTAATAATTAAGGAAAAGGAGACTATAAACCAACAGTGAGCCCATAAAGCAGATCAATAAGTCTTTTTAACTTGACAAAATTAGCACATATGAAAACTCAACCCCCTGGAAAATTCCTGATACAGGGCGATAGCATACATTTACAGTTATGCTTCACGCAAAATACATGCTATGAAATGAAGATACTCACTTCTACATGCATATAGATGCTATATTTAAAGTATGGGAACTATTATACTTCAGTCTTTGAATCTGAGGTAATATTTTGGACTTTAAACTTAAGAATTTTGAGTTATCACCTTGACAACAGCTTAACTGATTGATAAAGTAACAGGTTGAAGCTATTACAATTCCTACAACAATGGTACCCTGGCATTTAGATACTATATTAATATAAACCACTCTTAGTCTTATTTTCCTTTCATTATAACATATCCACCATATAATATACTCAATCTCAAGGGAAGAATAAGAAGTCAAAAGGAACTTTGTCTTGAAAAAAGCATGGACATTCTTGCATGTTTAGATAAATGCATGTATGTCTGTTTATGATTGCATAATTTAAAAAAATCAAAATAAAAAGTATTTAAACATAGGCCTTTGCTCTCTTCTGCTGTACAACATCATTCAGTGAGAATCAAAAGTGCTCTGGGAACAGGTTTATGAGTTTGTTGGTTTGAATTATTTCATGAGTTGTGTACCAGCACAATATTCTTCTGTTTCATCTCAAGCAGTCCACTGGGGTTTCAGGGAATTCATAAAGGAAGAATGGAGCTAACAGGTTTGCTATAGAGGTAGGGCATGCTCTCAGAAGTTATACCATTCTTCATCGGCACACTGCAGCATTGACACTGCCTCCCACAAGATCACGCTTAAGAGGAAATCAATCTGCAGATTTCCTATCTTGCATTACTAGAAAACTGGACAAAAAAAGTCTGTTCTTAAAACATGCCTCTGTGCTGCACATTAATCACGTGAACATATTCAACGACCATATTTTTTTTTCTCCACTAGATGACTTAATTTTGCTGATGCTTTTCTAGCAGTAAGGCGCGTACAGTGGAACCTAGAACAGCATACCTAGAACAGGAACATTAAGCCATATAGAGAATTTGCTGGCTATGAGCTTTCTGAACCAACAGTGAACTACCCACATTATAATCAAGCTCTAGTTGTGAACAGTTGTTTACATATTATCTTGCTACATTTAATACTGATTAGGAGATGTCAAAACGGCAGGAAGTGATGCATGTAAATTCCAACATGAGTAGAATGTTATTTTAAAAATATCTTCATGTTGAAAATATTCAACTCACTACTTCTAAATGTTACTGTATGTAGTGTTCTACGTGTTACACTGAGTGTATTTCCATTCTTTCTTGTTTCCTGCAGGAAGGTCAAGCAAGATGCATTTTAATGAAGCAGGTCCAATTAGTTGTTCGGAAGTGAATCCAGACTCTTACCATCCTTGACAATTTCCTCAGACCTAAACTTAATGCTCAGAGCATGATGTGACAGGAGGGCCACATCCAATAGCAGCAAAGGTCGTATTTGCAAGTATAACCTATCACAAGTGCTTTACTTCATGCTCAGAGCAGTATAAGCCTAAAAAAATGCAGCTAGCAGACAAAGGTGCCAGCATTTTCTACCTCGTTGACTTGGTTTGCAAATTCTGTCTAGGGAAGAGCTGTCAATAGCCACCAGCCTCAAGCTCTTGAGAGCTGTAATACTTACACTTTCGAAAGTGAAAAGATAGTAGAGGTATGCTTTTACCTACATTAATTTTGATGGTGAATTTGACAACATGCTTGTGTCAGGAAGTGTCATCAAAATGATGCAAAAAGCCTCCCCCGTATGATTACCAGTATGTTTATTTCTGATCTATAGCATCCCCTGCCTTCAAGCAGTAGGCCTTTCCTGGGAAGAGATAGTCTGCTAATATTTGATAGTACAAGTACTGGAGAAGCCAAAGCAAATAGTCTCATTTCACAAAATCTCAGAATGGTTTGGGTTAGAGGGACCTTTAAAGACCATCTAGCTCCAACCTCTTGCCATGGGCAGGGACACCTTCCCCTAGATCAGCTTGCTCAAAGCCCCATCCAACCTGACCCTGAACACTCCAGGGACGGGGCATCTACATCTTCTCTGGGCAGCCTGTTCCTGTGCCTCACCTCACTCTGAGTAAAGAATTTCCTCTTAACATCTAATCTAAACCTTCCCTCTTTCCCATTTCAGTTCAGGTCCAGGAGATCATCATCATTACTATTACTTGAGTTCACTCAGTCCTTCAGCAGAACGTTAACCCAAGAATAGTTTAAGAGATGGTCCTTGATAGATTAGCTCACAACCTTCATAGGTAAGATACATGTAAGTATGTATGGGAAGCAGAAAGAGACACTACTCCCACTTTACACATGACAGAGGCAGTAATTTGTTCCAGGATAAACAGCTGGGATATTAATGCAAATGTTTTCCCCTCGATAACACCTTTCCAAAAAGAGTACACACAGTGTTCCTAGAACTGTGCGTTCCACACTTCACAGCTAATTTGGACCGTCACTAGCCCGCATAACCATCTTAATCACAGCAAATTCTCATGGATTACCCATAGGTTCTGACTTTTTTTT
>WBMW01001216.1:468562-509160 GCA_013396635.1 Penelope pileata | reverse complement strand
TTGTGTTCAGTTCTGGGGCCCCCAACACAAGAAGGATGTGGAGCTGTTGGAGCGGGTCCAGAGGAGGGCCACGAGGATGATCAGAGGGCTGGAGCACCTCCCCTACGAGGACAGGCTGAGAGAGTTAGGACTCTTCAGCCTGGAGAAGAGAAGGCTGCGGGGGGACCTGATAGCAGCCTTCCAGTACCTGAAGGGGGCCTACAGGAAAGCTGGGGAGGGGCTTTTTACAAGGATAGATAATGACAGGACAAGGGGTAATGGTTATAAATTGGAAGAGGGTAGATTTAGACTAGATATAAGGAAGAAATTCTTCACTGTGAGGGTGGTGAGACACTGGAACAGGTTGCCCAGAGAAGTCGTTGATGCCCCCTCCCTGGAAGTATTCAAAGCCAGGCTGGATGGGGCTTTAAGTAACCTGGTCTAGTGGGAGGTGTCCTTGCCCATGGCAGGGGGGTTGGAATAAGATGATCTCTAAGGTCCCTTCCAACCTGAACCATTCTATGATTCTATAATGTAAATTTACCTCACCGAAGTAGGCATACATTTGTGCTACATTTAGCAGATACTCTTTTTCATCTAGAGACTGTTTCTGTTTCTACAATAGGCTTTGTCACCAAAAGCTTAGAGGACAGGACTTCAGTAAGTACAATCAGGAAAAAACAAGGTGCAGATAATCCTAGCCTCCACATACTAGCAGCAGTTTCAGAAAGACTTTTTCCCCTACAAACATGGTAAGGTTTCAGTCCCTTCTCAAATCTGATATGTAGGAAATCTGTGTTCTTCCCTTCCAAAGTTCAGTTCCACACAGCTTTTAGTGCTTACCTGGAGGGAACAATCTGTCCCTAAACATTAATATTTCAAAAACAAAAAACTTTGACATACACAACAAACTACAGAGTTTCAAAGCAATGTAATGTGCAGTTAGCCCAACAGCAAAGAGATGACGTGTTTCAGTCAACCAAACTACAAAGTTTCCTACAGTGATGACTAACTTAGAGAAGTTACACAAGATATTCCATGTTAATTTCAACGGCTCTCCCTTGGCTAATAAAGCTGGAAATGGAAACTGTCAATGTCTCTCTCCACTGCAAGGCTTTCAAACAAAAATAAAATGCACACACAAAAAGGAACAATAGCATTGCTATTTTTTTGTCTTTTTAAATGAATGTCAAATTGTCCAACGAAGGAACAGCTTGCACTTCAATGAAATGCCTCTTATGGACATTCCAGCCATTTATACAGTCAGAGAACATAAACCCATTTAATAAACATACCTGAAGTTTCTGAATTACTTCAAGAGTTGCCAGATAACATAAAATTTGTTCTTCAGCCAGCATCAAAAAATTGAAGTAAACATAATAGAGCTAGTTGATAATAAAGCAAGCTCTTCACTATACGTACCAGCTTAATCAGCATGGCACCAACAATTTTAGTTGGGTCATGGAGCCTTGTTTATTAAACACTGACCCCACCTACATAACAATATATACCTAGCATATAATTTAATCTCTCACTTGCAAATCAGTATTTCAGATCTCAGCGGATTTCACTTGAGAAACATGTTCCTACTTCCTGAATCATATTTTACGTGGTTTTCAAGATGCTGTAACGTTACAAGATCAAGAACCCCTTCAACTTTAGTGTCCATTTCCAATAATGGTTCATATAAGATGTGCACAGTGCATACTAAATATTATTGATATTATATTAACCCTCAGAATGGGAATTAACTATGTCTTGAAGCATAGAAGATAAGTTAATGGCTACCTGAAAGCATACAGACCATTATTTCGCATGTACTAATTACTTACAAGTTTCTTCACTTTCTTTTTGGAATAATGAATGGATTCAAACAGAATAACACATTAAAAGATAGCACACAAAATATTGGAAAAAACTATATACTTCTAGGCAGAAGGCAGACAAAGACAGACAAAGACAGAAGAAGAAAACTAGCATCACTCAGTAACGTTGCACATGGCTTATTACAGGGCATTTGCTGCTGCAATTCTTTGAAATTACTGATGACAGAAAATAGTAAAATAATATAAAAATAAAATAAACAAAACTGGAAGAAAAAAAAAACCATGGAAGATGAAAACGAATGTCTAAGAAAAATACCTGTCTCTTTTTTCCCATATATCATTAATTTTTCTTTATGAAATCTAAGAATAAAACATCTTAAACTTTAAGGTATTTAGATTTCCCCAGGGTTTAGGTGGGGATTGAAACAAACATTTTTCAATGTCTCTCTGCAGAGAGGAGATCTATGATGTTTCCAAACTATGGATTGCTTAATGACAAACAAATCCACCAAATGCATACACAAATAAAAATCATAAACTACAGTATCAGGTTGCTGATACATTTGCCAGTC
This sequence comes from Penelope pileata, assembly GCA_013396635.1. Lineage (NCBI taxonomy): Eukaryota > Metazoa > Chordata > Aves > Galliformes > Cracidae > Penelope > Penelope pileata. The sequence goes on along the minus strand of WBMW01001216.1, from coordinate 506,783 downwards.
TTTGAAAACATGTACAGCTTTTCACTCTCATTATTACAGAGGATACTCTTACACACAGCACAAACAACACATCCCACAGAAATAATCTGTAGCCATAATGTCCACAAAATTCTGCACTTGTACATACTTAGTCGGCTGTCTGCAGATCTAGGGGCTCCACTACTGGTAGCAGTGGTGGAAGCCAGTCCGCACATTTTGCCTTGTAAAGCAATCTATTGGAAGGAGCAGGACAACTGTATCATAGAAGTTAGCAAGCATAAATGGAGCTACTCTCCTCAGGGGACACTTGATGACCAAATATAATCCTTAGAAACTACCCTAGAGCAAAAATCTTGCCAAACTAAGTTCTAACAAAACTGAGCACTTTCGCAGGCAGAACATGCTCACAGTACAGATGTCTTCAAGCAGTTTCACTGCCAGAGGACACTGCCAAGTGCAAAAGCAGCACTTTCTCATTTGTGCTTGCAAACACAGGATTCTGTGGGCACAGCTGGCACACACACGCTTCACAAGCCCTACTCTTCACTGTGCTGTGTACTGGTTCTTTCCAATCTTAGTCCACTATGGCATCTGCAAGAATAAGGGGGGGAAAGAAAACTATTTAGGATTAGACCTCTGATTTCTCACTGGTACCTAGAGTCCCCAATACAAAAGGCCAACAAAACAAAAGCCAAATCAAATACAGAATCATAGAATCATTCTATCAATCACAAAATGATTCTATATTTGATTTGGCTTTTGTAGAATCCTAGAAATATTTGCAAGCTGTTGCTAGTGAATTATCATTTTCATAAAAATGGAAGTGGTTAATCCATCAAAGAATTAGTTTGCTGGAGAACCTCTTAATCATGATATATGAGCACTTAAAATGGCCATAGATTGCGGAATTTTTCCTAAGTAGACACTTTCAGATTATGATAAGGAAAATTTACATTGAAAAAGCCTTCTTCAAGCAACAAATATAAAAGAAATAGTTAACATCCACACACATTTGCTCAACAATCTTTTCCTACAATTATTTCAAAACCTGGAAAACCTTATTAATATTATTCTTAAGAATCCATTATTGTAGCCCAAAGAATATACAATAGGAAAGTGAATAGGTGAGGAGAGAAATGGTAAGATTAATGTTAGTTTGACATTATCCAGCAGTTGCTGAATGTCATCAAGCAACCAATGTGTGGTTATTTAGACAGGAGTATAAGAAAACCGCATAAGAATCTAAAAGCTGTAATTGTAGTTAAGGATAGTTCTGTACCCAATAACCTCTGTGTATGATGGGGGGTGAAGTGCTGAGAGAGATGTTTAGTTCTAGGGAAAAAGACTACTGGATATTACCCACTGGTTTACCTTTCTTCAGTTGAAGGATTTACAGCTTTTTACAGTGGGCAGACCTTTATAAAGGTGATTCACATGATGTGGCCTGTTACAGCTGCTGAAGTGAGCCTGTCAAACTTAAAATAGTGAGTCTTACAAGAGCGGTACAAATGCACTTCATTAACACACTCACTGCTGGCTCCCAGGTGACATGCACTTAAGTGCCTGTATTTCACTGGCATGTTGACAAGAGAGTCAGTGATTGAGCTGCCAGCATGGCTGAGGTTCAACAATTCCCTTCCCTCTCTTGCCAAACCTGTGGGAAGGCATAAGAATGGCAGCCGTCCTTTTGTCCAATGATACACATTCTAGCTTATTCCGCCTCTACTTGTTATTTCATTTGAGCTGTTTTTCTTTTATTTTTTTAAACCAGTCTTGGAGGTATTTTGCCAGTAGCTTTCCAGTAGAAGTCATGCTTTCAACATCATCTGAATAGTTATCTTGACTCAAATTCATGTCTTCTTACCTGATAACATATTATCTGTTTTTATTGAAGGAAACTTCAAAGTCATTTCATGTTTGTGCCTGTGAATCATCAGATGATCTTCTGTTGGAAAACGCTGTCAGGCAAACACAGAGAGAGGAAGAAAAAGAAAAGAATTTAATTCTCTAATAAACTTCTGGCATTGGACAGAATTTCAAAAATGAGAGAGAGAAATAAATGTATCCTACCAAAAATGTGTTTAAATGGCACAAGAACAACCATAGATTATTTGAAAATGCAAGTGAGTATGAGCAACAAATATCTGTACTCTCCTTAGAAACATATTTGCTGCAGTGCTTTCAAGGGTTACAAACAGCAAGGGGTCATGCATTTACTTGAAAAAGTTGCAAGATCAAGTTTGGGGTTCTAAGAGTCTCGGACACACACTCCATTACCATAGCCTTACAAGTCACCACGTGCCTCAGGAATTGTGATAGCTGCTATTGTGTATGCTCTTAGCCCGTGGCAAATGCAAAGTAATGCAGCATATCTTAAATCACTTCATGGGATTTTTCTGCTGTTGTGTCTTTCTGCAACTTGTATCTCCTGAACAGCAATAGAAATAGTCAAAGAAGCCAGCCCTTCCCTGCCTAAAGTGTTCAGGCAAAATGCTTCTTTATTTGTGGAAAACTGATACGTTGACATACTTCAACATCAAACCATCAGTGCAATGATGCTCAGTATCTAACAACTATTTATGATCTTTTATAATACTAAATTAACTTCCTTTCCTTTGTCAGGCAGAGAAGATGTAGAGCTCTGCTTTGCATGCAATTAATAGGTGTGCTAACAGTTTTTTCTTTTACAGTCTGATAACTGAATTTTACAACAAATAGCTCCTTTTGATCAAGACAAAGGAGAGAAAGCTTGAAAAGATATTGAAACTCTTGAATACTTGGGCTGTTAAAATTCTGTTAAGTTTCTTTCACCAACTGTATTTGCAGATCTTTGCTACAAACTACTGTAGTAGTTTCAACAGGGTTACTTCAGGACTAGTAAAGGTCAAGAGATGTTTCACCATGGAAACATACATATGTATAAAGCATATATATGCACACTGAAAGCAGCTTTTTAAAGCAACAGGTACATAGGAGACTGTCAACAACTGGCAAGGACAGAGTTAAAGTGATATAAGGCTTTCAACACAGCATAGCTAAGTGACTTTGCTTGTGGCTATGGTATAAATTGTTGCAGTAGGTTACACCTTCTGAGACTCCAAGCCCATAGACAAAGCAGCATAAATAATGGGAATGAGTTCTTGGGAAGAAAAAAAAATTAAATCCCAAAGACTTTTTCCTCATTATGAAATCCTCATTCATTTCTTACTCATCTGGAAGAACTGGTGACCTTGCTCAATGAAATCATGAAACAAACAAAAAAAAATTATTTTCCTTCACGGAAAACCATGCTTTGTCTTCAGAGTGAAATCAGCCAAACTTAAAGAGGGCCTTGTGTAAATGAGGAGAAGCTATTATTTCGTTCCAGATTTCTGTGTCTTTTTTAGTAAATCAGTTCCTTCCTTATGCAGAACACCAACACCCTCATCCTCAAACTCACATCCACACTGGCTGATGGAGAAGCAACCATGTATCTTAGCTGGGCAGCAGTGCTACAGCCCATACTCCTTCCTGTCAATTCCTCCTTTGCAATAAACAGAGATCATGCTTTGGAAAGGCAAATGAAATGCTTTTTGTGATGAAGTCACACCTACACTTACAGCCTCCCCAAATAGCATACAACAAAATAAGGTCTCTGAGCATCTAAATGAATTTGTTTGGATTCGCTCCCCTCCACTGACTGAAAACACTCAAGTCCACTGATCGGAGTGGAAGTTTGTTCTAGAACTTTGACTGTAAGACTCATATTTTTACACTACCTCTGTGGTAGAATAGTTCACTGAGAGTTTAACTCTGCCTGTGGAGGGCTGAAGGCACAACTCCTTGGTCAGAGGGACAGTCAGATGCACTCCAGCATCTACAGAAAGGCTCCCACACATTCAAACAGCAAAGCTGCTCGCCCTTTGTTCAAAGGATCTCAGGATTCTCCTTTCTCCTAGTTCAGCTCCTGACAAAAACAATGCCTACACCCTGGTAACAGTCAAGCAATACTTTGTTAGCCCATTGTTCCACCGCAGGAACCTAAAGGACTGTAAAAATATGAGCCAGCTGAAAACCTTCAACATAGAGGGAAATATTACCCTCATTAAGAGAGGAGGAATCTGAGAAATGGGTAAGCTAAATCACTTAAACCAGATGCATACAGGAAGCCTGTGGCAAAAACACGAAAGATGTCCTCGCCTGAAGGTTTTACTTGCAAGCTCTTGTTCTAAACCAAATTAGGACGGGAAGTGCCACACACAGAATTTCCCTCACCACTGAACAGGAAGAGATGATGGTATTGGTTCTGTAGAAGGAACCCAGAAGTCCCAATTAAACATCTCAGCAGGTAAATTTCTTGTCACTTCAGGTTTTTTAAAATAAAGCATCTCATGTCACAGGTCAGAGTATATCCTCAGAAGCAGATGGCAGGATGCCAGTCAACAGGAATCCCACTTGTGCATCCTGGGGCAGAATTTATATATGGGCTGCATTTTCAATAGAGAATATTTAGTAGAGATCTCTCAAAGATTTTTTTAAAAAATAACTTATAAGATAGCATTGTATTTAAGCATTTTAAAATGTCAGGAAGATTTCTATCTAGTGAGAAACTTAATACATTACATCGAGCAGAAAAAAGACAAATGCATCTTGCTTAGTGTGTCCTCTCATGCTAGCCATTAAGGAATTTTCAATAGCTGTCTTGAAACTTCAGGACTGGGGATAAGGGGAGGAACAGAAGGAGCTTGAGAAGCATTTAAAAAAAGAAAAAAAAAATCTACATCATTATTAGACGTGTTAATATATCAGGAGCTATTATACAAGCCAGAGCTAGTGCTGAGGACTCAATTAATATCACCGCTGACTCCACTCACCTGTGAGCAGCCTGGGGCACTGCAGACAAAAGGCCTCTCCTGCTCCAAGTTCATCTTTGATTCCTCATAAATCTACATGTTAAAAGGGGGAGGGGGAGAGAAAGGGAACCTATGAATACATACATTCTAAACTTCACACATGCATGCAACATGCAATCTTCACAACTTTTATTTTCATTTCAAACTCCCAAAACAAACCAGGGCAAAGTTTCATCCTTACATTACTAAATTTGCGAATATTCAGCAGGCTCTCCTAAGTCTAAGCTCTCATTACTCCCTTCTGAGCACATATTTACTCTGAGGAAAGAAAAACGCATTAGGCTTTCACAGCAAAAATCCTGCCCCAGGAAAAAAGCATATGTTCAATGTTGTTACTAGATAAGACCGTGTCTGCTCAGAAATATCTTGAATTAAGGGTTTTTACCTTTCCTTCTTCAGTTCCTCCTGAGCAACATTAAAACCAGACGTTGAGGCTATTTCTGAGAAAGAGCTCAGTTTTTGAAGTTCTTCATCCATTTTGTTCAGTATTAATAACTTAAATACATTACATACAGGCTCTAAATATGCACCAGACAAATATGCATCAACACTCTTTAAAAGATCAACTAGATCCTAAGGAGCTTGAGAAGTTTTGCCTAAGACTGCAGCCTCCCCATAGCAGTCACAGCCCTGTAATTTTGCTCTAAAGCCTGGGGAAGAGCCCCTGGGTCTTGAATAAACACGGCAGGAGGAAAGCATTTGCCCTCAGAACGCAGTGATGCGGCCGATTTGGGTCAATATTACAGGGGTGGCCCTGACCAGCATGAGCAAAAATCATGTGTTAGTAACAGCCTAGGACTTCAAATAAATAAGTCACTTCTTGTTGAATCTTTTGAGCCTGTTGTTACAATTGGCAATACGATTTGGAAATAGCTGACCCACCTTAAAGCACGATACATGACTTTGTCTTACAGTACGCCCTCGACCCCTTCAAATTCAGTCCCACCACAGCCCCATTTGGACAAATACTCGAGCTGTGTTTGTGTGAATCTTTCACAGAACAAAGACAAACATCTCAGTGGAGAAACAGAATGTGATTCTAAAGCTACAAACATCTGCAGTACAAGTGCTAAAATTACTCTACCTTGCTGTTAATTTTTAAAATCAGTTTGTCACTTCCAATTATCAGGAATATTTTAACCACACTTAATCTTGTTGTTAGATAGACTTTATTTTCAAGAGCAAGCAATAAATGTACTGTTAACCCGAGCATCAGCCCAGACCTGTAATTACAGTGATTATCTTCAGTAAGATTTCCAAAGAAACAAAGCTTTTGGATGATATTTCCTTCTGATTATAATTTATTCTAATGAATAGCATTAGACTGAGAGTATATTTCCTCCTTATGGCTCAAAAAAAAAAAAAAAAAACGCAGCAGAGCATTCTTTACCATCTCCACTGACTCCTATTCCTATTTTTATTTCACCTTTAAACTCCAAAAGGATCCTATATCCCTAAAGGTGCTAATTAGTACCAACTGATTTTCTTGATGCAAACATCTCTACCAAAACCTGGCCTGAGACAGGCAATTCACTGCACCAGACACAGTCCAGTGGTAAGAAAGGCTAGCTCAGCTATCTAGCTACACAAGACCAGAACTGAAATAACTACAATTGTATCTGATTTACTCCCTTAAGATTATTCATATCCTGTTTTGATTTAACTTACATCTATGTTAAACTGAAATAAGACAACTCATAATCAGAAATGAAAGAGCATGTTTACATCAAGAAATATTAAAATAACTAAAGGTGTAAAATCATTTCTAATTTCAGTTATTTCGGTTCCAGTCTGTGCATAGACAGGCTCTTCAGAGGTGAAGCAATAAAAATTCTCAGAATTAATGCTATCCTGCTTGAGAGAAACAACCAGCAGAGAGATAACTGACTAAGCAAACAAACCCCCACAAAAACAAAAACAAAGCCCCCAGCTAGTTTGATTTTTAAATCCACCTCTATTTATGGTATGTGACCCTGGGATGTTGTCTTTCCTAAAGACCTCTTCACAGAATAAAAAGGAAAAAAAGGCTTTATCTGAGATCTCAATTACTCCTGCAACTGAAGCTCTGCCAAATGTGTATGTTACCTCTTCCTCCCCTCCTCAGGGGACAGTGACAACTGCATTTTCAACAGCAGAACAATGGATGATACTCAGTTAAAGAAAACAGAGGCCAACAATTCTGGTCCCAAGTGCCTGAATGAATTTTAAAATGTTGCCATGAATTATTTGGATTTTGTTTTCTAATTGAGTACTGAAAATCTAAGACTTCTCTGACCTCCCTGAGCATTGATATTTAACCCCAAAATCCATAAGTACATACAATTAAATAATTACCAGGGTTATCTAGGCAGATAACATGGAGCAAACACTGAAGTAATGTACTCAATGCAGACTAGCATTCTGAGTGCTAAAATCGACTGCAGTAAGCATGCATTTGGATTTTGTTCTCCGTACTTTGAAAAGGTGTCAGACCCAACCTCTAGTCATTCACCACAAACGTACAAGCCAACGCTGCTTCCCACGAGAGCCTAAACTTAACTAAAAGAAACAAAAGAAACTAATAATCCTGAATGGCTATATCATGTGTGCCCTCCAGGATACTGCTTCGCACGACTTGAGCCATAAAACAAGTTACCAGATAGTGCAATGCCCTCAAGTCAAATTGCACTCCACAGAATTGGTGTTTACATGTAACACTATCACTGCGGTTGTGGCTGTAATGGTGTTGACTCTCTTAGAGGAGTGAATGAGTGAAAGGAGCTGTCTGCTGCCTTCTGAGAGGGTGTTTGGCTACCCTACAGCAGTAACTCAAGCTTTATACCTGAATGGTGACCAGAAACATGCAACCAAAAATCCGGCTGTGAGCGTGAACCTCCCCCATCTCCCTTCCTACTGCACCCTGCAAGAGCAGTGGGTGCACATGCCGTGCAGGACCTAAGCCCGTGTTTGCAGAGGGTGGCATTTCTCTGCAGCAGAGGGTTTTGGTCATGCATATCACGATTTGCACAGCATCCTTTTCCAGGCACAGCTATCTCCCACCCTTTGGTTCAGACCGGCAGGCGTACTCTGCCCTGCACACTGGTCACTCCACACAGCTCATGTGTGCTGCGGGGCCACACAACCCAAGTCCCCTTTCACACAGCCTGTGCAGGTGGTTCAGCACACACGAAGGAAATAACACAACCAATGGCAACATATCTACCTCACCTAATAAAAATAAATCACAGCAACCTTTCCATTTAAATTAAGGTGCTTATTAACCTTTAGGGTCTTAAATATTCAAGTTACGCTCATGCACCTTCCACACTGCTACACATGACTGCCACAATTAATGCACACAAAGAACATCAGGCAAACCTATGATGACTGAAAATGTTAAGAATTGTTCAGCCTTATTTTTATTCATTTATCAATAACTCTATTTATCGCAGCTGCATGGCCTCTTCAAAGAGGCATACAAGAACTATAAACGTAAGTGAGCACTAATGTTGATACATCAGCATTAGTTGTGATATTATTAACAATAGGTATGAGTGCATAAAGCAGCAGAAAAGGAGGCTGAATTTTAATAGAGATGTTAACAACATCTGTCAGCATTTATTGCCCTATTGTGACCACGTAAAGAGCCTTATTGGCTGAATATATAAGTGAGGAAATCTGCTACGCTGTTGTAACCTGCCACTCTTCTGAAATATCACCCTGCTTTAAAGCAGCTAAGGTATTCCAATTGAAAAATAAACAAACAAAAATATAGAAGAAACATAGAAAGATTTCTCCAAGCCACATCACATGTGCAAGAAACAAGCGAGCTCTGCAGCAAGCCAAGATATTCTTCTGTTTCTTGATTTCTGTATCAGACGCTTCTAAACATTTTTTATTATAAATAATAAAACTGAAGCCCACAGTGAGGAGTACAAGAACAGAACAAAGAAATTAAAAGCAAACAAAAGAAACAAAGCCACCCTCAGAACACAGCAGCACATTACATCCCCTCTCAGCAGCATCCAGGGGGAAACACCCTGCGCCCTCGCACTCCTCAAATAGAGCCCCACAATTGTCCCTCCTGGATCAGAAAAACAGCTCCAACAACCGACACCAAGAAAGCACACTTCTTCCTGACTCTCTCTCCCCCTTTTTAAACTCAGCAGTAATCTTATTGCCTTACTGGTAAAAACATCAAGCAGGCTTGTTTCCTGTTTCAATGTTATTCTTGAAGTGGGCTGCAGTAAGAGTCTGATTTTCATTGGGCTATTATTATTTGCAGCTGTGCGACCTTTTTAACCCTCTTTTAAAAGTGACATTTCAGCCTCCAACCTCAAGCTGTCTAAACGTTGCAAGGTTTTCAGTCCTCTGATTAACAGCGAAAAGGAACCGATGGGGAGGTGTACTACCATGTGCCTAGTCCAGGTCAGTGCATCAATCCTGCCATTTGCACAAGTGAGTAATTACACTCATATAAGCAACCTGTTTGTTGAAATTAATCGCCTGGGCACGTTTGCAAGACAGGTTTCTTCAGGCTAGTGTGACCCAGGTCACTGAGACTGCCAAACACAAGTACAAAATCCAAAGTCACTATGCGGAGACATGGGCAATAAATGAAGCATCACCTATTTCTTAGGGTCATGGCCACAATGTATAAGAAGTGAGAGGAGATGTGGTTATGGTGCACTTGCGAATATTAAAGAACCCTGTCGATGTATGCAGTGATTTAAAATGCTAGTCGTGGCTATTCAGTGCAGGACTATTTACAGTTAATTACAGGGTTATTACAAACGCTATGAAGACTTGTTGGTTTTGGAAGCGTAGCGCAGGCAGGGTTGGTGCCTACGGTTGTTCCCAATACGCCCTTGTGTGAGCAAACCAATTTTAAGTATGGTTGTGCTGAAACGGTGTATGGTGTTTCTCATCTGCATGGAGCACTCAGTGGAAGCACTTGTTTTCTGAAGCTAGCATCACGCTTTCCACATGCACACATACAGGGCTCATTATCGCAGCCCTGCCTGCTCCGGCTGCTACAACGGAGGGTCTGTCAGCATTTCCATTAGCACCCCTCCCCATTTCAGGATTAAAGCACTTCCAAATGATTCTGGATGCTGGAAAGCAATTTGTGTCTGGAGTCCCCAAGAAGGCCCTTAATGTGATACACATTCAAGCTGGGGCTCTAGCCCTCGCTTATACTCCAGTGAAGTTTTTGTGATTACATTTATGACATTTATACGTGGAAAAACACTCAGCTTGGGCCTTTATTCATTTGTTTTAAAAGAGGAGAGCCTTATAAATCTTCAGGCAGAGCGAAGCGCTCTCAAAAAGTGGTTGATGTGTGAATTGCCTCAACAGCAAGCAGTACTCGGTCCCGTCACCATGGCTGGCAGCAGCAGTCACGGTCTGTGTGGCACGGGGTGCCTCACTGGTACTGATATCCCCTGACACCTGTGCAACTGCTGGCCAGCAGCATGCTTCCAGATCAGCTGAACATGGAGTACCAAAAGGATTCCGATTTCGTGCTCGCTAAATACCCCAGTTCTTTTTAAACAGCTACTCAGTTTGTTTACTGTCTGTATGAACATAATCCAGTGCTAGGAAGGCTTCCCCACAGCCTTAAGGTTTTGCCCCATCTCTTCCAGGTATACTCATCTGTTTCCAAACCAACTGAGGCAGAAGTGGTTTTGCTCCCTCACTCAGCATTTGGCCACGTCAAAACACTGCTTCTGTTAGCAAGGAAAACCTAATGGCTGTCTGTTGCAGATCTTCTGCTTGTGCAGAGCTGCTTTCTTCTAAAGAAAAAGGGAACAGAGCTAGGGGTAACCAAAACAGAAAAGGGGCAAAGATAGGAAGTTTCAAAAGGCAGTAAGAATGAATTTTGTAAACCCCAAGAGTTCAGGAGTGGGGGAACCGGGAGAAAGCAGAACCTCAAAGGGGCTGGGGACAAGGAGCCATCAGTGGAAATGAGGTGAGAAAGAAAGTGGAAACGAGGCCTGCAGACCACTGGGTACAGGACCAAGGAAAGAGGAATGGAGTAAAAGGATACTTCTGAAAAATAAACTCAAAATAGAAAGCAGATGACCTGCTGCCTTCCCACGTAACAGCAAAGTGAGAGTCCAACACTGTATTCCATCCATACAAGACAGAAATGCTTGGTAGAGGGCACAATTTGTCCTCTGCATTGGATGAGCTATATCTCAAATCTGGAGAAAATGCACAAGTTTAAAAGATTAATATGAATTTCTTAGGCTCTCCTTATCAGTATATGAAATCCAGCATGGATTTTCTTGGTACAGAGGATTTGCAGAAATAACCATGGGGTTATTAAGCACAAGCAATAGAAGACAAAATAAAAGGAAATAGGAAAACAAAGGTGGAGAGTGAAATAAAAAAAAAAAAAAGAAAAGAAACAGCACTTGAAAGGTCATGAAAGTTATCTCAGCACAGAAATATTCTATAGGAGAAATCAGATCTTTATAGGGAAAGATGCCTATTACTTCAGCTCTGGAAAAACACTTCTAGGAATAATGTGGTTACTTTACACTCTGCAACTGACCAAGCAGGGACTGCCTCCCCTGGAAGCCTTCCAGGCTTGTAGCTCTGCAACTGTCCCCCACTGATGTCATTTGCAGAACAGCCCTAATACCTGCTCTCCCTCTTTACAAGTTTGGAACAGCATGAGACCTGCCTGCAACCTCGCTGACAACACAGAGGTTTGCTTAACAGAACATGCAGCAGCAGCAGCACAAGCTGTAGCAATATAACCACAAACACAGGCAATGCAAGGAAAAGTCACTACTTAACAATGAACATTTCACACACCAGCAGACAGAAACAACACCTGCATCACTTCTCCACTTTACTTATGTTCAATTCTTCTGCTAGCTTCTTCGCTGCTGGAAAACACAGACCTGCTGGGTAAAACCAAAATCTAGGTCTACAGATTTCACGTGACAAATGTTGAGAATATCAAGTGTCTTTGGGTAGCCAATTTCATGTTTGTCTCAGCATGAATGACTATTTCGTTAGGCATTCAACTTAAGCGCTCATGCTAGAAGATTCAGACTGCTGTGGGTCTTGGGATAGTAAGAAGAGAGAAAGGAAGCAAGCAAGGGAGAAAGCAAGCAAGCAAGCAAGCAAGAAAAGCTATGTTAGAGAAGGATTCAGAAAGATACTTTAAATGTTTTGCTAAAAGAAGACTCTACAATCTCAAAGAATGAACCATCAGACTTCTTTGATCGGTTGCTCGGGTGGTGATAATACCTGCCTTTACATAAGCCACCCTCCATCTAAAATTGTGCTGCACAAAGGGAGGTGGAGAGAAAAAAACTACAGTAACACCAGGGGCAGGAATCTTGCTTCAAGACACAAACATTAACAGCCAGCGTTTTAAAGGAAAAATGTATTTGCTCTGTTCTTTCTTTACAAGCAAGTCTTGGCTTCTCCCTGTTTGGGACACAGTCCTGTGGGGCACAAAACATGCACATAGAAGTTAAAACCACCATTAGCTGAAATCAATATTTACTAGCAAACACTTATAAGATTTAAAGGAGAAGATATATGCAGAGAACTCCATTCCAGACTCTCACAGGCGTTATTAACATGGGTCCAATTGCACCTGCTCTCTCACTACTAGTTTTTAGAAGGTTACACACTTAACACCACTGCAATGCATTATTTGATGCCCTAGTGGGTTACTAATCACGTAAGTACAGGATGCTCAAAATTGTATCTATAGCTATTTGCCAGAAAAAGGGGAAAAAGAACAGAAAATGCATGGCTTGTCAGACAGTCTGCCCCAATTTTCACTCATCTCCCAAAAGTTAATAGTGTTAAGGGAGGTAGGTCCTCTGTCTTCTGCACGGCACCATTCCCAAAGCTGTGGAAGGTGGAAGTTGCTATGCTTCATGTCAGTGGTTCTTATGCCAAGAGCTTTCTCATGGGTGTACAAAAGAAAAACAAAGAGTCTTCAGATCATCTTCACAAGTTAAGATGGTTTATCATGCCTATTGCTGTGAAGGAAAAAAAAAGAAAAAGAAAAAAAACACACACAGAACAACTTCAAGGAAAAATTCAAGTGTTATGCACTAGAGAAGATCTACAGGAAGCCTGTGAAGGGCAGAAAAGGCAACTGCAACGGTGACGAGAAATGAAGCCCACGAAGCAGAGGGTGTCAATGATGAACTCCCAGTAACATCTGGCAAATAAGCTAATCTTTTGGGACTTTCCAATGTTGGCAGATAAGCGTGTTGTCTGTCCCTTCAAAGGCTGACCTCATTTCTATCCTTGGGTTAATGGCATGCAAAGCTCTGTGCTACAGTTACTTTTTCACTCTTCCCCCGCCCCCAACAGTTATTATTAAACACCAAACAACTTTGCCTATTGTTATGGTTTGCATACAATTTAATTAAGAGTTTTCCCTCCAGGAATAATATTGACTGAAGGTTTTGAAGGGTTGTTTTGTTTTTTAAGTGTACTGTAACTGCAGTATGCTAATTGCTCTGGTTTACGATACACAAATAGATAAAAGAATTCACCTACCTTGCATGCAAATAAACACTTGGACTTCCAAAGGGAAGAAAAAAAAAAGAAAGCATAAAAGATATCCTGGGGGAAACAACAACACAGGGCTGCTTAGCTGACTTTCATACCAGAAGCAGTTAGGGGCTTTAACATGGGCTTTGAAAATTCTGCCAGCCCAAATTTTCCTTCTAGTTTATTATATAAAATAATCCTTAAACCAGAACTCTGTAAACCAACTTTCTGCACTTTATAGATACAACTCTACAATTCTGTATATTTAAAATATTTTTAAATTAAGGCCAATCTCGTTTTTTACTTTTTTCGGGAGGCTTTATAACTAACATACAGGATAACTTAAGACTTTCATTACATAGAAAAATGAAGCCATTAATAACTCTGCTACAAGCCATTAATTATTAACTTTCACCCTTCTACAATTAAATTTTTTAAAGATTTTTTTTTTTTAGTTGGGAACTTCTCTTTCTTCAAAATGACCAAAATTCCTGAATCATGCCTCAGCATTCACTGTTCTTAGCATAAGACAAAATCCTCTGGGGCAACAAATCTCTGCTGGGAACACTGGCAGCCCACACATCCCCTCAGGCAGCACACAGCAGAAGAAACTCTTAGACATGAAAAACTGAAAACTGTTCAGCCCTAACAATCAAGGGCAGGCTGATTTGAACTTGGCATGTGCAAAACTACTACTGGAAATCTCCGATATATACCCCTATATACAGACACTTTTGGTTTCTCACCGCTGTGTAACAAGATTTACTAACAGCAGCTTAACAACCCGTTTCAGGTGAGTTTCATTTGGACTTAGGCTTTTCTATATGTTTGCAGGAATACAAAGATAGAGTCATCATACTGTTAAAATAATAGCTTTTGAATTTTGGAACCAAGTTAAATAGCTCTTTCTGCTTCATCTTTATTATATACTGTGCTATATATTGAATATATAGCACAACAAAACTGGACTTTAAAAGAGCCATAAGGAGTAAGCAAGGATTTTCTTCAACTTATCAGCAACTTAGAAAATAAGATATACTCAGAGAAGCTGCAGATATTAAAACAAGAGCTTCTGTACTCTGGCAGCCCTTTTACGGGTTACAACCAGCACCATCTTCAGACTAGAGGCTTTCACACTGTCAGAACAATTAGAACTATGGACCAGAAGTACAGCTCACAGAAGTTAAGCAAAGCCCTTTTGGGGCCAGGTATTTTAGCTTACATCTGCTGGAGCACCTGAAGGTATACCAGTGGTCACGGGATGTGTCCACTGCAGATACCACCAACAAAATAGGACCTGCTGCAGATACTGTCAACAAATTGCGCCCTCCTCAGCTTATTCAGAATCTTATTGGGACAGTGTTGCCCAAATACCACTGTCTGAAACACTTTTTGCTTCCTGGGGAGGATCTCTCTCATTCAGGAGCCCGCAGCACCTGACCAGCACCCTCCTCACGGAAGGCTCAGTGGCCACTTTGGGCCTTCTCATGTTGGAAAAGTGGCCCCAACACCGCCCCTCTGGAATCCCCAGGTTGCTGCACAAAGCACTGGGAAGGGAAGCCATGCTCATCATTGGCTGCTTCTGAAGTGCTGTGAAGCCAGGAGCCACCACCAAGGCTTTGGACCAAAACAGACGAGCTATGCACAGTAGCGGCTCCGAGTCCTCAGCCACACTGATGCTCTCCTCCCACCTGAAGGCTGTGCCCTGGAAATTCAGGTATCTGACCATGAAGGAGAACAGGACAGCCCACAAACTGCTTGGCATACGTCCCAAACAAACAAAAAAACAAGGTTTTGAGATGCCCCCCACTCCCGCAAATTCTTCAGTCTGGTTCTGGTGTCCACCCTGAATGTGCCCAGAACCCTTGGAGCAAGCAAGAGGACTGGACCCAAGAGCGGAGCTACCGCTAAGAGAGTCCAAAGGAGGTCTTCAAAGACTTTTTCTCAAATATCTGGCTGACCTGAGCACAGAAGCAGTGATCCCAACCTTCCCCCCAACCATCCCCATCACTTTTGTGGAAGGGAAAAGCACCCAGAGGCGCTTGCGAGGTACTCACCTCTCCCAAGCCCATGACGCAAACCGCACCCTGCAAATATGCCTGCTGTATGAGAGTGAGAAACAGGCGTTCAAACATCAGCATCTCAGAGAAGCCCAGGACAGGCAGGGATGTTCTTGTCCTCTCCAGAATCAATTGAGCAGTGCCTGCCATCAGGCAAGTGCACATATAAACTGTAGGGAATGCTCCTGACATTTCTTTCCATCCTAAAGGACTGCAAGTATGTCTCAGCAGGACGAAACTCTCCAGAACTCTTCTCAAAAAATAATGCCGTGTTGCATTAAAAAAACATCCTTTCTGTCTGATGGGTTATTGTCTCCATTAAGGAGGCAGTGCATCAAGATGAAACAATTCCCAGCCAGTCACTAGCCACAAATTTCTGGCTACCTATCCATAACTTCAAACAAGAATACTAAAATCCACCACACATGAAAAAATATTACTTTCCTAAAAAGAAGGAGGCAAAGTAAGCAGTAATTCTCCATAGGCTGTACATTCACAATCTGCGAACAACTCACAGCAACTTTTAACATGCTGCAAGTGTAAAGCGGTGAAATTCAAACATTTCTAAAAACCACAGATTTGTAACTTGCGCTTATGTAAATACACAGCTTTCAAGCCTCAGCCATCTTGGCCATAGCTCTTCTGGGAAAAATGAAAAAATTTTGGCTGAGGTTTTCAAGAGCAAGTAGTGATACTGATTGCCTCCAGTTTTTAGGTGTCTAATCATAAGTACTTCAAAAGGGCTTCATTTTCAAGCCATGCTGCACACACCCTCTTCAAATCATATCCCTTTAAGGAATATTTATCTTAAAAAGTAAGCAAATAAGGAAAAGTCAAACACATGCACATTATTTTGTTCATTCTTCTCTCAGTATTCTCCCTTACACAGACGCAATATCGTGCTAAAGTTATAGACAAGATGACAAATTTAAAGACTGATTAAACAGAGCCTAGAGATGCCCAAAATCTTACTAACTGCAGTGAGCTTTAAATATATTACACCTGTAGCCTCCTCTGAAAAACTCCAGCATACATGGCATATATCCCAAATCACGCAAAGTTGGTGGGAAAGCCAGGAAATAAACACATACATATTTATAGCCACAATATATGGCGTAGCTACAAGGTCATTCGTTTGGGATTGGACTGCACAGACTGATCAAGATTTTTGCATTTTTAATTAGTATAATTTATCTCATTTTCAACTACTGTGAAGAGAGTAATTAATAACAAATTTTTTGTATGAGAAGTTAAAATAGAATTTAAAAAAAAAAAGCTAAAAAACTATCTCAACATACAATTGCCTCAGTTTCTAAAAAAAGGATTTCTTATATAAGCTGTTTTGATGATCTAGCAAGCATATGAATATACAATTCCTTTGACCCCTCTTGAAGGAAGAGAAGTTCACTAAGATTTGTACCAGGACAGGGAAAAAATGCTCTTATTTCAAAAGTAATCAGAATGTAAGCATTAACATCCTTTAACGTTATAGATAACAAAATCCAGTACACAGAAAACCCAACAGTATTTGTATACAGAATCACTAACCTTATTGCAGTCTACAGCAAACATGCTACAGGTGTCTTGTATCAACCAACCAGGTCTACTTATATCTCAGAGAACTTAGACTACAGCAGTAACTGTCATCACAAAATAACAGTATGACTGAGATGGTGGAATTCCTGCAAAGGCAGATTTTACTGGTTAGCAGTATCAATGAGTGCTTCTGATAAAGTGTTTATGAGTTGGGGCCTCAGTGTTTGGAACCGCAGAGCACTTTTGGAAAGACGCTTTCACCCTAAGAGCTTAACAGATCCTCACAGTGCACCACCTGCCTCTGATCAGGCATCTGAGGAGAGTCAGGAGTTCTTAGAAAGCCGTATTACTGCAGGGTACTTCTTTCCAAGTGTATACTAACAGTATGAAGGCCATTAAGGCTGTGTACTCTATCTGTCATGATTGTGCCTCACTATCCAACTGTATAGGCAAAGGTTAGGTTTTCTTCACAGGGAGAGCTTTCAGATACTAGCTACTGCTTTCACATTTATCAGCGCTACACAGAGCTTTTTCACAGGAACGCAGAATGGCATCTTCTATTCAAGTTAATCCAGAAAAAAACCACTGAGCATTACCTAGTTGGTAACAACCATAAAAGAGCAGAGATAAATCAAAAGTAGATTTCATTTCAGCTAATTATTTGAGAGAAGTATACACAGGTTGTCATGATTTTAGCATTAATGCTTGCCTTTTTCATGTTTTTCTTCCTTGATTTACATCTTAGCTGTGAAAGGAATACGAAGAATCACTTTAGTAGCTAACTAGAAAAAGAAAACTAGCAGGTAACTAGCAAAGAAAAGAAAAAAATCAGCCATTATGGTCCTTCACATTAGAAAAAAATTAAGGAATGTACTTAATTTTTCAAGAAAGTTCTTCCTATCTTCTTTTCTTAAAGGCTTTTCTCTGGCAACCTCATTTCAACTTTTTTCTCCCATTTTCCTGCTGAAAAAAAAAAAGAGGGAAAATAAAATGAAACCACAGGGAAAAAGTACTTTGAGGATGACGTTTGTGTGACAGAGTTTGGGTGCAGAAGTACGGAAATACTTAGGTTTCTTCCTCAATGCAGTCTTGGGAATTTTGTAATTCCATACCAGCTCTCTTGTTCACACACATGGTAAGACTGACTATAAAACCCATTTTGCAGGAGTTGATAGGGCAATGCTAGTACAACTTCCAAACAGGGAATGCAGTCTCACAACTCAGGCAGTCGAACCTCAGAGTGACGAGGACCCCAATTTCAAGATCTATCAGAAAGGTCAAGTCCATTCCACTGCTGAATATGACCTTTTATTTGGTGGACAGTGAGGAGGAAGCAGAGATTATCAGACCACATACAAGCTGGCAAAGATGCTTTCTTTCCTTCATCCCTCTTCAAAAAGTCTCTATAGTTTGTGTTTTTTGATGGGAGACTTAAACAGTGTGATAAATCACAGTTGGTAAAACAATTAATTCCCAATTAGATCAAATCCCTTTTGGAGGGCTTTACCAGAATAGTTCTGCCTGCAGGTCTACTGTGAGTGAGCCGATGTAGCAAGACTAGTTCAAGGACCCACTGATAGAGTATGAACACAAAAACACCATGGACTCTGATTTTACAGCAACACTTAAAGAAGCATGGCTAGAATACTGCAAGACTACTTATTTTGGTGTGTGAAAATCCCCTTGGTGTTTTCCAGTTAATAAGGATGAAAGGGGAAAAAAAAAAAGAGAGAGAGAGAGCAGAACATGGGAAAAAAATTATAGAGCTGCATAGGCAGCCTTGAAGGAACACGGATTGAACCACCTTTGAAGTACTCAATTCTAAAATGAGATCATATGAGAATTTTTTAAAGCAATAAAAGTGAAGCCCCAGAAACAAGTGTAAGTCACAGCCTGAAGTTCTTTATCACAACTCCATGAACCTTCCATAAAACCCAGTTGTTTAAAAAGTTTATTTACTCCAAGCAAAAAAATGAACCGATTTAGGGGGGAAGAAGGAGGGGGGATCTTGTAGTTTCCCAGAGGTGTGGTGATAAATAAGGCCTGCATCTTGTGATATCAAAATCATTACAGGAGAAGAATTGTCTTCTGCCAAACTGCAAAGAGGCATTTTCTGCCTGAGTGGAGAAAAACAATTACCCATGCATTACCCACTTCTGAAAAAAAAAAAAAAAAATCCTGCCCCCTGGAGAGCAAAGCCTTGCATTTAACAACATGCCCATAGGTATGTAAAATCACAAGCTAACTTCTAAGTTCGTGCTGCCTCTCAACATTATGCCTGGGCTAACTGGATGTCTCAGCTGCGCCACACAAAACACCATGCCTGTTTACATGGCACCATGCAGAGCTGGACAGATACCTGCTCATACCCTGGAAGTAACAGCGTTGATCTTGGGCTAACCAGTCACGCCTTTCACCTGAGCGCAATAATCCACACACAAAACTCTGTTGATGTGGATATATGCTCCTTCCAACCTCACATCTGCCCACCCACACTCATCTGGGAGGCTTCTGCACTGTATGATGTACACGTAATCAACTCGACTTGAAACATCCTCAGCATCTCCACCTCAGTCTCTCCATAACCAAGGAGAGAAATAGCCACATGAATACAATTCACTTGATACAGACATCTATATTGTGAAGAGAGGAATTGTGAGCTAGAATTGCCACTTTCTCTCTCCTGACTCTGAAAAGATGCCTGGAGGATTACCTCAGATTCCACACAGATGCCTGTATGCGGTCAGAAAACCCCAATCCTCCATTCTTGAAGTTACCGCAGGTGTCTGAGCTAGGATAACACCTGCTGTATGCTACAGCACCTTCAAACCTCTGGAGCTGAGAAAAAAAAAAAGGATGACACTGTTGCTATTCATATCCTTAAAGCAGATATTACAGAGAAAGTAATAGGTTTAAAAAGTGTCTGAGATCCATCACTTTTTTTTTTTTTTTTGCAACCAGATTGTGGTTTGCTGCCACTAGAGTAGAAGGTTGGCTCCAAAATCTGCACTTGCATTTGCTTGGCACTTCCAGCCTCCAGAACTGGACAGGATTAGCAAGAGGAAATATCCTGCACCATCCAAGTGGAAAGGAATGCTTCACAGCGCTCACAGCGACCTGCCCAATCAAGTAAGAGCAACCATCCAGCAGAGTATGGGCAGACCTTCCTCCCGCTGTAGTGTGGGACCCCAAGGTGCATACAGGGGTACTCAGCACAGAGACGGTGTAAACTACAGGAAGTGAGGACTGCTTTCTGGGGCCCCCAATACAGGAAAGACGTGGAACTGTTGGAGAGGGTTCAGAGGAGAGCCACAAAGATGATCAGAGGGCAGGAGCACCTCCCCTACAAGGATAGACTGAGGGAGCTGGGCTTGTTCAGCATGGAGAAGAGACAACTGTGGGGGAACGTCATTGTGGCCTTCCAGTATTTAAAAGGAGATTATAAACAGGAGGGAAATCAACTCTTCAAAAGGGTAGACAGTGATAGGACAAGGAGGGATGGTTTTAAGCTGAAGGAGGGAAGGTTTAGATTAGACATCAGGGGGAAGCTCTTTACTGAGAGAGGAGTGAGGTGCTGGCACAGGCTGCCCAGAGAGGTTGTGGATGCCATGACCCTGGACATGTTCAAGACCAGGCTGGATGGGGTTCTGGGTTACCTGATCTAGTACCTAATCTGGAGGTTGGTGGTCCTGCCTGTGGCAGGGGGGTTGGAACCTGATGATCCTTGGGGTCCCTTCCAACTCAGGCCATTCTATCATTCTATGATTCTATGATCCTTCTCTCCTCAAACTGCAGCTTTCCTGTGAGATAATTGCTGCAAAAGATATCACTCTAGATAGCAATAGAGCTTGTGTGCTTTTGCCCCTAATTTACAGGAGGGAAAAGTTACTTTTAAGTACATTTAAATGAAATGTTATCAATATAATTTGTGCAGGGAAGCTGTGACAATTAATGACAACTCTTATTTCCAGCTTCATGGTTTGGCTGCCACTAGGTTCTGTAGGACTCTTCCACAGTTGTCCCAGATTTTGTGCTCTATACATGCAAATATTTGTTATGTAGTTTTAAAGTAACCTGCAGGAGCCCAGAGAAGAAGTACAGACAGGCAGCTGGAGGACAGCAATTATCCAGCTCTGAGACTTTCTTGTTCGGAGCCATTTAGAGATCTGTCCTGATTTTATAAATGAGATAAGAAGTACAGATTTAAAAATTATACAAATGCTGAGCCATTTGTTTTGGAAGATTTAGCAAAATGAGCCCTTTAAATTTCATTCTTCAAGTTATAAAAGACTCCATCCAGGAAAGCTGTTACAGTAGGTTGACTTCATCCTCTAAGGCAACTTTCTCTCTTTAGTCTTAAACCCTGTAACACCCTGCAAGCCCCAAGGGCATCCCTGCAGCGGTCTTTGCAGAACGAAAGACAGAAAGTTGTCCTTGGATTTATTTAGCAAGAAGGAGGCCAAATCTGGGACAGGGAAAAAGGGTTTGCATAGAGTCAGAGCTCTCATGGATTTGTAAAATCATCCGTGCACATGGAATATATTGAACCTTGAACCTAAACTAAGGTCAGGCAAGTTTAAGGCTTGATACAGATGTTTCACAGAACTCTGGTAAGTGAAGGTGAATGTTGCTATTAAGGCAAGAGAAAAAAACAAGCTATAAAAATGGTTGGTCGATTGTTTATTTTTCTTTTCAGTCCATTGTCGAGTTTACTTTGTCCCCCTTAAGCCCAGCACTGGTATTTCCTGCATCTGGGTGATGACAGCACTCTCTTATACACCACATAAAACAGATTTAGAAGTCTGAAAGCCACTCCTGGCCCAGTTTCTCCCCGGAAATATACCCCTCCAATACAAGGGAATATTTTCCTCATTTGTCTTTAATGTATAAAAATACTGATTGCCTTCTAGTGCACAAAAAAAAAAAAAGAAAAAGAAAAAAGAAAGAAAGAAAGAAAATTTTAATAAGTTATAGAACAATCCAAAGAGAAGTCCCTCAAGGAAAATTAACATCATAACTTTTGTTAAAAAAAGATATTATGATCACTTGTTTTCAGCCAATTACTTTTCTTCCTTTAGCACAAATGTTTTTGAAACGGGGCTCAGAAAAGGGGCCAAGATGTTCCAAGCGTTCAATGCCATGACAGAGTATAGGCCAATATGGAAGAAATCCCCTTTCCAAGCAAGTTCTGACTAATAATGATAATGTCATTGGCTCTGAACCTGGAATGAGTCTCAAGATTTGGCAAACACAGGAGAAATAATTTGGAAAAATTAAAAACTTTTAGGCAACCCACACTAAAATAATGCTGTAATAACAATAAGCACTTTTCAGTTGCAAAGATCTTCCTTTTGGCATCAGGAAGGTATGCAGGAAGGTGTTATCTCTGCTCTACTGATAGGGGATATGAGCAGAGGTAAGAGATGGCATCAGTATCAGGACAAATTAAAACAACAGACAATGAGCCACAAATTCTTGTCTTCACAACAGATAATAATGAGATAAGGTTCAAAGTTAAAAAACTAAAGAGGGATGAGTTTACAGAAAGGACAGCGGTACTATTAGTATTTTTTGTCTTCCCAAGCTAACATGAGTATGGGGGTTCCATCTGCTTCTGTAAATCAATTTTAATCTCATCACTTGCTTTGTTTTCTCCACATTCCCACTGAAGTCACAAGAATCCTGGTTCCAGTTCCCCACCCTCAGCAATCGCTAGTGCCCCTGATTCATCAAAGAGCTCAATCGCATGCTAGAGTTTCAGCACACACAGGCATTCTCAACTCTCAATTATCCACGGGTGGTTTAACCAGATTCAGTGGATTAACTATGATTCAGACAGAGAAACACCACAGCCAAGAGCAGGGGAAGCGTGGCCTGGGGTCCAGTGTGGCTGGAAGTTGCCTGAGTGGACCAAGCTGACTCCAGAGAAGTTATGCTGTCTGCACTGCATTTCCCAGAAACCCCTGTTTCCCTAAGGAATCCAAACAGGTAGGTGTATAAAAATGCACAGATGCAACTTTGCACAACATCAAATTTACCCCTGCGGAAATCAGTACCAAGAAACACAGCCCAAAAATACCTGAGGAGCTTTGTCCAAGCCAGGTCTGCACTGATGTGGCTCACCATGAACGATGCAGACCTGGTCTCCCCTGTGTGAAATCACTGCAGCATCCCTGCATCAGGGCATAGCCAGCGTGGAGGGTAGGAACCTACAGACTAGGAAATGAAGAACCGCTGATTCCCATCGAATTTACCAAAATTGTCCACGGGTTTACAAAGTTGGAGGAGTATAATGTAGCATTTTGTGTTAGCAAAAGTAGCAATGTGTTTTAAATTTTTAACAAGTTTGATTTTAGAAACACAGTCCTCTGGCATTAATAACCATCACCTAACACATTAAAAACTTGGCAGAACCAAACTAGCGGAACAGTTGAAAGGGAGGGAGCTGAAAAACAAAGACAGGCAGCTTTTACAATCAGAAAGTACTGGCAACTTGGAGGGATGAAGACTACCAGAAAAATTAGACTTTCATACAGATTCAGGCCTTGCTCTTACGCCTGGGTAATACATTTTGTCTGAATTTTTAGAAGCTCATTGTCCTTTCATTTCCTCAGTCTAATAGCAAAGAGCATAGGGAAGAAATAGACAAAAAGTGAATGAGAAAACTGTGTTAATATTGGAAATATTGAAAAAGGTGATAAATTGTGTACAGTGAGTTCCGTGACCCCAAATAAAGTGATATTGTAAAATACCTTTAACCTTATGCCATAAGATGTTAAGCGCAAATAGATGCTTGCATTAGAGAACCAAGACTGCTGCCATCCTCTTTGAGTTTAGAGAGACAAAAATCATTAATCAAAGCAAGATTGTCTGTAGAATGATCAATAGAGAGAAACAAATTTAACCCAGGCTAAATACCTGCAAACAACACATGCAGCTAAATTACACAAAGATCAAAACAACTACAAATTCTAGCAAAGATTAAGTACATGGAGACATGTTTGAAGAATTTAGGGGGGCAGAACGAAGACAGACTGAGATTGCTGGCACCCCGAGCCTGTGCAGAGGATCTGGAAAGCATCAGGAAAGACTGAACAAAAAAAAAAAAAAAACGCACAGGCTAGGGACAACTGTGGGAAACAGAACTGCTTATTATACTAATGCTGCAGTAATCCCAGGGTGGGTGGTAAGAGGGGAGCACATGTAGTTGTACAGACAGGGATTGAGGACAGAAAAATTTCCTATAGGAGGACAAAATACTTAAGCAAAGACTGTCCATGTACTAATACTATTCAGGAAAGCTATCAGCCATACCCACAACCGTGTCAGTGGATCAAACAGCTAGCTAGATTCCAGCTGGATTGTGAAGCCAGCTGCAATATGATCACCACAATCGTGATGAGCAGCAATATTAGACCAGAGAAATGTGACCAAGCACTGGTGATGTACAATGCTGCCAATAAGAACATCATGAAGTAAAAAAGATGTTATCATTTGGCATTTATAGCAGATGACTCAGAGGAGTACCACCCACCTCTGGGCACCGGGGCAGAGCGAGACATGGATCTGAATGCAACACAACACCACAACTCCTTCGTCTCCTACCCTGAGGATGAATAGTCACTGCAGGTCACCCAGTGCACAGACTGAATATATAGGTTACGTTTCAAAGGCAAGGACACCTAGAAAACAAGGTGGAGACAAGTAAAACAAACTGAAATGCAGAGCTTTTCATGCTTTAGTAGAATGACTGAATCCAGCAACTCTGCAAAAAGGCATTGTACCTGTAGAAACTAGTAAAGACTAGGTCAGCAGCCTTANGGGGGGGGGGAAGGCACAATGAAAAGGTCCAAAGCCATTAGCACAGGCAGAGGCAATACTACCAGGAAAGATCCAGAGCATCTTTGTCTAGGCTGACAAAAGTAAGCCTGGCACTTTGCTGCATTTTTAGCTACCAAATATAAACCCCACGGGCACCAGTCATGCCCACAGTAAATTGAATCTGACATGAGAAGGGACTCACGTCTTAGTGTTGCTCTCATCGCTGAAGATGTTAAGCAACAGGCATTTCAGGGCTGTAAGAACTGGCTTCAATTATTCTCAAAGTGGAGTAGGAGGCTGAACACTGGAAAGCTGAAATGGAAAAGCAATATGACTTCCTGCTCTGGACATGGGGACTCAAAGCTAAATCCTAAGAAATCCAAAACCTCCAAGAAACACCCAAACACAAGTGGGTAGATTGTACAACCATCGTTCCAGATTTGACATGCCTAAGCAATGCTTTTACTCTGTTAACCACCAGCAGTGCACGAGGGGAAAGGGATGGGCCTGGAAGTCAAAGAACAGTGGAAAAAAGGCAAAGGTGGCTGTGAGACGCCAGCTTTAAGTGTCCACGCCTGTTAATACCCAGAATATTCTACATGAAGTACCATACCCACATGCTCTGCAGTGGCCGCTGCCCTGCACAGCAGGAACATCTTTCTCATTTCCCAGTGGTACGTTCTGTACAGAAGGGGAGAGCTGTAAAACAGAATGCTTTCTGTCCTTCGTCGTAGCCAAGCATGATGCCATCATAAAACTACTAGCAACTGGGAAATCAATGGCAAACACTGCAATTGTTGCTATCCTGTACATACTGCTCTCCACATTTACAGGCATTTGTTTACATGCTCCTGTAAGTGAAAAAATGTGATTCCAATAGCAAAGTGATGAAGTAACTGTATCTTTTCTTTTTTCTTACATGTGTTAACTTAAGGGTCCTCCACAAAAATGGAAGATATCACTATGCAGTGTCTACGCTACTGGACAAAGAAAATTATGTATTTCTTTGCATCTTGTGCAAAGAAAATCATGTAGAGCCACTATTCGCCAATAGTACAAGTGCACAAAACTCTTCATGCCCAGAACTGTGCCCTGCAGCAGCCCCTTGGTCTGAAGCAAAGCCGTTCTACCAGCTGCATGTGAACGGCCCCAGCCCAGCACAGTGTGAGCCCAGCAGCATGCCTTCAGCTCCCGCTCATGTGCCTTGTTTCCCTTTGAAGTCTCACACCCAGAGCTGTGAAATTTCCATATATGCTAAGAAAACAACATTAGCAGAAGTACATACACACATATGTATATACAGCCTTCTAGGATGTTGGACACATATGCCGGTTCGACCTGCACATCGTAATAAAACATGCAGAACTATTTTGCAAAAACAAATTTAACTCCCCTTATCTCATTAGGAAAAATTTTCAATCATTTTCAGCATGGGCCAGCTGTAAAAATTGTAATTAGACTAAAACATATCTGTTACATGCTTCAGAGCAGCAGTTGTGCAAACAGCAGCAGCAGCCGTCGGCTGACTCCGAGCCCTGCTTGCGGGACGCCGGGGCTGTTCCTCACCACAGCTCCTTCTGAGAGAGGCTTTCAGCACAGGGCAGGTGGGTGGTGGATTTACAGACTGCAGCCTTTCGGCGTGGCTTTACACCAGCAGAGAATACGACCTCCCCTATCCCACAGCCCACTCCTTCCCTCTTCCCTGGAGCCCAGTCCTGCAGTAACTGTAGCAGGTAATTACGAGTTACTATTGCTGCGTTACAGTGAGCAGCTATTCAGTAAATTGGTGCGTGATATTAGCCGAACCTATTCATTTGAAGAACAGAAGAATCAGCCTCAAAGCAGCAATTAGCAAATTATTCCCCAACAGGTGTCACTGAAAGGACAGTCAGGCTATCATTGCACTGTAACTCACCAGTAAAATGCTGACTTCTGACGCAGCGTAAACACAGTTTAAGCAAATGGTATGCTCTTAAAGGGCACAAAACTCACACTTAAATTAATCAGTGTTGTGGGATATGAAGCTTTACACTGATAGTCAGCAGAACTCGTGGAGCATCTCCTTAAGATTAGGGGATAATTCACAGCCATGCTGAGAGAATAAGCCCAGGGTCTAAATCTCACTGATGAAACTCTGAGGCACTCCTGGGAAACCAGAGCTGTGGTGAGTCTGGAGGAAAGAACCACCGACACCTGTGATGCTGGCTTTGCTTAAAGACGGCCGTGCTGTCCCAGGAGCAATAGGATGTCTGCTAACGTAGTGCTGCTCTCAGTGCCCCGTGGCAGAACACATCCACCCCTTCTGTTTTAACCTCAATCTCGCCAACGCTGCCCTCCAGGCAGCTCCCTGCTCTTCCGTGGTTTATGCACACCTGACACTGTGTCCCTGGAGTTATTTCTGCATGCCTGTAGATACAAAATAAACCCTCAGACCAAAGATGCAGAAAGTGTAAAAGTTACATAGGAGAAAAAAGCTCTGAGGTCCTACACTTAACTCAAGAGCTCTCTTCATACCAGTTGAGGGGGGGGAGGGTTGTTTGTTTCTGTGGTGGATTTTGTTTGGCTTTGGGTTTTCTTTGTTTGTTTCTAGTTGGGGGTTTGGNGGGCGGGGTCACGGCGAAAACCCGCCGGGTCTCCAGGCTTCATCTAAAGGAGCCTACGTGAGGTGGCTGGGATTGGGGATGCCAAGGGGCAGCGCGCGTTGCCTGCAGCCGCTCCATGCATGCAAAGACAACAAACGTCGCCTTTGGATAGACTGCAACAAATTACGACGTCTACTTATTAATTTATTTACGCAAACCACATAGCTGAGAAAAAAAGCCTTTCCACGGAGGAAAGGAAGAAGCACTGAGATCGGTTAGGTGCNCTCGCCAACGCTGCCCTCCAGGCAGCTCCCTGCTCTTCCGTGGTTTATGCACACCTGACACTGTGTCCCTGGAGTTATTTCTGCATGCCTGTAGATACAAAATAAACCCTCAGACCAAAGATGCAGAAAGTGTAAAAGTTACATAGGAGAAAAAAGCTCTGAGGTCCTACACTTAACTCAAGAGCTCTCTTCATACCAGTTGAGGGGGGGGAGGGTTGTTTGTTTCTGTGGTGGATTTTGTTTGGCTTTGGGTTTTCTTTGTTTGTTTCTAGTTGGGGGTTTGGTTTGGTTTGGGATTTTTTTTTGGTTGGTTTGGGGTTTTTTTTTGTTTGGCCGTTTTTTTGCAAGGTGCATCGCAGCAGATCGCATCTGTCTCGGACACGACGGAAGCGCGCACCCTCCGCGCCGCGGCCGAGGCTGTGGGCGCGCCCCCGCGGCCGNTGCCTTTCCACGGAGGAAAGGAAGAAGCACTGAGATCGGTTAGGTGCAGAGTGCAGAGCAAGAGTGCTCTCAAAGCTGCTGGAAAGGAAACCCCGTCCCCAGCACCAATGTGCTCACTGCTGCTGCGATTTGCTGGTAGAAGAGTTGCTGAGTGAAGATCATTTTCCGATTGATGTGATCAGTATAAACAATTTTAGCCTTCATTACCCACTGTGTTTAGTTTTTCACGAGAGTATTTTCCCAAGCCTTTGGAAATGCAGCAATGGCAAGTGCCTCAGAGCAGAGTCCCAGCGCAACAGCAGAAACAGCAGCAATCTGCCCTAATACTGGGCCGATGGACTGCAGGGCTTCTTGTCCATCCAGCACAGCAGAATCACCTCACTCAAACTATTTATTCCATCAGAAATCACCATTGCTCCACAACCCGGTACAAAGAACATCAAAAACCTAAAAGCATTTTGTTATCTTCAAAGTGAGTTAGTTCTAATAGGCAAAAATGTAACGTAAAATGCAGTATTAGATCATAAATAGTGTAGCAATGTTTGAAGCTAGAAAATAATCTGTATTTTGAACACAAAACACTTCCAGTGACATACAGATCCACCTCAACTTGCATTTTCCCTTTGCTTTGACGTTAAAGCAAACGTTGTTTTGGAGTATTCTGCTCACAGTAAGAGAACCTCCCCTATCCTACGGCAAATCCTGGAGGGCTGAGAGCATCACTGGCTGGGAAATAGCACACTCTTGCATTTTATTCCTCTTCCGAATCCCCTGCATTGGTTTGTTCCACCTACTTCAACTCCCACCACCACCACATACCTCTGGAAACCTGCAGATACCCCTCCTGCTCTGATAGAATTTCCTGTTAGAAACACCAGAGCACCATGTTTAGATGTAATTTTGATACTCTAAACTTGGGGGATTTCCTTACACGCGTGCCGCTGCTCGTGCTCATGCAGGGTGCCCAGGCCGACCACGTACCGAGAATGCCCTCTGCTCTGTGGGAGTCACAACAGCCTTTCACCATACAGGCCTGGTACAGCCTGGTGGTGCTCCAGAGGGAAAAATAAATTTAAAAAGGAAAAGGAATGGGAGAACACTGCTAGGGCAGGAAAGTTTTCTGCTCCCTATCCAGCACTGTGACTGGAGGACAGGTGCACTCACAGGTCTCCTCGGCAGGATTCACACAGGCAGGAGGAGCCCCAGCTCCCCGCAGGCCCCAGGTTTCAGCTCCAACAGATGAAAGCAGAGCACACCCTCAGCCACCGCTTGTGTCCGTAGAAGGGCACTGAAGCTGATGAAGGGTCTGGAGCACAAGTCTTATGAGGAGCAGCTGAAGGAACTGGGATTGTTCAGTCTGGAGAAGAGGAGGCTCAGGAGAGGCCTTATCATTCTGTACCTGAAAGGAGGTTGTGTCAGCCTGTTCTCCCAGGTGACTCCCAGTGGTAGGGTGAGAGGTAACGGTCTCAAGGTGCATCAGAGGAGGTTCAGGTTGGATATTAGGAAAAACTTCTTCTCAGTGGTAATGCCTTGGAACGGGCTGCCCAGGGAGGTGGTGGAGTCACCGTCCCTGAAGGTGTTCAAGAAATGCATAGATGTGGCACTGAAGGACATGGCTTAGTGGGCATGGTGGAGATGGGTTGATGGTTGGACTTGATGATCTTGGAGGTCTTTTATAACCTTAGTGATACCATACTGGAAAGCCATGGAAAACACCATATCCATGTTGGCAAGCAGGCTCTCAGCTAGGCCAAGCAGTCCTCTCATTTCCAAGTTTGAAAATGTAAAATGAATGCAAAAAGTTTGGACAGAAAGCCCTGTAACTGCTGGTTGTTCTTTTTGTTCATTTGTTTTTTAATCTGAACACAGGTGCATGATGAAGGAAGGTGGTCACCTGTGAGCTTCTCAGCTGCTAACAGATTTGCAGATAGATTTTCATCAGCATAGAGCTGACCCTCAAGGAGGTACCTCATGGAAAACCTGAAATGCATTTAAATTGAGCTGTATTCTCCAACCAGACTATGCACAAACAAAATTTAACAGTCAGGGGAATTATTCTGCTCAGTCACCACACCTGCCAGGACTCACTGGGCATCCTAAATTTCTTTGACCTTTACCTCCCACTCCAAGCACTCACTCCTTTTGTATTTACAGTTATGTATGCCTAACAAGGAGTTCAGTGGTACAGAGCAGAGGCTTTGCAGACACCTGCTGCTGGCTGGGTGCCACCTAGAACTTGTTTTTCACAGTGAGTTTGCCCATTTCCTACACTCCTCTGTCTCATCAGGAAATGTCTGGATGAGGTACTAAGGGACATGGTTTAGCGGTTTAATGGGTAATCTTGGTGGTAGGTAGACAGTTGGACTAGATGATCTTGGAAGTCCTTTCCAACCTTGATGACTCTGTGATTCTGTGATCTCAGGGAAATTGTAAAATCTGTGCAAATTCTCTTTACAGCATTAATGCAACAAGAATGTGACATCTACCATTTCTAACAGTACTAATATTTGAAAATCTTGAATAAAAGGAAGCATGAAAGCAGAAGTGGAGAGAAAGTGTGGCCCTTTTTGCTGTGAGACATTGCCACAATACATACAGACTGCGTCTTTTTTTCTGCAGTTGTTCATGGAATTCCCCTTTAAGTCACTGCAAAGTTTTACAAAGATGAGCAGTAGGACTTTTGTGGACAGTTTGGGGGAAAAATAAAACAAAAAAAAAGAAGCACTTACTTATACAAGCTTCTGTGACAGAATGTAAATTAGATGTTATTCATTAACCGTGTGTTATCATATCAGATACATAACAGGGTAGAGAGAGGAAAGTAATTCCTTTGTATTTTGGTAGCGCTTTACTCTTGTGGTTGTAATTTAAAATGTTCAAATCCTAACATTAGAATCACTATCCTAAACGTGTATTAAGACTTAGGTTTACTCCAAAAGATCAACACTTTTCAGCAGGGATGGGTTCAACCTGCAGAGGCTGAATTCATGTTTTATTTCAAAGACCTTCATCAAACCAGAAGGCTTTCAGAGAAAAGCAGACCCCACCTCATGTAGCCTGGCTTTACCCTACCTTCTCACTCTACAGACTTCATCTTTCTCTCTCCAAAAACAGAAGAAAATTAGCTCCCACATTTCCCATTTAGTGGGGATTTGTTGCATCCAGACACCCTGCAGCCTTCTGGTCTCGTTCTTTAGGACTCAGCCTCTAAGAAACGTTCAGGGAACACTTACTCATCTGAGCAATGACAGAACCCTAACACTGCCCACAGGATATAGCTTATAATGTTAACATTTAAGCTGAAGGTCAGCTCCCTCGGTAAATTACTGAG
Source organism: Penelope pileata (assembly GCA_013396635.1). NCBI lineage: Eukaryota > Metazoa > Chordata > Aves > Galliformes > Cracidae > Penelope > Penelope pileata. The sequence goes on along the minus strand of WBMW01001216.1, from coordinate 475,340 downwards.
TGTCCATTTCCAAAGTGTTTGAACTGAAGGGGACAGTGCAATTAAAACAGAAATCAAAACAAAAACATAACACCCACATATACCAAAAAAAAAAAAAACAGACTTGCTAGTGTACTGAAAATTAGAGGGTGAACTGGGCAAAAGGGAATATGCCCAGACATTCCTACATGCAAATTCTTACTGAATGAACTTTGATTGCTGACATGAGAAACAAACAGAACATCAGGAATCAAGGAAGCTTCTTCTACATCTTGCACACAGCGGTTTTTGCCTGAACTGTCCACATCATAACCTCTGTGTATCACATTGATAAAAAGCTACTCTTAACTTTTTGTTTTCTTGTTTGAAGCCAAAACAAGGAACCTACGTTTCACATTTACACCTTTAGATACTCTCAGGACAATTACCATGCCTAGTTTCTGCAGAGGGCTCAACCCCAGTCGTACTCACACGAGTCATGTGGCAATTGGCTCCCATTAGGTAAATCAAATTTAAATTTCACCCCAGACAGATCACTCTAGTCACTGACTGCATGTGATTAATTGTTCAACTCTGGATGGAAAGTGAAAGCTGTGTTAGCAACAAGTTAGTCTGGCTTTATGATTTACCTGGTAAGCCTCAGATAAGGTTTTTTGTTTGTTGTTGTTTTTGTCTCTTTGCATCTGAAAGGTACACCAGCAGTTTTTGGTTCTGCTGTATAGAGATCATGAAGGAACAAGATACAGTAAGCAATTGACAGACACAGCTTAAAAAAATCATCTTCCTTTGTTGATGAGGAATGCCAGACTGAGATATTTCAAGGAACCCTAGAAAGATTTTTCATTCATTTTTACAGGGCATATGCAAATAAATCAACAAGCCATTTTTTAAAATGTTATTTTAAATACTTCTGGCATCTGTCTAAACTTTCCTGTATAATTTCTCAACTTTTTTAATTAATTTGGGAGAAAATATATTTTCTCTATTTTCTAAGATTTTCTCTGTCAACTGAAAGGATCTTACTTGACAAGGTGAGATTTTGCGATGTTTTTTTTTCCCAATCATGAAGAGGCAGGTTTTGCGTCTTAATTTGGTTACAGAAATAGACAAACACCAGCTTTAATTTGGAAGATCCTGAATTCTAGCAGGAGAGGAAAACGAAATTACCAATTCAATTCTTCCAGCAGCAAAAATCATTAGCATTGGTCATGAGGCTCAATTAAATGGATCACATGAAAACTAATAGCCTTAAATCCTGTTACATTTAAAGCTAACAGCAGAACTCTCTCAGTTTCCAGTGGGTCCATCAGTAGTCAGTGACCTCAACAGAGGAACAGCCTGGAGCTCTGTAATGCTTGCGGTAACCGCTTTCCCAAGGACATACGTGATCTTCGTATGCTCATATCCAAACATAAATGTATTCTATTCATGCTTTAGAGGAGGCTCCTGAGCTGATTCGCAGACGGTGCTGACACAAGAGATGGACAAGCCGCCAAGAGACTCCACAGCAGCCTCCTAATAATGCCTGCCTTTTACAGGGGCTGACCCCTTTTCACCTTGTTAAAAGCAGTAAGTAGTAAGTAATAGATCTTGTCAAAGGTTACTCTGTAGAATAACCTCTGGAGATATTAGATAGAGGTGTCCAGAGAAATACCACAAAAAGGTGCTGACAAGGAAACCAAGGGGATTATGATTAGGAAGTGTGAATAAGCTAAGGTTTCAAACATACTGAGATTTTGGTCAGAAATGCTGGAGTACAGGAAGGAAATGTTCTACATACCATCAAGCCACCGAAAAGCACACTTGAAAAGACAAGTTAAAGAGCCATCACATGGAGATTAAATACTTCATTTGATTTAAGAAAAGCTGCAAGAAATGGAATTTCACACTTAAGACACAATAAGAATTTCTTAACCAAAAAAACTTGATCTCTCATGATAAAAATTGAGAAACTAATCTACTCAACAATAAACAAAAAGTCTGTACCTACAAAATTCTAATTGTTCCGTCGTCTCCATTTTAATTTGTTTTTGAATATTCAAATGAATCTAATCTTTTACCAGAATTTCCACCATATGCTAATTCCCAATAATAGGTTTCCATTAAGACACCCACATTCCCTCTGAAGAATGAATTAAAAGACCCTAAGAACCTAAGACAGAAGCATAACCAAGAAAAATATTTTTCTGATGCACTTTAATTTCTGACCTTAATTATATGCAATGATTTAATGAAAAAAAATCAAGGTATTTCTGACAGCATTCTCAGGGGACAGCCTCTGCTAACTTTATTCTTAGTGAAGTTGCCATGCAACAAATTGGTTCCTCCCAGCCCATTTCTTCGGACTCCGACAGCTGAGGAAGACAACATCACACATCATGGAAGGCAGTCACAGTCTCAGACCCAGGCAGATCAAACCAGATGAGATCAAGTCCTAGGAAATATTCTAGAGATTTGGCACTTCTGCCAAATGAAGGCCTCTACGCAGACTTCTGAAGTTCTCCACCAGCCAGCTCTCCAGGAGCTTGCCCCTGCCTTACACACACATACAGGTGTGGAGCAGGCAGATAGTGTTAGGGAAAACCAAACCCCCTAAACTGGGAGAGCAGACACATAATGATAGATGAATAAACATAAAATTGTTTTGCGTCCACCTTTATGCAGCGCAAAATAAAGATTCATTTCTGAATGATTTACGGCCTCATGTCTTCCTTAAAATTAAACCATTTTCAAAGGAGATTTATTTCATTTTGAAGAAATGTTGAAATTGATTATTTTGACTTTTTCACATATTTTCCTCCCCTTTAATTTTGGCTGAAGCTAGTCTCAGAATATGCTCTGTGAACAGCTCCAGGCCTACGCATGTTGTTTTTTTCAGTGACTTTCTTCTCGTGAAAATCTGAGGTGAAAACTTTTTTCATGCAGAGAACCCACTAGTCTGCCTGCACACGACAGAGCATCTCCCCCTGAGCTGCTACTCCTTCCCCAGCCACAGGACACTGACCTTACCCCTGGCAACTGCTGCTGGCTTTAACTCAGGATGGGATGGGGCTGCAGAAACCGCATGGCCCAACTGCCTCTTCTGCACAGCACAGAGGAAATCCCCTTCGTGCTAAATCTGGGGTTTGGTGAGAGAGAAGAGGTTCTCTCAGCACCTTGCACGCTGGAGGCCATCTCACACGTGCCATGCACAGGCTGCTCCAACCAGCACTGATCTTCAGCTGGACAAGTAAGCACTGTTTTTGGGGTCCCAAAAGGATCACGCTTTTTAACCATATGTTTTTGAGACAGCTATATACCAGGCACTGAGTACATGAGGAAGATGCTATCCGCAGAATTGTACAAGGCTAAAAAAGTACCGCTATCTGCATTTTCACCTGACCGTTTGGCAAAGAGCCTTTAACAAACCTGCTACTTCCATTGCACTAAGCCCCTACTTTTGCCCATCTCTCCCCCAGCAAAAGGCTACACAGCATAGTGCTGTGTATCACTCACTACACACAGAGCTGCTCCCCGCAAACTGCCTGCTTGCAGCCTTGGTTTTGCTCTTAAAATTCTGACCCTTCAGACTTCAACTGATATTTTATAAAATGCATTCCCCATATGATGCCTGCCCATTCCAGGTCCTATGCAGCACTAAAGCCTCTGCACATGTATTTCTGTGGGCTCTCCGAAGGCAGCACTCACCCCAGCCAGGGCAGCTGATAGGTTGTATGATGGGGACAGGCACATAGCACACGCTCCCACACCAGCAGCATGGCTGGGCAGCACCCAGTATCTTTTCCTGTCTGAAGAAAGCTTTCTCGATGGAAGAGATGCAGCAAGGACCTCATTCTATGCAGTGTGCCAAACCCACGCTTCACTGCAAGACATTCTCGTTACATTTAAGTTATCCAAAACCGACTTAGAAAATGCAAATTTGAAAACAAAAATCTATTTCTATGGGTTGTTCCATAAGACTGTTATTGTATTTCTTTCTTATTGTCCTCATTATAAATTAATTTGGCATTAACTACAATGCTCAAAATATTTCTCCTCAGCTTATTCTGGCCCTAAAGACTTTGAGTCTGCTGAAAAGCATTTGGCTGACAGTGCATGGACTAAAAACTGAACTGAAAACTGGAAGACTGACAGCCTAGAAATAGGCTGCCCTTATATTTTGGGATACCAGCTTTTGGGCAAGGAAAAAAAAATGTACAGAATCAGATCAAGAGAGAAAATACAAGAGATAGCAACCTAACTGCTACAGAGGGAGCAACATTTTCAAAGTGTTTCTGCGTGGATCCTGCAAGCCTCACTCAACTTCAATAATCCAGTGAGAGGTTCAAGTGTATGGCCACCATGTCGCAGTAAAATAAGATGTCTGGAACCCCTAAATTTTAGAGTATTATTAAGTTGATTGACTCATCTGGGATTCATTGGCTTCGAGTGTTTATATTTATAAACAAAAACAAAACATTTTTCCACTGAGGAAGGAGAAGAAAAGGAGGGGACATGCACATTTACTTTTCACAGCACCTATTTGACTACATGTAGCTGTATTTATACCTCCCAAAGTTGTTTAATTTACATCAGGGAATGTAAAATCATTCTTGATGATGTTAAAGGTCACTTTCAATAGCACAAAATAGTCATCTGTGTCCTTATTTTCCATAATGTAACAGAAACCAGAAATGGTTTCCTCTGAAGCACCATTTTTGCAGCTTTAGGGTACGTGCAGAATATCAGCTCTTCTTGATGCTTGTTGTGCTGAAAGACTCCTTGAAGGCTTCAGAATTTGAGTGCATACTTCTTACTTCTCTGTTGAAGAGATGGAGGGTATCTTACTCTGTAATGAAGAAAGCTTTTCTCCCAAGAACTTGCTGGAGTTTGAATTAATAAGGAATTAAGTTTCATCTCAGCAGTTTTACTAAACTTTGGAGATAAAGGACACAATGTCACTAGTCCCTGAGTGCCCTCGATGCCCATCAACTTCAGTGGGGATTGAGAAAGGTCTTCGTTTTATTTCACAGAGCACCTTGCCAAATCAGTTACAATCCCCTTCCCCTTCTCCTCGGAAAGGGGTTTTCCCACTCATCCTTTTTATTTTGCTTTGACTAGAGATAATGTAGATGTTTCGATGCCAACACTGTTCCTGTCAAATCATATAGTGACTTCTCCTGCTAAAACTTGTTTGTTTTCACACCATCATCACTGATGATCTCAGCACAGCAGCGCTCTGAGAATAATGGTTTAGTCAAGTGCAAAGCCAGCAGAAGGAACATAAAACAATGTCTGCTTATATAGGCCCTACATAAATAGTGCTTTTTAAAAATGTTTGGCAATGAAATAATAGCTGTGGTTTTGTTTCATTTTTTTATAAATTAACCTCTGAATTGTCAAGGGTCCAGAGAACCCACACCAGAGGGGGTTGTAAGTCCAGAAACTTTTTATTGCATCCTCCTACAAAGGTTACGTGCAGACCCTGCATGCTCTTATCAAACGGGTGGGCCATTCCCCACCCTGAACTGTTTCAGTGGGGTCAATGGAGTGGTACCAATTTCAAAAGCTTCCGATCTGACCCCATGTGTCCCGGGTCACATTAAGGTAATCGAAAGCAAGTGTACACCATTAGGGCATGGGGGAGTTGTCCACTCAACACTGTCTGTTTACCACTCTTTACAATGTTTTTCTTATTTGAAATTCCTGGTTAATTGCTCTTTACAAAAATCAGAATAGCTCAGGCAGAGATAAGTTTTTTCACAATTTCAGAAGGCTTTGCCTGCTCTCACTTGCAGGCTGCGAACGGTGCAGGATGCTGCAGTGTCTTGGGCTTTATTATTAGTGTTCTTAAAACTGCGAGACTTCTCCGTCTTCCCATTTCTTTCCCCCTCCAGTGCTCTTTTTTAAAGGAAAAAGGAACAAGCCCACAAAATTTCACAAATAAAACATAATTGAAGTCTAAGGTGTTACTCCCAATTAACAACAGCACAAATAAGAGAGAAAAGATCTATCGGTGTTAGAATGAGGCAGTGCCACGTCTCAGTGAATCTTGGTGGGCTTTTCCCCTGCGCTGTGCAAGCCCGAGGCCGGAGCGGTGACTGTCAGAGCCAGCGAGACGCAGACAGATAGATGATGGAGAGTGCAGACTGCACACCCACACATAAAGCTCGTGAGAGGAAGGAGAGTGCACGGAAGGAATATTAATTGAGCACAAAATAAGAATTCTCACTATCCCCCTGCCCCCTTGAAAGTGGCCGCAAGACAAGGAGAGCTCCAAACGTGTTCATCCTGGGGAAAGAGCCGCCCGCAGCACGACGTGTCAGGCCACCACTTCAATAACAGGATTTGCACAGCGCACGTTCAGAATAGACCCTGCGAATCTAATTTTCTTCTCAGTGAGTGTTACACCAGCCTGTAACTCCATAGATTTCAATAGAGCTGCTCGAGATTCGTATCAGGATGGGCAGGGAATTACGCAGTACTACGATTTTTTTTTTTTAAATACACAAGAATGTAATTCTCCTCACCCAGTTGTATACTTTTGATCTTTCCTATGTACATAACGGGTTATTTAGAGAAAGTTGTCTTCTAAAGATCCACATCAAAATAGTTAAATTAGTACTTTCTCTCACTTCTTGTGTTAAACCAGCAATTACTTAAATTTTACCTATTTGTATGCCCAAGTCCATATACTACTTTATTAGCACTGAAGAGTGAAGAGTGAAAGAGGATTTTAGGAAGTGTTTAAGTTCCTACATCATTCATTTTCGCCCCCCACTGCTTTTAAATACCTTTCCATTGCACAGCCAGCAAAAAA
>WBMW01001216.1:391544-461773 GCA_013396635.1 Penelope pileata | reverse complement strand
GAGCCGGAGCGCCTGCCCGGGGCAGCCCCGCGTCGGTAGGAACTTACCGCCCGGCGCGGCGCGGCGGGGACGGGACCGGCAGCGCGGCCGGAGGAACCACGTTGGACTGAGGGAAGGTTACAATACGTTCTATTTTGAGAAGCATTACATCACCCTCCGTGACGTCACGTGGGATTCCTGAACTTCTAAATCATTGCGGTCCGTGCCGGGAGCGCGGGGCGGGGGCGTGGCCGGGGGGCCCTCCCCCCGGGGCGGGGCGGGGTGAGTCACCGCGCCGGGAGGGGTCCGCCACCGCGCGGCCACGACGGGACGGGGCGGCCCCGCCGGGAGCGCGGTGCGGTTTCGACCGGGGGAAGCCGCGCTCGGGGGCTTTAGAGCGCGCGCGGTGCCCAGGGAACAGCGCGGTGAGGCGTGCACGGCCCGAGCCGGGAGCTGCTCCGCAGTGGCAGCGGTACGGCGCGCCGCTCCCAGCTCCGCGGCCGTGAGAGCTGCCCCCAGGCTGCGGCTGTTCGCTGGCACTTCGTGCAGGGCGTGAGCAGGGAGATAAGGCTCTTCCCGGTGACCGGGGACGAGTCTGGAGCTCGCTCAGCTCCTCAGGGTATGGCTCGGTGATGCCACCACCATATGCCTCTGTCGTGCCCGGTGCTGTCCTCGGATGCTGTGTGTCCCATGTGCTGCACCGCAGTGTGCACAGTGTCTTTCTATTAAGTGTTCTAAAGTAACAAACCACAGCAAGTCTATAATAACGGCTGCGGTTACTTCTGCCACTTGAGGAGAATTTCAGCACACAGAAACAGCGCGGAGTGATTTGAGGCAAGGGGCCCACACACCTGCAGACACATGGCCAGGCTGCAGCTCTCCCTGCTCCTCAGCCCCTTCTGCAGGCCCTGCCAGGCTGGGATGCAACCAGTGATGGAGAGTCCCTGGCTGGCACCAGGATGCTCCAATGCTTGTTCCATTCAGGGCCCAAACCCTTGCAGTGCTCATGCAGGGAGAATGCACTGCTGCGTGGGCACAGGGAGAAGCAAGCTCCCTGGAGAAGAGAAGGCTCCGAGGTGACCAGATAGCGGCCTTTCAGTGTCTGAAAGGGAGCTACAAGAAAGAGGGGGACAGATTCTTTACTGGGTTTGTGGGGATAGGACAAGGGAAAATGGTTTCAAACTAAAAGAGGGGAGATTTACACTGGATTTAAGGGAAAAGTTTTTTACAGTAGGGGTGGTGAAGCACTGGAACAGGTTGCCCAGAGAGGTGGTGGAAGCCCCATCCCTGGAGACATTCAAAGCCAGGCTGGACGGGGCTCTGAGCACCCTGATCTAGCTGTAGGTGTCCCTGTTCGTTGCAGGGGACTGGACATGATGGCCTTTGAAGTCCCTTCCAACTCAAATGGTTCTATTCTAAACCGAAAGCTAGATGAAGAATTAGCTCCATAATTAGTTTTATGTTACCAATCTACTGGAGCTGCTCTCTTATGAATGGTGTTGTAGACTCTTGATGGCTCGTACACAGATCAGAGTGAGTAAGTAACACTTTGGGTGCACCCTGTGCTTTGATTCAATGATTCTCATTTGAAGTTCATGACCGGACTCTCGTACACGCTGTTCTGCCCGGTGTCTTTCCTTGGGGCTGTGCTGGGCCATGCTGACAGCAGAGCAGAGAGGTGCTGCGTTCCTGAGATGAGTGTCAGGCCCTGAGGGAGGGCTCTCGACTCCTGAAATGAGCTGTGGGTGCGGGGATGAGCTCAGCAGAGCCCCGCTTCCTCTCCAGCTGAGATCTGCTGCAGCGCGTGGCACAGATCGTGCTTCCCCCACACCCCACTCCCACTTCACTCCCACCAGCAGCTCCCGCTGCCCTCCTCCCCCTCCTCCCTTGTGCCTGAGCCTTCGCCCGCTGGCAGCCTTCTCTCCATCCTCAGCCGACCGCTTTGTTACTCCGCACCGACCTCTGGATGGGGATGTGAAAGGCAGCACCAAGAGGCGCAGCCCCGTTTTTGGAAAGCATCGACCCCTCCACCCTCGGGAGGGAGCGGGGAGGGGATGCTCAGAATGTGGCCGCTGGGCTCCCAGCACAAGCCGAGGGGAGCCCCATGGCGCAGGGAGCGGCCGCCTCCCGCGGAGCCGAGGCGTGTTTGCGTGTTGGCGGCGCGCGGAACGGCTCTGTAGAACCAGCTCCCATCAAGGTGGTTTAGATTAGCGTAATGGACTCAGCAAATCAGAAATGCATGCAGTCAGTTAGCACGGCCCCGCTGACAGGCTGTAACTTGAGAGCCTGCTCCGTACTGGGGACAAATTTGGGCAAATCTTGGGGGCTCATCAAAGGCCCGGCCTGTGACAATGGGGCGGCTTCTGCACAGCTTCGCGTTCAGCTCCAAAAGCAGCAGAGGTTCCCAGGAAGAAATCTGTGGGATAGTGTTCGTCAAGGAAACTGACTTCTGGTGTGTTGTTTCTGGAATGACCAAATATTAGAAGAATCTTTCCAAAATACCCCAGCCTCGAGCAGACACCTGGCATGGAAAACCTCACCCCACACTGGGCAAAGTCCTTAAGTGACTGAAGGAACTTACAAGGAGAAGCACTACACGGGGCACTACCTGTTTAATCTGTAATGTTGTTTCATAATCAATGTAAAGGTGTGAAGTCTTGTGCCTCTTTTCTATTTTTACAAAGCTGCTTTCTTCTGATGGCAAAACTGCTTCTTAAATACTTTTCTGTATTATATGTTCTAACAAATGTCTCCAAAAAAGTCTTTGCCATTTTGATTCTTTAATTGCAAAACCCAAGAAGAACATCCTCTTTGCGGTAGATTAATTGGTATGGAAACTACTCAGACTTCAACAGTGAGATGAATTAGAATGACATTTTGTTTGATTGATAGTAAATGACAGTAGTGCTGTTTCAGCAAACACCTAAAATCTTTGTCATATCATTAAAGTCACTGGTAAGTAAAGATATTAAAATAATTACAGGAGTTTTGCGTGTCAAATATCAGTCTCAGTAAGACACTATCGCTGTCACATAAAATTAATATTTACTGCTGGCACAGTTTAATATTGTACATACCTGTTCCTGCTATAACATCATTAACCACATGTTTAACTAAGCTCCCAGCTTCGGCCTTGCCATTATCTCGTTGCGAGTCCTTTCCAGCAATATCTCTCGGTCTAATCGAACAGCAATTTATTCACCTCCTTGCATGCTACTAAACACTTCAGATCTCCACATTTGTCACGTGAAAGTATCCATATTACTCACACAGAAACGAAGCCTTAGAAATAAAATGAGAGGGAGAAGAATTGATTTCTAGCTCTTAACATATTCTTTAATCCATGGCCACGGTAAAATGCATTTCAAAAGGGGACACAAATTATGCTATTTGACAAATAGTAATCCTAGTAATATCCTGAGCAAATGTAAATCTGGTGTTTTTAGTGCAACACTTGGTTCCTTAATTATTACATCTCTGTTCAGATCTCATCTCCACTTATTTTAGTAACAGACGGAAAGGGATATGAGCAAAGGGAACCAAGTACTTGCTATGGTTTCAGGGGCTCCCTAGGAAGTACCGGATTAGTCTTACAGCTGAGAGGAATTGGGGAATAATTCGAGTTAACCAGAAGTTAGCGAGTATTCGACATTAAAAAAAAACTTCTATTAGCTGAAATTCAAGCAGTAAGCCATGTTCCTGTTCAACTTCGTCATTTCTCCAGCGGGCTGGAGAGGATAGGAAGTGTGATCCATCACAGGGATGTGAAAGAGCGGTGTGGGACACCAAGTGAGTCACATCCCGCTGCCCGTTGGTTTGTCGGGTGGTCCCACCTGTGCTGCGTGGCGTTCCTCTGTCGTCAGCAGTGACACGAGCTCGCTTCTCAGTAGGAGCCCTTGCAGTGCAACAGGAGAGCTCTGTGGGAGAAAAATCCCTCTACGTCCATCTGTAATGTGGATTTACACAGGAGCATATTTGGTCCCATGATAGTTTGAAAAGCCACTGTTTTATGTTTTTTTGGAAATAAGGATGCCTACCAGCACCTCCTGGTTTCTGCAACAGCAGATTGAAATGCCGCTTCTCTCCCTCACAGATTTCTGAATGATGCCCCCGGCTGTGGCACAGTGACAGTTGCTGTGTGACCCTGAGAATGGATCTAATAAGGGATTCCTATTTTCTTTGACAGTGTTTATCTGCAAACTGACTCAAATTTCTATGTATGTATCAAATGGGATCTCCTGCCTTTTGCCACAACCACACTGCAGAAGCCCTACAGCCCTGCAACAGAGCTGGGTGCTGAGAGGAGGCTCTCTGTGGACTTTTAACTCTTGTCAGAAATGTCCTGACCATGAAGATCTAACTGAACTTTGAGCAGCACCTAAACAATGATTTTAACTCTTCCCAAGTTACCCCAAATCAGTCTTATTCCATGTTTCTTCTTATTCTTGGTAAACTTAGAGGAGCCATGGTTTATGTTTGTGCCACATAGGAAAAGGATGAAGGAGAATGGGGAGGCACAGTTTGTTCTGCAGATAGGATGCTGATGGAAGCTGACATGCAGTGTGTGGCCTCCTCAGCTCTGTGAGAGCTGTTAGGGCACACACAAGGCCAAAAGCTGAGAGAGAGTCACCTCCTCTTTTTTCATCGTTTCTCTTGCTCCACTCAGGAGATATCCCAGCAGGTCAAGAAGCATGCTGCATTTGTCTGACCTCCAATGCCCATTTAGCTCCTCGCCTTTTGTGCACAGCCAGGTGTGCCACAACTCTCCCAGTGTGTCTGATCTCCGGTACCCAAACAGTCTCTGTGGCAGCAGCATGCCATGCCGTCTGTTCCAGGGAGCTTGAAAAGAGAATTCGTGTTTCCTCCCATATCCATAAAAATTCAAAGAAAAGTTTGTTTGGTCCATACTTGAACACCATTATTTCATGCTTTGGGGGGGTGAGATCACAAAATTAGTCACATTACTGTTCCTTCACAGAGCTCTCGCATGACTTCTTTTATATTTCACTTACTCTTTTTGATGCTATGGTTCTTGGGATGCTCCTAGTTATAACTGAACTGAGGTTGTTGTATAGTGCATGAATGTGGAAGTCTGGTTTGGTACATGCTTTCTGTATTATAGCTCCAGTCAGACATATATGGAGGCTTATACCATAGAATCATAAATCATAGAATCATAGAATCACAGAATGGCTTGGGTTGGAAGGGACCTCAAAGATCGTCTAGTTCCAATCCTCTTGCCATGGGCAGGGTTGCCAGCCGCTGGATCAGCTTGCCTATGGCCCCCCATCCAACTTCACCTTGAACACCTTGTATAAATTGATTCTGTTTGGCTGGGCTTTGGGGTCCTTTTTGTTGTGTGGGGTTTTTGCCTTTTTCAGCCTTAGGAGCAGAAGGAAAAATAAGGCATGAAGGAGATAACCTTTTTTGTATATTTCTGAGAGTCTAATTTGGAATCAATATTTAAAAATATTCAAGAATTAAAGAAAAATGTAATTCTAATTTGCCCCATTTTGTCACATCTCTAATTAATGAATTGGAATAACAGCTGTATTTTTGCACAAAAATCACGTGACAAAAAGATCTTAAAAACATTGTGAAAGTGCAATTTTTTTAAAAACAAACTGTCTCTTACCCATTCTGTTCTTGGGGATGTCGAAAATATCAGAGATACAGAGGTTGCTCTTCCACCTTTACATGTGCTTCAGAGATGGTTTGTTCATACCTTCATATGACTCACTTTAAATTTTTTTGCTGCTCGAAACAGAACAGGGGGGAAACATAATTACTGAGAATCTGCAGATAGTCTATTTCAAATGCTTCTTCTAACAATGTTGGTTACATCGGGATGCTTAAAAACCCAAGAGATGGGAAGAAATACATGAACTGTCCTTAACTGAGAAGTTGCACTAAAACTCAAGTTGTATCAAGGGTACAGGCGTGGGCTGCCAGGGGCTCATTCTCTAGCTTGGGGCTGCAGAAGGATGGCAATGGAGCCTTCCACAGCCCAGTCTGTAACACCTTTGCAGTTCTCGGCACTGTCTGCTTAGCTAGGCTTTGTGCAGAGGGAGTCAAATTTCTGCCTTATTTTTCAGTCTAAGAGCTGGGAAGGAGATGACAGGTAATAACTCCCACAGTTCCCATGCAACTGCAAAGTTAATAATTGTGACAGTGCGGCAGGAGAAAGTAGAGTGTTTGCTACCAGGCTGCACTGCCAGGATTTCACACAAATGGGGGGTGAAGAAAACGAATAATGACTTTTTAGTAGGATTTGACTTAGACATCTGTAAAGAGCAGTCTTATCAGGAAGAAATAAAAAGCCACAGCAGCCCAAGGGTTAAAATTATCTTTTCTAGAACAAAATGACTAAAAATCACATTAAGTAAAACAAAAATCAGCCTGCCCTACTAAACCTCATCTGCCACTAAGAACTTACATAATATACTGCTGACATCATGACTATATAAATTACACGGTACTTTCACATGTGACATAGAGATTATATTACTAGTGCATGAAAAAAAAAAAAAACTTTTAACTTCCAATTTTTAATTCAGGATGAACTACTGCAGTATGCTGTATAAAATTAGATACACATACCAAAACAACGACAGCAGTTTTACTTTTTAGTGCTTTTACCCCAACAGGTGCAAAAACATTGGTTTAATCAAAAGCTCATAGATGCAAAATACCACTATTAGAAAGGGTATAGCTTTGCTTTCATTCTTGTAATGCAGAATGTGTCATGTTTTATTTTCACTGAAGTACAGAAACACGTTAGTTACATTTTGCTGCTGTAAAATCCTGGCTTCACCGAAGTCAATAGGAAAACTCCCATGGATTCATCGAGGCCAACACTTCATCCCGTGTCTGCAATCAATCATTAAAATGTAGCAGGCTCCAATGAGTGACTACACAGGAAAAAAATTACAGCAGAATACTTTGAGTAGTTTGCAAATATTTTAGAGACTCGAGACTCAGGCAAAAATGCCTCTCCTAGTTACTCCTAGAAAAACATTTACAAAACTAGTACTTGTACGTAGGTGACTTCCAGATCGGATTTGCAAAGTTTGTTCTGCATTTGACATTTAAAAATACATCAGTTTTAACTTCATCTCTTTCTCAGTGATTCCCTTGTTACTTTTCTAAGTTTCTTTTGCACATTTTATTCTTTGGTTGGAAGGGAGAAAGATCTCTTCAGTTTCTGTATGGAGAAAATCATTAAGAAGACAGTGCAAGAAAACAAGACAGATATGTATTTGGAGGTAATAAATTTCATTTTGCCATCCATTAAGTTTGTCTCTGAAATTCAGCATGGTATGAAAAAGAAGAAATGACATACGAAAGTGACAGAAAATTGAGAAGTAGGACAACAGACGAAGTACATGGCATGAACCCTGATTTCCTCTTCTCCTTCCCCATCTATCACAGATCAGGCAACGCACCCCATGTTCCAAAGACAGATAGGTTTACGTAGTACTTAAGGCCAGCAAGTTTAAAAGGCAGCACAGGGTTTCTAAACTACAAGACACATGACATGCAGTGAAAGCTGCAAGGGGAGTTTTTTCTTACATCTTACCCGGAGTTACAAATAGGGCATTTATTCAGACGTAGCTGGACTTTAGCTAACAGCAACACTAGCAACCAAATTAACGCTATGTAAATAAACAAAAAATTCTGATTCAGACTTCTCACCGGATAAGCAAGTAAATCAGAATGATACAGTAAATTAATTCCTGCTTTCGAAAGCGATGTATTTCATTCCTAAGAGCAACAATGAAAGCAAATTCCCTGTATATTTGTCATCATAAAAGTCTTTCAAGGCCCCCTCGATAAATTATGAGGAAGCATGGGTGGAAGGGATGCTCTACGTGAGCAAATAACGAGGAAGTATAGAAGTTAAATCTCGTCCTTTCTGTTCAGTAGAAGCCCAGCTTATATTCAAGGGAATTTTTCCTGAATGACCGCTATAGGAAACACACACACAGTGGGATATAGTTGGGATGGATATATCAGAGTCTGAAGAGGAATCAGGATGGAGAAGAAGACGGCTTTTTGTATTCCCTGCTCCTAGAAAGGATGAGCGCACTTAAATATTTAGGAGGGATCACTGAGTTCCTTTAAGCAAACAGTGCTACTAAAAATCATTCAGCTATAGCAAGGCTAACGAGAAACGCCTTCAGGAAATACAGGTGCATCGTGGAAAAAGAGAGAACATGTTTTCCTGAAGCTGTAATTCTAAACTGTTTCAAGCATTGTTTTAGTAGCTAAGATAAATAGCTCATGTCAAGAGAGAAAACCGACGCAACTGCTGCCAGAAGATCCGATGACACCCAGCGCAACCTAGCACAAAATAAGCAGCACTGGAAAGATCACGAGGTGAGGATGGAAATTAAACAGTCAGACAATGATAGAGCAGCTGGTTTTCTTTAGGAAAAATACCTGGGTACAAAAACGTAACAGCTTATTTGTGTGCAGGAGGGTAGAATAAAAAGAACGCGATCTCAATTACTGAGACACCAAGTTGTTGGTGGAAAGCCTTCAGAGGTGGCAAAACGCCTGCTGGAAACGCAAGGGGAAAAATGCTCACGCTGAAATCCTAGACCCAATGATGCTCGTACAAGTTTTACTATTAATTGCTGACTCGGTGTTCGCTGCCTCTCTTTTCCTCCTGAGGAGGGCACATGAGACACACCAGGTAAGGGGATCGGAGACGTGGAAGAAGCACTGCAGGTTACTGGAACATACACACAGATAAATGCCAAGGCCATGGATGACTCAGGAATGAAGTTAAGAAGAGAAAGTTTGTCTCAAAGACTGTTGTTGCTAAATATTTCCAGAAGAGAAAGGCTCTGGACGAGAGTAATATTGGAACAGAGAGCTGAGCATTTCCTAAGGAGTTTAATTTTCTTTTGGAAGCATTGGGCTTGAAAGTAGAGCAGCAAATAGCTGGGCCAATCATGAGATGTAGTGTGTAAAGACATCTTTTGGGAATCAGAGGAGAAATACAACTGATCAGAGCTGACAGGGATTCTTGCATACTTGGCTGTACCAAAGTCCTCCTCCTTCAAAAACAGTGAATGCTAGCATCGAATTCTGATTTTGTTTACCGTATTTAGAGAAACACATAACAACTTTTCATGCTTTGTAACTGAGAAGTTTTTTCAGTGTATATAAGCACTAGCTTGAACTTTCTTAGTGTTCAAAAAGCAGAATAAAATTGAAACAAAATACTATAAGTTGTACAGTTTGAAAAAAGTTCCTTGTCTTTTAAAGACCACCGTAAATTGAAGGAAAATTGTTTTAATTTTTTTTGTTTGTTTTAAACCAGCACTTAATTTCTACTATCCCATCATGAGGATTTTTTTTTTGTTTTCTTTTTTTAAATTGTGGTAGTTTTTAGAACAATCTGTGGCTGTGCCTGCACAGACACAGCCCTCGTGGGGCAATGTAAACTCCGAGCCAAGCCTGTTATCAGAGATATTAATACCAGTGATTATGCTGGTGGAGTGAAGCCACTATTTTTATCTTACCTGAGATAAGGCACACAGGATATACACAGGATATAAGATGCTGTTTGAGATATAAGGGATAAAATTAGGAAAAAAAAAGAAAAAAGGATAGAAACAGAATAAAGGTTTTATAGCAGAGATTGCTTTCCTTCATCTGTGTGGTGAGCATTAGCTAACACACGTGGCTCGAGAGCAAGAGCCAGATTTGTTTGTTGCACTGAGTTTTTGTCATGAGGGTATTGATCATTTTCAGCACATATTTCACCTCCTGTTGCTTCAGAACTTGTGAAGCCCTGGACCAGAAGTGGAGTTTTTTTCCACATATGAAGATGAGAACACGCGAGCAATTGGCTGCACAGCCCCCACGGAGCTGACACGGCGCTGGGCTGGCGCGCAGCCCCCGCGATACACGGACTGCTGGCACTCCTGCCTGCCAAATCCCGTGCTTCCAAGTGCAGTTCTGGATCCACCAAAAACAGCAGTAATGTTTCCAGAGATCCAAATGAAGGTAAGTGTTCATCAGTGAGCTGGGTTATGGGAATACTCACTGACCTGCCTCAGCTGCAGACTTTGGGTGCACAAACCTGCAGGCAGTGGTCTTGGTCCCAGCTACCGATGGGCTGACATAAGGCAGACTTTCAGCCGTGAAACATTAGCTTCACTGCAGCCTTCAGTGCACAATGTAAGCCCCGACTTTTGTGTTAGTTTCTCTAGTTTAATTTCTTCAAAGGCAGGAAGGAAAAATTAACTAAACAGAAGTTTTGTATCTTAGTCTAAATATAAACGTCAAACACCCTAAGAAATCTACATTGCCAGGATGAGCAGAGTAGCACTGCTTCTGATTGCTGTAAGCTGTTGGTTTTTAATCTAGTGTGAACTCCCCTTTGAATTGCTAGCTCGGCTGCAACATCTTGTTGCTGACATCTTCTGAAATTTCACTCACCAGGCCAGCTAAAAGCACTGCTGTTTTCAAGCTAAAAGGTCAATAACACTTGTGACAGAGCCTCAGTTACAGAAGTCAGAGCAGGTCCATTGGCTTCAGCGTGGTTATAACTTCTAACCCTGATTAATACCAATATGTGGAAGTCGCAAAATAGTTTTCATTAGATAACTCCTTAAGGTAGGTCCTACAGATTTGCCTTCATCTAGGACAGAGGATATTGGTAACAATTTGAGCATGTAAATACTTATTTTTCCTTTAGAAGATAAAGTATGCTTTGTTTTCAGTACACACTCCATCACAGCATTACTTCACAAACACTTGTTATTATTCTAGAAGGTGATCCCTGCCCAGGCTCCCCAGCAAAGCCGTACAACACACATGATTTATCAACAAGTTATCTGAAAACGTCCTTAATAGGTGCATCTTACGATTTGCAAGACACAGGTTAAGACTCAGGCTCTTTCGTCTCCAGTGGTAACAAGTTCTGTAGCCCCAGGCCCTCTGCTAAGAATGCTCGTGCTGTTCGCCACCAGTTACATCACCCCGTTCATCCCAATTACGTACACCGTAGCTGATGTAGTGCTTTAATAATTTGTTTTATTTGTGCACTGATTAAAAATTTCTAGATCAAACATTTAATGAAAAGCTCTCCAGCCTGACAGGTTTGCTGCTGAATGCAGTCATTTACAACTCAAAACTTATAATAACCAGAGCAAGTGTTGGAAAAGCTGTTCATGCCAAATGCTCAGCGACTGACATATAATCCTATATCTTTTCATTCAGCCTTTTTTTTTAAAATTCTGAGACCTAATTATATCGGTTGTAACTGTTCTGAAATGAATGGTGGCAGGAACTAATACTTGTTTATTTTCTTTCCTGACAAGTACTCTGAATAAAAACAGTCTCTAGACATGATGGAATGACTTTTCCAATGACTCAGACACATTCAATGAAACAAGGTTTGAAGAAACCGAAGCTTGTTTTCTGTCTAACAATAGTAATTGAAAATACCCAGAACTTTTAAGTATTTACACCACTTAGAAACATGGGACTGCGAGTTACATAGGGAGGCCAGAAAGTCTCCAGCAAACAAGCTCTTGCCCAATGCTTTTTCATCTGAGTGAGATACTGCCCTTATTCACTCCAGCTTATTTCAATTTAATGAATTTCTCTTTTCAGCTTGATTTTCTTTTTCATTTTAATTTACAGCTGCCGCTTAAAGTAAACAGTCATATTTCCAATTGGCAACATTTTTAATGTTCTTCACAACTCCAGGGCAAACTGAAGTTTTAAAATAAGCTACTTAATAATATAGGAAAGGCACATAAAACTCCATGTTAATTTCCATGTTGCAAGATCTAAGTAGCACATTTTTTGCAAGCTGCTTAGCTGCCAGTACTTCAATTATTTCAGCTTTTCTAGGGGTAAGCTACCTAGTTTGGCTCTGTTTTATAAAGCTATCCTAAAATTTTGTTATTGTTATGTAGTAAGGAGTTTAAAAGAAGCTACATATCAGTAAATATTGTTTGAAAGCTGGATAAAGGCTCTTCTGAAAAGAGAGATATAGCTGGTAATTTAAATATAGTAATAGCAATGACATGAAAACATGCTGAAAATAGGGGTCTTTTTTCAAATGAACTTATTAAATACCTTTGTCTATATTCTTCCCTCCTCTCTATTAATGCAAGTATATTTCCTAATCCCAGGAAAGCACTCCTAGGCTGCCAATTGTTCTCCTGCAATTGTAATTAAAGCCACTTGGCCTTTGACCCTCTGTCTGACGCTCACCATGCGAGCGCAGGGCACAGCCCGCTGCCTCTCGCTGCCAGCACTGCCTATGAGTCATCTGCTCTAACCCCGAGAACACACAGTCGCTATCTATCTCCATACAAACGCTATCCACGAGCAGCGGTTTCATGAAGCGTGCAGAAGTCATCAACTCTGGCAAAGACCTAAAATCAGAATTATATTTCCAGTTTTAGAAAGGTGAGGATGCCTCGGCAATCCTAAATAAAGGACCACAACGCTATGTGCTTCCAACGCAGAAGGGTGGGCTTGCGAGAGGGCTGGGGCACGTTTCATTTCTAAAGAACCTCCGGCAGCGCCCGGAGAAGCTTTGGAAAGCGAAGCGCGTTGAGAGGCGGCTCTGCCTCCTGGGCTATTCCTCGTCTGCGAGCTCCCTCTAGAGGGAGCCCGGGGCAGCTGCTGGTAGCCCGGCCCTCACCCCAACATCTGCACCTGAGCACATCTGGAGGTGCACAGCCAGCTCCTCGCACCTCCTGGCTTAGGAAGAGCAGAAAACTCCTCGTAGGTTGGGTCTGAAGGATCCAAAGGAAAGGAAATTCCTAGCAGCATCCACAGGAGTTTCAGCAGCACAGTCGTGCTGTTACTGAATTTGCCGCTGATGCCAATGAGACTTAGGTGAAAATGCCCAGATCATTGGAATTAATGCCATTTATAAAGGAGCAGCTACAATACATTGTCTGCATTTATTAATATACAGCTTGGCCTACAACATGGGTGTCCAGCCTTTTGGCTTGCCTGGGCCACATTGAGTGAAGAGGAATTGTCTTAGGACGCATATAGAATACATAATATAGTTAATGTATGTGAGCAGCAAAACTTTTATATACATATATTTCATTAAAACATAAAAAAGAGCAACAAAAACATAAAACTAGTCGAGATTTGACCTTGTTTTTGTGAACCTAATGCATCAGTCTGGTTTGATGGAGATGGTTGCAATACTCAGTGAGTTCTCAAGGTGTTTGTTAGAGATTTTTGATAAAATTTTACTCTTCATGTGCTTCAGCCTCAAAAACAGTTGTTCACAAATGTATATACTGCCAAAAAGCAATGATGTGAATAAGGTGTGACTGTGAAGTGAGGGATGCTTTTCTCTGGTGAGATAGGTCTTCTAAAATGGTAGTAGAGAGACATGATCAAATTTTTGAGTTGAATGTCTGATTGCAACTCCATATATTCCATGTGAAAATTTGCAGGTAATATATTTATGTTGACTACAAATGAAGTTGCAAATATGCCAAAGAACTGATGATTTTTCTGCACTCTTGAAACCTATTCTCAAATTCCTGTATCCAAACAGAAAGCAAGGCTGCATACTTTTTGCTGCTCACAGGACTGTGTTTAGCCAAAGTATCAAAATGCATGAAATTATTTGCATAACTTGAGTTAGCACTGCGCCCTCCCCTTGTCCTGGGTTCAGCTCAGACGGTACCAATCACACACCAATATTTGGTTGGTGCTGAGCAATGGGTGCAGGCCCAGGGCCAGGCCAGGCTGCTCAGTGGGGCAGAGCCAGCTCCACAATGATGCGACTGCAGGGGTCAGGCCGCAGTATGGGCTGTGCTGGGCCGCATGTGGCCCATGGGCTGCAGGTTGGACATGCCTGGCCTACAGGATGCATTTTGGAATACAACCACCTCTGAGGCAAACTGCAGAAATCTCACAGGCACAGCCTGCAGCCACCCTTCTTCATGCTTCTGGAGCACACCGTGCTGAGAAGCCTGCCTGCGGCACACGGCTCCACCACCACAGGAACCAGCTGGAGGGTTTCCAAAACACAGGCAAAAGGAAAGGTGGATTGGGGGCAGAGGCGTTTCACAGTGACTTGGAGCTAGCCTTCCTGCAGAAGTTGTAAGAGAGAGTTAAAACTCGGGCATTCAGGGCTGAGCAGGAGCAGTGCCCCTGGTTCCTCACTCTGCGTTTGAGAGAGGAAACTTTGGCCTCACTGGGAACTTTCAGCTTCCTCCAGGTGTGCCTGTGCTGTGCAGCCCCATCCAGTACCCTGACCTTGCTGACCTGTCCCACACCTCCTTCACCTCTGCAGAACACACATTGCTGATCACAAATCAAAACATCTTTGTGATTTAGGTTGCTTCTTCAGGTCTACATTAATGCAGTTCTCAGTATGGCACTACCTAAAATACGTTACAGCACGATATCACAAATGTTTTGTACAGTAATGACAAGAAAATAAAAGCACATCATGCCTACAGTACTTGAGGCATCCTCAAGTAATCAAAAAAACTGTTCTGTGGTTGCTTGGGTGTTTTTGACACCAACATTTCTGCTTCCATCATTGTGAATGCTGCCATTGCTGTGAACCCACAGCACAGGTGTCCATGGCTCATGGTAGTTCATCCTATGGAAGAGCACTGCTCTCTCCAGCAACGACAGAGACATCTGAATGAATAGCACAGATGAGCTTCCTGCAGGTTTCAGACATACAGGATAGTGGAGATAAATCTCACCAGTAGTTGACATACTTACTCACACTTAACTAATCTGTTCCTTAAAATCCAACCTGTCTATATTAATAGACAGCTGTAATTGGCCACTCTTACTTCCAAGCAGGAAAGCATTTAGCATACATATCCACTATGCAATAATAGAAAAGCACACAAACACAAATCCAGCCAGCATTACCTAAGCTGGTATGTGTCCACAGAGTAGTACAGACTCTGTGCAAGGATCCTAGCTCTGTCTTGAAACCACGTGCAAACTGTAAATTCAGCCCCACTGGGATGTACTGGCTCAGGCCGAGCATGATGCTGACACGACTAAGCTGCCTCTGAGTGTGGAACTGGAGTGGTCATCATTAGCCCAAGCATCTGCACTAAACCTGAAGCCAGTCTAAAACAGACATCGAAATTTGGACCAGAATTGCTGCCTTGTAATGCACAGCTGAACCTGGACAGAAGTTACGCCACAGAAGGCCACAGGTACTCCAAAAATCATTTAAATAGCATTATCGAAAGCAGAAACAAAGCCTGAAAAATAAGCCTGAGTGATCCTAACTTCCTTTTTTATTTGTATTCAATTAAACAAGAACAATTATTTTCTCTTTATGTATAGATGACATATTTGCTATACCAGAGTTTTATTATATGTTGTCCAGCTCCCAGAGAACAGTGCGTTTATAGAGCTCTTACCTATAATTAGTGTCACCCAGCTAAACAAGGCACCTCTGTTTTATAGCTGCCAAAGCTGTCACACTTTTTCTCAGAATGAATTTCAGTGATGTGCTACTTGAACCACAGTTTCTTTAAAGAGTAATATAAAATGTGTTACTACTCCAGACCCATGATTCTAACCAACCATATCAGGTGGCAGGCTCTGCCACAGAGCCAGAGCTCAGAAAATGCTTCCTCTATTATATTTCCACTTAATTATTCTTGTACTTTTCAATAACTTCGTGTCATAAAATCATGGCATATAGTCGATTTGGATTAGCTGTATCCCACCAGGTTATGACAGACTTTCAGCCTAGTCATTAATCTGTCGTCATAAGTTTTGGAATTGTATAGACATGAGAGCCAGCCATATTTAAATTGGGAAGGTATACTTTTTATGAGCCTACATTTAATAAGAATTCCAATAAAAGTGACACATCCATTTGAGGCAGGCTTAATATGCTGAGTTTAACTTTTCTTCGAAACACCTTTCTCTTAAAAGGAATCTCTGCAAAGAAAAACAGTATTTTCTCCAGACATAACAGTCTTCAGGCTGGCCCTTCCCAAAGAAATACATCCCCCAGAGCAAAGGCCCCCACTGATGCTGCAGCTCAAGAGGAGGATGGGGAATTGCTCGGCTCGAGCTCCTCCTTGTCCATTTTCTCATCTGCTGAGGATTCTTACAACAGCACTGTGCACCGAGCTGCATGGGGACAAAAGTGCCAGAGCTCTGTTAGGTGTCCCCAGTGCTGCTCTGCTGTGTAAAGGATGTCTGTATCGGCGATAGGTTTCTCCATGACACACACATCTCTGCCCTCAGACCTCTCCTCCCTGCTTCATGTGGTGCCAGCGCTGGTGCTGCTGTGTTATCTGCTGCCCAGGCTGCTCCCTGCGGGTGGAGGAGAGGGGAGAAGGCAGCAAGGGGTGCTGTGGAGGGCAGGGGGCATGAGCAGAAGTGGCAAGACAGTCATGGAAACTGCACTGGTCGGATCCGTGCCCACCTACCTCCACAGCCCACAGGACTCTCACAAAGCATATTCTTGTTCTTCCGTAGAAGAAGACATGGGTTGGCTTCCAAATGGACCAACCACCTCCTGTCAAGAAGACAAGGCTCTGATCCCCTTGGTAGTCAAGAAAGCAGCCTCTGCTTTGCCATCCAGTCTTTCATCTTCCACAACACTTTCCTATTTTCCTGGCTAAGGCAGCAAATGGCCTCTCTGTCCAAGAACTTTCACCAAATCAGTCTCCACACTCAAAACTCCTGTGCTAAACCAACCATCTAACTGCCAGGCCTCTGTCCCCTGGACAGAAGGACACAGGCTATCAGCATCACCCGCCTCTGTCAGATGGAGAAACTTCAATTTACACGAGCCAAAATAACCTATAAAACTGATGCATTTTTAAACAATTCTAGCAGGATGGATAACATTTGCTGCTTTATAACAGCTTGTATTTTTCTTATTTAAACATATTTTTATTACAAAAAAATAGGCCTGCTTAAAGTTACATTTGATTTTATAACACCCTATATTAAGGCCAAGATTTAATACCTGAAAACTGTTTAAGTAGACTTTAAAAATATTCTGAATCAATGAGCTCTCCTTAAACTCTAATGAGATAAAAGGCGCTATTCTTTAGTTATATGTAGTCAAGGAAACTTTAGAGGTCAGCTCACCTTATAAATATGTTGCAAAGTCATACACTACATTAAATATTTACAATATTTTCAGTCTTTGCGACTGAGCGCGTTCTGATATTAACGTTTCTCCTGACTGGAAGCACTTTCAGATTCTGTTGTACAAAAAAAAAAAAAATTCCTGAATTTGCCCAGAGGATTTAAGTTAGCTCACAGGAGTGGAGAGAATCTTTTCTTCATTTGCACTGCTGCAAAATCTGTGAGACAACTGAAAAAAGTTAAAAGAAAAAAGGAAAGGGGAAGGAGAAGGGAATTATATCCCTATCAAAATCATCCTAGAATCTATCTTACAGCACATTCAGATCTGATAGAAAAGGCACCCACTTTTCAAAGGCATCTGAAGACACAAGGATTTCAGAGTGTGTGATTTCCATTTACTCCTCATTGATTAGTATGAAAGACGTTGGGCACTAAGGTGGCTGGGAGCTCTCAGAAATCCTTCTGAGGACAGAGACTGCCTCTTAGACGCCATGTCTGCGGTGCAAAGACCTCGTCTGTAATACCAGTATCTCAAGTTATTGCTTCTTTCACATAATCATTAGCTTCATTAATTTTACATGCAAAACAATGCTAAGTTATTTACTCATTTACTCAGTGTTTTCAGACAAATGAATTACTGAAATTAGTTATTTTTTGCTTTTGGTCATTGACAGTCAAGATACAGTTTCCAACTAAATGCAGGCCGATAAAATCCACAGTAAAAATTATAATTCACTAAGTAAGAAGTGTTTCACTTGTCATTCTTTATAATGGGAAAACATAAACACTGAGAATCTGGATAAACCTCAAGCTATTTAATTGCTTAAATAAATATTTTGAGGCATAGTGTGTGCTTTTTGGATAAAAAAAAGAAAAGAAACATACCAAATTAAACATGAAGTATTCTTTTCTTTTAATTGCTTTTCTAGCCAATGGAAATGAACTTTTTATAGAAAAAGCACTAAGAACTAAGAAAAAGAAATGGAACAAGTTTAAACATTACTATTTTAAAAATAGAAGCTTACTGCTTATATCATTGTTGAAAGTGGCGATTCAAATTACCAAGTATGGGATTCCTCTGATCAGCTCTGATACGTATCTGAGTTTAACAGGCTTTGACTTTCAGAAGAAGAAGGAGGCACTTTTAGGGCACAGCTCGTCTCGTCTGAAGATAGATACCTTAAATCAGATGAGAAGTACAGCATCAGATATCTAGTATTAAAGCTAAATATATATTTAGTCTAAAAGCTAAAACAATATAATAGCAACGAAGAATTTCAAAATCACGTAATTTCACAGCAATAAGAAGCACCAAGTCACTTAGTTCCTCTCTCTCCCCTAATTTGCTGAAGAAAGTAACTACTAACGGGGTAGGGGGTGGGAAGAGAATCACAGCGGAAGGTGAAAAGATACTCGCAGAGGAAATTTATAAGGTGATGAGCTACCACATTACAGTAAAGCTGTTCCAAGCCAGAGGTGCCATAGATAAAGACCATACACAAATATCTATGATATTCAACAGATCAGATATTCCCAAATACATCAGAATAGAGATTTCATCGCAGTTTCCCAAGCTTTGGAAATTCCCTCTCTAGCTTCCCAAATCCCAACTCCCGACCTCCCCAAACAGGGATGCCAAAACTTCTTGCTCCTCCTCCTCTGCTCCCCAGCCATCAGCTGCAGCTCTGGGAGGTGCAGGAACTGCACTGGCTGGCGCAGACCTGTCCTACCATGCACTGTGCACTGCAGGCTGCATTGCAGCAGCAAACGTCCCAAAAACTAACGAGGACAAGAACATAAGGAGCTTCTTAAAACAGTTTTTAACCAGACAGCAGATCCTCAGTTGCCCCAAGCAGATTGCTCTGTATAGTCTAGCCCTAGAGGCACATGACAAGACAGAACTCTCACCTCTGAATGAGATAAGAATAGAAGGACCCAGCTCCTTACAGCATCTGGGAACACACTTTGCTCTCATTCACAGCTGTGCATCTGTGCTCACAGACTGCGTGGTTAACGTAATGCTTAAAGAAGCAAAGAGATTTAAGATCCAGTGGAAAAAAACTCTACGGTCTGCAGCTAGCTTTAAGAATTGTATCTGTGAAACACATGTTCACGAAGGAAAGAAAACAAAAAATCAAGTATGAAATTATATAACATGATTAAAGGCAGTGCTTAATTATACTTCCCTGGGCCAAAATGTTTGGTGTCCTTTGATTTAACTTCAATAAAGAAATTTATATGCATATATATCTTTTGTTTTTCAACATACACATTCAATGTTTTGCAGTGAACTGTTATCTTCTGAAGCTGCCTCTGCTACCAACTATTTAAAGACATCCCAGCAGACACATTGATTGTCGGCTGCAATTCCTCGTTTGCAACATTTATTGAGTCACCTTCAGAAGCCCAGCCAGCCCCGGAGCTGAGCCTCTGGTTAACCAGCAGTGTGCTGGGAGGAAGGTTTCCCAAAGCCAGCTCCATTAAAGAGCCATGCAGAAACACAGAAGAGTGCATAGACTCAGTCACCCAGCAGATGCACCTGTAATTGGAGAACAAGAAGGAGGTCAGGAAAACACAGCTCTAGAGGAATCATAGGAAGACAATGAAATGTATTTGGCACTAAGGAAAGCAGCTTTTATCTACATTATCAGGCAAAAGAGTTGCAGCCCAAACTGCAGACTGGCTCCTAACTTTCACTCCCGAACAGACAAAAGAGTTTGACTTCAAACAGCTTCAAACCTACGATTATGAGACTGCAAGGAAAACAGCCAGGAACATTTCAATACTTAATGGATAAACCCTGAGAACTTCCCTGCTCTCACTCACACATTTATGCTCTGATACTATAATATTCCTATATGTTTGTCCCTTTTTGGCTCATCCTTTTTCCTTTGGGACAGAATGTTTTTCTCAACAGTTAATTGCATTAGCATGATTTATTTAATTGCAAAATGTAAGCCTCCTCCATAAGGTGTGGTAACTTTTGACTCATTGGGTGCTATCCCTCTTGCAAAAATTCTCAGGTGGGTCATGCAGCACTGGCCAGACCTCCCAAACCATGGCAATGAGGCTGTGTGTATCCAAAGGCTTTTTAGAGCATCACACTTGGGATGCACTTAGCCCAAGGCTAAGCGAAGAAAATGGCCAGTCCAATATAAGTAAACCTTGCTTCAGGAACAGCTGCAGAGTGGAGCTTGGACAAAAGACAAAAAGGAAAAGTGCCCATCCACAGCATGCACACAGTGTCCCCCTCCTTGTGCTGTCATGCCCCATCTTAGTTTATCACGCAGAAAGTTCCAACCCAAGTGATTAGGCAGCAGTGACACCTAATGCACGAGCTGGTAAAATTCCTTTTGATACAAAAATATTCAAGGGCTCTCTGCTTGCTCATGGCTGTAATCAGCGAGCTGTTACCTAAGGTTTGCAGGCTTTAGTGAGCTTCAGTGGTTGGTGAAGGCAAGAACATCCTCCTCATACCCATTTGTTCAGTTTTACTCAGTCAGCAATGAGTTCCTTCAAACCGAGAAACTCATTTGGATTTCAATAGTAGAAAAATTTGTTTTTCTTTTCCAAGCTATGAATAAAAAGTCTGAGGGGCTTGAAAGAGCTAATTCTTGAATTCTGAAGGACTTCATGACCAGAAATAATAAGTTGACCCCTTATGGGAAAAATATCTTTAACAGAAAGCAGTTTTAAATGACTCATTTTTTTTTCTACGCATCCAGTACATTCCACGCACTTTTTTTTTTTTTTTTGGCATATCATGTTGTTTTCAGAAAGCTGGTTTTCTGCACTGTTTCTTGGATTTCCCTCTTTCCAAAGGCATTTATACCCAGCCATGAATAAGTATTTCAATAAATAAGAGACATCATTTACTATTTTATAGTGCAATAACGTTCAGGAATTTTGCTTAAGGTTTAAAAGCAACATTCCATTTTCAGTTATATAGAAAAAAAGCATTCTGCTGGTTAGCAAAAATAAATATTAGATGAAGCATAAAAGCAAGCTTCAATTGTAAATAAATATAAATTAATATTTACCTATCAAAAACTAAATTTCTTTGGAAAAGAACTAAATTACTCAAATGTAAAAGAAGATGAAATTTCTTGTTAAGGTCACAGTCTTCTGAAGGTTGAAATCTTCTGTTTAAAACAACAAGCTCTGCTTGCTGCATCTGGGCTATTTGGGAATAAAGGTATTTCTCTGGGCATTACTATATCCGTTTCTGTGGTTCTTTATATCTCAGACTGGAATTTTGAAGGCTCGTGGTGATTTTGAAGGTTGATCACGACACGAGGTTTTTCCTCCATTACGAGCTATTATGTAAACCTAGCTTGAATAAGCTACATAATTTTGCCAAGTGATTCCTGAACTTTAGCCAATAATCTGATTAAAGAGAGCAAGAACTCACTTTTTATATTTAAAAAGTGTGTTTGGAGAAACTCCACTGGTCATTCACATTTCATTAACCTCCAAGTTAATAATTCACATTCCGTTCACTATATTACATTCTGTCTTCAGGCCAAATCAACTCCTGGTATGCTCAAACTTGGGAAGAAGTCACTCAGAATGACTACATTTGCTTAGAATCAAGTGAAAGTAGAAGAAAGAAAAGATGTTATGTTGCAGGTCTTTTTCCTAAACTGCCACAGACTTGCTCTGCTGCTACCTGCGTTCTCTAGAAGGTAATGCAGCAGCGTTCTCTGATGAGAATCAGGTAAGAGTGAATTGAAGCACTAAAACAGAACAGGAACTGTAGAAAATAGCTTTCTTACCTAATGTGTTACCAGCTATGATGGACTGAATTCTGCACGTTGCTAGAGGAGCAACGATGATTCATAGAAAGATCATACGCCGAGCTATCTCGACAGAGTCTGTAGCGATCCTAACAGATGGGACAGATCTCCTGGAGAGCTCCCCTGCCAGGATCCATTGCCTCCATTGTAAGCACGGAGCCAAGGCATGACTCAGTGCGTGACCTGTCCATTCACAGAAGTCATGTGCTCCTTTGAGAAGACCCAGGGAGCAGAAGCAGAAGGGAAGGCAGCTTTTACATAAGCCTTTTTTTTTTTTTTTAAATAGGCTGTCCATAGTTTCCTTTGCTCTGAATCCCAAAATGCATCGCTTCCTTGTCCCATTTCTCAACAGTGCAGAAGGCATTTGGCTTTAAAGACATGCTGACCCTTTTGCAGAAGAGCAGCTTTACTTATGCTCAGCAATATATACGAATCAGATAAAAGCCCAAAGGGGTCAAAGATTATTTTGCAGGAACATCTAAGTATTTGTACATATCTACAAAGTTTCAGACTGGAATAGCATGACTCTTTCCCAGGGCTTCCTTGTTCTCACCTGTTCTCATCAGCGATGTCTGGTGCTGAAAGTCCTTGAATGCAGGAATAGATCAAGTTTATCCACTGCAACTCACTTTAGTCAAGAGTAGGCCAATTCCATATCTCCCTTCATCCCTCCCCATCTTAGAGCTTTCATAGGTGGACACATTACAATAGAAAGCAAAACAATGCTCTTGAATTTCTAATGCAGGATGACTGGCATTGAGGTGGTAGATCCTACACACTTCTTTGACTGCCTCTTAGAAATACTACAGACTATCACCTAAAAAAAAAAAAAAAAGTAAACCATTTCTTGTTTATTTTTATTGATCAGGTTGTAAAAACCCAATACACTATTTCCATGGAGAAAAGAAATCAAATAATCTTCAGCCACCATTTCTGAGAGCAGGTAGACTTGAGACAGATAACATCATTTCAGGCTTGCAAGTTCTGTCACTTGACCACTCCCTGCCCAACAACTGGAAGTCAAATGTATCAATATAATCTACTTATAAATGTTTCCAGACTTCCAGACAATGTAAAATGATATTCATGCCCAGCTCTGACAGCCTTTTTCACAGACATAGCAGGACATCGTCCAAAATGTGCAGATTTGATGACAGTTTTAATATTCAAATCTAAGCAATTTCACATCAAATATTTCTGCAGGTCTAATTTTAGAAAAGTTCCTGAAGACTATTATAGTGTAACAAAATCTAAAGTGAGTTAATATGACCCAGCAAAGTGAAGTATGAAAAGCCTATATTGATATTCAAAGGTCTCAATGTTCTGTTTCTTAGAGTTCTCGCTTCCCTGCGGTGTTTGCAAAGTCCCTTAAAACAGTGAGACCAATAGCCAAAAATTAAGAAGTTTTGTTTAAATAACCTAATGTGTGAAAAAAATAATTAAGGTGCCTGATATACGTGGTTGAAGCACTCATACACATGGCTGCCTCATGATTTTGTGAGAGTGCTGCAGTCATGGGAGACTGTTTTACATGCCTATACTATGCGACTATTGGCAAAACTTGTTACCAGTGCTAATCTGATTTACATTTTTATTGCCAAAGCCCTTAATAAACCATGCATGAAAATGAAGTTGTATGTTGGTTACAATATAAATACCAACCATATGAAATGTGTTGTGCTGACATTTTTCCTATGAAAGTTGCGGTGTAACATAACAATCACAAGAGTAAACCGCCAAGAATAGTGTTTCACTGGGAATTTCTGGTAGAAGTTGTCTGATGTGAATCTAAGAACACGAACAAGAACACAAAAGGATGCTGAGTTGACAATATCGTAAGACCATTGACAGCTACCAGCAAGCCAGTCATGAACAATTTTCAGAGATAACCTCCATCCTTTCGTTTAGAATTCACAATTATGGGATAGGTACTATGAAAGAAAAAACACACTAAGTCCAAAGTCACCTCCATACTGTTGCCAAGGTAAGCAGATGATGTTTAATTGGAAACTGTTTTATTATGGCAAGGGACATACGTTTAGCAGTAACAAAGCTTTAGAAGAAGCTGAATATTAATGAATACTTCATGAGATGGAAGAAATAACTGACAGAGAAGCTGACTATGAGAAATGACTACGAGAAGCTGGGAAATAACCCCAAAGTGAGAGGAGGACTTCACAGAACACGGGCATCTCTTGAAAAATTGCTTTTTCAAGCAGAATGAAGCAGGTGAATATGCTTTGTGTCACTCCAGATTCATGCAGTCAACTCAATGTCTTTTCTCAGACTGAAGGGATGTAAAGCACAAGAAAAAAAAAAGAAAGGAAAAGCAAGAAAAAAAATCAGATCTACTGTTGTGCAACTCATGCTGCTGTTGGACACAGACTAGAAATTACAGTATGAAAGGCTTTCGGGCTCTCCAGCCAAACTATCAGCATTCAGAACTTGTGTAGGTCCTCTCAGTTTCCTGGTCTAATACGTCAAATACAAGTATACTTCAGCTCCTTCTCAACCAACATCTAGACTGCCTGCTTTTGGAAGAGATGGCAGGATTCATCATGACATATCACAATTAAAAAAAAAAAAAGTATGGGTCTGATATTGAAGAAGTGTTCAAATGCAGGGCTGACTTTATAGATGGAGAATGATAAAACAACAGAAGTGGATTATTCCACCTGTGAATTGGAAAAATATTGACACTAGGGTAGAAATAAAAAAAAACATACCCATTCATTTAGCAGCATGCCTACATATTCTCAAAAATTTTGTATTATCATGTTATCTACATCCCCATCCCCCAAAAAATATGCAAGAATAACAAACTAGATGTAGTAAGGGAGCCCTACCAAGTGGTAGAGCTCTCATAAGACCTGACAAGCTCTGAGAAACATTTTCTCATCTACCCATGAGCAAGGACTCGGTGGTATACTAACGTAAACTAACACCTGAGTGGAAGTACTCTTCAGTTCACATCTGGGCCAGACATTTTTTGGTCAGAAGAGAAAATATTCTAAACAGGAGGAAAAAAGCCTTGGTATAGTGTCAGTGTTTAAAATTCAATTACACTGCGTAGCCGATGCATTGTATAGGCTAATGTTTGCATCGGAAGAGGGGATCTAATAACAATCCTTCCAAATAGAGTTGGGCAGTCAAACACAGAGTGAAGCAGGACAAAAGGCATATGAAAACAGCAGCAGATATACTAACTGGGGCTGAGGAGCCAGGAATTCCCTAAAGAACCAAGTTTGTTCTGTTTTTTCTCTGTAGGAAGATAAAGGGAAGAAGGAAGAAGGGAAAAATGGGGAATAAAGGAAATCACTCTACCACTTTTTAATCGATATTCTAAAGACCCCTTACTAGTGACCTGCTTGTCTACACTGAGCTGTATCTGAAGAGGTAGCTAAAAGTAGAAAACAAGAGACAGTTCTTAAGGTACCTCAGGAAAAACATTTCTGGAGAAATACGCTCTCCCTATGGTATCTATTCGTCTTAGGCTTAAGACAATGCCCTAACTTAAAATTACATATAACAAAACAAAAAGCCTAAGTAAGATGGAAGGACGTGGGGAAAAAGCTAACAGACACTGAAATAATGTTTGCTGGACAGAGATGACCATATATGATCTAAGCAGAATTCAGTAGCGTTTAAAATGAAAAATAAGTTTTGGTAAAGAATCAGTTAATTTCACCTTTTTTTTTGGCAGATAGACATACAAATAATAGTTTGCTGTGAACAGACAATGTATTAACAGATCATAGACTTCTAAGCAAAGAGGACTTCTGCTGCTGATCCTTGTGGGATCCTTGCAATGACTGAGAAGTTGGAAAATTGCTGTTCAACAACCGAGCCCTGGGATGAGGAGGGAGGAGGAGCACAGGATTCCTCCATTGCATCGAGAGCTGAGCCCATCACCTGAGAGCTGAGATCCTGATGGAATGAAAGCTTAGTCTGTAATTATGGCATGCATCATGGATCAAGCAAATGTCCCAGATACGACCTATGCACTTTGAAAGCTTTGGCACAGCTAGCACATCACAGTCATTCCATAACATCTTCTATAGACTGGATTTCCAGCATAATCCTGTGTTTTTTTTAACTTTCTGAAACCTTTGCATTTTGAGCTAATGCCCATTCTAGGGAGTAGAACTACTGAAAAAATAAATCAAAAAAATTTTGCAGAATGAAAAAGGGTTCATCATAAAACTGATTTTTAAATCTGCAATTTGGAGCAATATGAGCACTAACGTACTGTTGGTTTGAAGACAATATATATTTTTATATAATGTGACTATTATCACATACCAAGCATGCTCTAAATGAATAAATAAATAAATGAGTCCACAGAATAACACAGAAAGAGACACTGGGTAGATACACACAGCCAGCAAAGCATGCAGTAGTCTTGGTTGATATTAGAGAATTTTAAAACATCACGGGGTAAATTGGCTATCTTCATCTCAGTTAAGTGTGAATGGTGGATTACTAGATCTAGGGCAGAGAAAGAGAAGATTGCATCCCCCTTATGCCCCTCTTAATCAGGTCTGACATAATCCAGACAACAGAAATAAACTTGTACAAAGGCCCGGAAGAGAAAGATTTTTAATGTACATACCATTACCTCTAGTACCTGTAACCTTTCTGAATTTCAGGAAGCTCTTGGAATTCACCAAGTCTCATGGAAAATGATTAACAGGTAGAACACATGTGCATAAGGATACTTACATGAATCTATATGTAGCAACCATACTGAGCAACCTGGAGCATACATGTTATGCTCCATAGGAACATTCCTTCTTCACAATCCACAGATTCCTGAAGTTTGCAAAAGCCTCTGAAGGAAATCGCTATTGTAATTGTAAAGCGATCTCCACATACGTTAGACTAAAAAAAAAAAAAAAAGGAAAAAAAGAGTTGAAAACCCTCCACTTAGCGATACATCTAATGAACAGAAAGTAAGACGCCCTGTTTTCTAAAGAGAAGCAGATTAAATTCACCACAACATAGCTGCTTCATTTTTATCTTTTCCTCTATTGCTCTTTCCAGAGAATAAATCAAAACATTTAAATAAATTTAGAAGAAAAGGAACGCTCAAAAAAAAAAAAAGTAGCTCAGTTCTGTCACACAGCCCCAGTTCCAATGCATTATTGACAATATCATAGGTCCAGAGTAAAATTTAGCTAAGTGTGTCCTTGAACGGATTCAGGAAAATGGGGAGGAAGAAGGCTAATTTACAGCTATAACAAACCAGCCTTAGATACAGAAGCTGCTACCAAGCTACAGGCCACACTACAGACGGGTTTGTGCAGCACAGAAATGCAGAGGATGTTTGCTCAATATTTATACTCACAACAAGTAGTAACATCCTCCTCCTTCCATTATAGACATTGGTTAATCAGGACAAGATAAATTAATCGCAAGTCACAGATCTGAGTCACTGGGAGCAGCTGGTGTTTAGCAGCCCATGTATTAGGTACCAAGGAAACCTTAAAAAACAGGAAACGTCAAACGCAACTTAGGAGAGTAGAACTGTTATGAATTTGTACTTTTCTGATTCATGCAATGATTTGCAGATGTCCTCCAAAACCGATGGCCAAGTTATAAGAAACTGGACAAGCTGGTCTTTAGATGAAGCTGACCTGTCAGTCACTGTCAGCAGATCCAAATGAAAATGTGATTGCTTTTTTTTTTCTGCCAGATAAGACAAATGAGTCTCTAAGAAGTTTTGAATTATTGTGTTCTTAAAGAAATTGACATTCCAAAATCTCTTGGTTGAAGAAATGGTAAAGCATCTGTTATTATTTTCAGAGTTTCCATAACTAATTACATTACAGTATGTTAGCCAAAGTCAGACCTGTAGCCAAAATCTTCTCTGCTACATTGGTGTAGCTGAAATAGTTGACCAGCTTTCAGGGAAAATTTGAACTGATTTAACTGAAATTTGGTCCATAGAGTCAGTAAGTGTGATTCCTCATCAGCCAGATTTGATACCGTGCTCCTGGAAAGGCTGGGCAATTGACTCTTGCTTTGCCTTCAGGAAATGTACAGCAACACACTGCTATACAGTGCAGACATCAGGAAAATCTCACCACTAGCATGAAGGAGGGTTGCTAATCCTTACAGGAACTCAATAGGCAAAGGCACACATGGCAAGGGAGCTGGCTTTCTCCCCGCTCCAAAAAAACGTTACTGAGTAAATTCCTGCCTTCAGAGAGAGAATTACTTTGTTTCTCTAAAGTTAAGTACTGGGAATAGAAATTCCCTCCAGGAATGCAATCTGTTTACTGTGCTTTCAGCCAGACAGAACTTGCTTCCCCTGTATTCTGGGAAAAACGAGAAAGGACTTTCTCTGTTCTAATTATAGCTACATGCACACACATGAAGACCTGCAAATCCTGGTGCCTTCTTTTCCTTCCTCTCCCACATTGTGAACAAGCTTATTAAAAAAAATCGTACTTTTGTAATTAGCACCTACACGGGAAAACAATCACTTGAACTTCAGTTTGCAGATGAGCTGCTGATGATCTAAAACAAACTTTATTTTAACGACTGAGAAAACAGTGTACTGAATCAGAGCCGAGTCCAGCACTCTCATGCGTAACGCTGTTAGAAAATATCCTAACCTATGGAGAATAGAACATTCTTCCTCTCTCAGGAGCAAGGTTTCCCACCAGCTCAGGATGTTTACTGACTGGTCGTTGTGAAAAGTATTAAAACTATTAGGAAGCCTCAAAAGTGGTAAAGAAAAGAGTGATCAGGGAATTCTGGAATAGAAATCATCAATTGTGGGTAGACAGAAATAAAAATAATTCCCTAAACACTGTTGAGCTCTCAACTGACAGCTTTATTTAAAGAGAGGGACCCAGACATTGCCCTGGACAGTCATTACGACAATGCCCAGATAAGGTCAGAAACAGCAAACAAAAAAGTAAGAGGGCACCAAAAAAGGGGGAGGATGAGAAATGTTGCCGTATGAATTATGCCATTAATTATATCAATAGATTGTGCTCCTCCACAAACATAGATAGCATTTGTTGCGCTATCTCCATAAAGGTAGTGTAAAATTAGATGGAATTAAGAACTGGAGTGAAAAGAGGCATGAAGAAGAAAGATCTTACATAAGGAGAAATTGAAAACGTTGCAGCTGTCTGCCTCAGAGAGAAAACTCACTAGAAGGCAGGATAATATTAGTCATATAGAAGAAGAAAGACTAGACTTCAATTTACGTTATACAAGACAAAGAAGACAATCAGTAAAAACAAAAGGCAGTAAGTGTAAAACCATTAAGAGTGGAAGTTTCTGCACAATTTATCTGCAGAACTTTATGAATCCAAAAATTCAAAAAGAAAATAAAAAGGCAATTGCAAGGCAAATATACATATCTAGAAATGTTTAAAAGCATAAATGTTTCATTGATACTGCAGAGAACATAACACAAGTCCTGATTCAAACCTTCCTGAAGTCGGTGGATTGCTTTTCTATTTATCTTGAACTCAGATGTGCCTATTGTTACGAATTTCCATGATTTGTGAGAGAGGATATAAATTTCAACTTTAAAAGAATACAAAAGCAATTTCTGCGTTATTATGATTTCAGAAGTTCTTGTCTTGGTTTCTCCCTTGGGATAGATAATGGAAACAGTATAAAAAAGAAACATAATGAAAATGAAATTTGGAAATAAAATTTACCAGAAAAAGAAGTAATATCAAATAACAGCACTCCCAAAATTGAATGCAGTTATGGAAAGTTGCCATCTGAAGAGATGACTTGTTCACATCCATTACTCAGAAATCACTTCTACAATGGCAGATGCCTAAATGTGTGATACTTAGTACTTCATAGAAACATACAGTAGATGCAGACACATGTAAGAAGTATTTCAGCTGTTTAAACAATCTGTTTTCTACGAAAAGCTTTTGATCTTTTGGCTGGTAGTTTCCATGAAATATGGGGAAAGAACTTACATGTAATAACACTGTTACTGAAAACGGTACTTGGAGGCACCTAAAACAAAAACAGATTGGTAAAATTAACACATACAGAGAAAAAAAATAGCACAGAAAATAAAATAAATTTAATTATGCCACTCAACCCACACAGGAACTGGACCAAAACCTCCATTACTTTGAATCCTGATAGCATTGTCTCCTGGTGAGTTGGAGGTGTGAAAGCTGTTTCCACAAGAATCTGAATGTATTTGTACAAACTAAAATCAATCCTTCTTTACGTTTGGAGCAAGTGTCATTGTATCTTTAGTACATCATTCATCGCTGGTACTGATCAGTCAGGAAAGCAAGGTGGAGAAAGACAGCAGATGGGACAAAAGAGCAAACTGCACAAGAAATAGGAAATGAAAGAAAGTGAGAAGAAACAAATGAGACAGCAATGTCTAAAATAAAATTCCTTAAAAAGAGAGAGAAACTAATGTAATATCTACACATGAAGTGACATTTCATCTTGAACTCTATTTCTTGAAGTCAGAAAGGGACTTCCACGGCCCATTGACCTTCTGCTCACCTTTCCCAAAGGGCTGAGTTTCATTCACTGTGCTCTACAGCTAAAAGGACTCTACAGTTTGCATAACACAATTTTGCACAAATACAAGTCACTTTGCCAGTTTTTCAAAGTGCTGAAATGGTTTTTGCTATTTCCTTTTCTAGTTTACTATTGAGAGAGAGAAATAAAAATGTAACTAGAGAAAATTGCTTCAAAATAGCAATTAAAAGTATTTTCAGGAGAATGAACACACACTCATTGAAGGCTTAGTGAACATAATTAAGATAATGCAAGAGAAAGAAATCTTGCAAAGAAAGTAGAATCTGGAAAAGAGACAAAAATAGCTGTGGAAACTTAAAGAAAAATAAAATATGGCACAAGAGAAAAAGTAAGGCAACAACGGCTGTTTTCATGAGTGTCTGGAAATATGATAAATATTGTAGGTATCGAAAGCTGAGATAATCCTGAATCTGAAATGAGTCCATAAATTTTCCAGCTTTATTTAGGAAAATGCTTTAAAGTGGATTTGTTGGCATTTAAAAAGCATTTATAATCAGCCTACGGGAAACAATTTAGAGTTCCCCTGCATTTAGGGAGGGATGTGAGCACGCAGCTGAGCAGTAAGCTCCTGTAGGTCAGCTATCGTCTTCCTATCACCCCAGCCAGAAAGTGGAGGGGCAGCAGGGTCCCCTCTGGGTACCCAGCCCTCCTTCCCAGCCCTCCACTCCTTTACCTGCTCCAGAGTTTCTCAGCCACCACTGCAAGACTGAGTCATTGTGCTGCTGAGGAACTTTGAGCCAGCTCTGGGACCAGGTCCAGCAGCAGTGCAGCTGCTCTCACACGATGCTGAACCTGAATCATTAAGCTCTGCCAGACATGGGCCACAGGGGTATCTCAGCACACAGATTCCCAGTGCTCCTGCTTGTCAGAGAGTTTGTTAGCCCAGGCAAAGTGCCAGACCTTGGCAGACCCACGGGTCTGTGGGGCACTGAGCTTTAAGGTATGGGAGCTCTCCCTGCCTCTCTAGGTTTTCCATTGATGTTAAATTGAATTTACCAAAGACGTGACTGGTCTTGAGTTATTTTTCTCTTCTAATTATTTTCTATAAACAAGTTGACTTAACTCAGTACTCAATATAATTCTCTCTGTAATAGGTTAGAGTACAGAATTCATGGGTTATCACTGAAAAGTTTTGTGTCAGTCTTTCCACCTGCTGCTCTGGTACCTGCCTCAGTCATGCTTTTGATCAAACTGGAAGCTCAGCTGGCATCTCCATTTCAATTTGCTCCACCTACGTGAGCAATGCAGTCATTCTTCACTCTTAAAGAGATAACTCTGAGGTCTTCTAAGCCCTGCTGTCAACCTGGTGGTGGTAGGCTCAGTGCTCATTCTCTCTTAGTGCTGGTTAATGACTTGTACAGGTATGACATAACGGGAAACTGGGCTGCGGTGGTCCTCAACACTTGCGTTCAATTTTTGTACCAGCCCAAACATACATCATGTGGAGCAGTCTGGTTGTAGCATACCCAGCTCCAAGGGAAAGCATCGTAATCATCCAAGAATTGCTGCCTGTGTGCATTCAGATGTTCACAGGAAATAAGTCTTTAAATTCAGGGGACAAACACAAAAGACATTTTTCTTCCTTCACCAGATAGGAAAATGAAGGACAAACTCAAAATATAGTCTGAAGTTATCTAAATAATAAAAATAACAGAAGTTACATACTTCTATCTTCTGTCAGAGGAAGAGTATGAGAAGCAGAGAGCTGTTGACCCCTGGGAAGATGAAGGAAAATGCATATTCTGTTAGTCCTACTAACTAGCTTAATTTGAAAAAATACAGCTTGCCTTGGATTTCATTAAGGATTCAGAGGTTTTGCTTTCCCATGAGTGTTAGGGACTGAAATCATGCATCTTTGGAAAAGGAGGCAATGGGGCAGCATGGACACCTGGTGAGAGAATGAAAATCTACTGGAAAACAGTGTTCGTGTTTTAAAATTGTTTCTACAGTTTCAAAGTACACATCTCTATCCTGTTTCCGCCAAAAGCGTAGAGTTGAAAGTAACCAGCTCTACCATCACTAAAATAAAATTCCTCTAGACTCAACGTGGCAAGTATTTTTAGCAAGATTAATCATAATGTTAATTATTGCAAAGTTATTCTCAGTGCATCAACAGTGTAGGATAATGACTTTACCACCCTTGTGGGTAGAAATGTGTTACAATTTGTTTTATTGGTACCTTAAAAACAAACAAAAATCCCCTAACTTTTAGAAACTCTTAGCACTGTTCCTCTCACTGAAGTTTTGTGTTCCATTTATCACCTCAATATCCAAACACAAAGGATTTTTAAAATCTCTCTGTAGGAGCAGTTGGTGTTCTGCAGAGAACAAAGCGGGAGCCTTGTGAGTAGAGGAAGAGTGAGAATGAGGATGTTAATGAGAGCACCAGGGAAAAGTGGGATTTCAGGACAAGGTATAGAAAGAAGACAGATCTCTTTGTGGGTCAGTTTTTCCACCTGAATAAAGAGCTCACAGAGCTCAACCACCATTCTAGAGTGCTTTGAGCTTTGCAGAGAATAATTGTTCCAGAAATAAAAACTATTAATCTACTAATGACAATCAAGATGATGAAGGGAAAAGGACATAGAAGCCCTTCTGTGTTGTTTTTGTAGTGATGCTCATGTTGAATGTCCAGACACCTGTTTGAAGTTACACCAACCTTCTCAACCTACTCTCACTTTCTCATTTTCACTGTTTACATTGAAATAATTGCTATTGACTGTACTCCACACTAGATAAAACAACAAACCTAAAAACTCTAAGTCAGATTTT
The DNA here is from genome assembly GCA_013396635.1 of Penelope pileata. NCBI lineage: Eukaryota > Metazoa > Chordata > Aves > Galliformes > Cracidae > Penelope > Penelope pileata. Next base: position 428,567 of record WBMW01001216.1, on the reverse strand, counting down.
TCCGAGGCATTTCACTTTGGGTGGCTGCTGACTATTGGATACAGACAAGAGTTCCAAATTTTTCGCTGACATCATTATATTCCCTGACTCACTCCCTAACAATTGTCTTACCCCAAACCAATATAATGCTGCAATATCATACAGAAGTTAGACTGTCCTAAACACTTCAGGGTGTGCATATTAAAGGGCTTTTGGATGTCATCTTCTCTCCAGGAATGGGATATTTTAAGACAGAATCGGACATTCTTCCATTGCCATTTTGTTACATAGACTCCTCCAATAACAGAACGACACTAATTCCCAAAGCAAGCAGAAAAAAAAATGTTAGAAATAACAAAGGAGGAAATATGACTACTGGAAAATGTACTGGAACTTGTCTCTCCCAAAGTAATCCTTGTGGCATCCTTCTATTTGGAGTTATAATCCAGATATCCACTTTTCAGTGGCACTATGCCATCTTCTGTGAAGTCATAAAAGGGAGTATGTTTTAAGCTATACAAATAGTGGGCTCTTGGAACATAGGAGGATATCATTATATAGAATTTTCATTAAATAAGATGATCCTACTCTTTTAAGTTAGGACATTATATAAGCAAACACCCAATATTGTCAGGAAGTTAAGCAACATAGCAGACTGGACAAAAATGTGATTTATCTCTGGAAAGGAAGAATGGAGATAAAAATAAGCAGGTAAGTGGATGGGTGCACTTTGTTTATCCTCTCTAAGCGTACTTCCATTTACCTTCATCTAATTAGTCAGAGAAATTTGGCATTCCCCTATTTAGCGATCATAAAGACAGATCTCTTCTTCTCAGCTCAGATTATCTAGGAGAGATTCCTGCTCCGACTGACTCGTGGTTGCCACGTACAATCACAAAGCAGCAGCAGACAAGCCTTCTTAACAGCACTATCTCAAAACAGTTCCACCACAGTGACTTTCAAGAGAGAAAGAGGGTGTAATTCTAGTCCTTGGTCTTTGCTGAGACTTGTAAAAGCACAGTTATTGAATGGAACAGCTGCCGACTGAGAAATGGAGCTGCAGAAGCATATGATATGCTGTCCATACAGACAGTAACCATTTTATTCCAGGGATTAATTCAAATTAAGATACAGTTCTGAGGACAGACATGAACTCGTGGTCTAAAGGTGAAAAGCTTTGCAGCTTATAGGAGTGATGCACCTCTTTGCTGAACAAGTAGTAAACTGCATGTCGCCGATGTCTATAACTTCTGCGGGAAGAACAAAAAGCGTAGAAGCACGTTCTGAACAAATGCAAAATGCAGCTAATAGCAGCACACAGTTCATCCCTCTGTTGTAGTTTAGAGCTTACGAGCGTCTTAGGGTAATTCCCACAGCATTCAGTGGAACCAAGGGAAGCATGCTTCTTCCTGGGAAATGAGAAATCTCATTATTTTTGTTTGGTTTTTTTGCTAGACACATGCTCCTGACATCTGATATTTTGTTATTAGCAGATCCTAGAGTTATCCTGAAAAGGTAAATGTGAGTCATTCAAACTATTCTTGTTAATTAAGAGAATTTATTGTAATTTGCTAATGAAAAGAGTCGTAAAAAATCTAAATAGATTCTTTTTTCTTACTGAGAGGAGGATGGTTGGACTAGATGATCTTGTAGGTCCTTTCCAACCTAGTGTTTCTATGATTCTATGAGGTGATGCAACAAATATTGTTATCCCTTTATATCACAATTGTTGCTTTCCACATAATTTGCAATCCAGCCTCTGAGATTCCAGCACTCTTCCTTCAGACAATGTCTGCAAAAGCTATACATTACTACCACTCTGCATAAAATCAAAGTCAACGATAAAATGGAAAGTGAGGAGGGAAGAGGAAGGAACGAGCACAGATCAAGCCTGCTAAACTGTTGATTTATTAGCATATAATGCTAAAAACTTGCATAAAAAAAAAAAAAAAAACACGGCCCAAAAGGCCTGTTTTGGATAATTTTGCCCAGAAAGGAGAAATGACATAAGGATACATTTTCAAAGCATTGTACAAAGTTTTAACAACATGATGGCCATTAACATTAATGAGTCACGTGGCTGAAATTCTGCACAGAGCTTTGAAAATGTACCCTACAGCCTTTTAAGCCCTTGCCTCCCAAGTAACATTTCAGTTGCAACTCAGGATCATAACTATGCACTCTGTCCCTCACCCACAGGAGAACACCTCCTCCCGTTCCACGTGAGGATCACCACCACAGAAGCGTCTCATCAGTGTGGAGCTGGCATCCCCACTCCTCCATGACCAGGAAGAGCAATGTGATTCAATGGCAGCTGCTGAAACTGGAAACAGCTTCTAAAATGGTTTTAATTATGATGAGATTTGGGCTGGCATCTACTCTCTCCAAAATCAAGATTGCCCAGCCTTCTATTTTGAGCTATGCAATCACTGTTGTATTACAACATGATTCAGATGTGTTAACAGGTCCAAGAATTGTCTTTTTTCCCTCCTTTTCTCTACTAAATGGTGCTACTAAAGGAAGAAAACCTCCTATCTTCAGAGAGAGAAGTTTGAAGGGAAATGTGGCAATTGTATTATACCATTGCGTGAGGAACTAATTCACCCCTTCATACAATCTTGCCTGTTTACATCCTCAGTCAATCACAGCAACTACTTCCTCACTGCTTTCTCACCAACATGATGAGCATTTCAGCTGAAACAACTCCTCTCCTATGGAAAACAGAAAGAAGTTTCTCCTACTAAAAAAATGGATACATTTATTTTGGAAATCTTAACATCTTGAAACCAAGAACACTGAGAAAGGCAGTAATAGAGGAACTCCATCTGTAGCATGATCTCACTGATGTTAATTAAACCAAATGCTGTTTATATCCTCTTAAAGATAAGGAGACCTTGCAAACCTCTGAAACGTTAGACCTGGTCAATCCATAGATGCTACAGAGGAGTGTTCGTTATGTTAAGACTGAAAACAATTGGTCATGCAAAAACAGTAAATACCTCAGACATACCAAAAAATGTTGTAGTTAATAGCTAAAAAGGATGCAAACTTTGGCTTAGCTCCATGGTGAAAGTACAGAGCATTTTTGATGACTGCTTAGTTTGGTGCCTTAGCAGACCTGCTACGCAGGGAAGCCTCTGCGCGGGACACAGGTACTCTTCAAAGGCTGTAACAGGATTGCTTCCTGTGAAAGGACAAGATGGGTTAAGGAAGAAGTACAAATGGAGGTTTGGATATTTGCTCTGTCTGCTTTCCAGCAGCCATCTGTCCAGTACTGTTCGGGTATTAGAAGCCTACCTTTTTTATGAAACTATAAACTTACACTTTCAAGACAGATTAAGGTTAATATATGAGTAGTTATGTTACATACTTTCATATACATAGTTTAAAAATACACCATTTCTGTTTTCAAACTCATGAAAAACAAACAAGTAATTGATCAGCAGTCAAATCAGGCGTATGATCAAATTGGGAAGATTTGGGAAGTTACTGCACATCAGCAGGACTGTGCTAACAACCTATATAGACACTCCCAGTACTCAGCCAACGTAGGATAGTGCAACTTTCTTTAGTTGTCAATAGGTGTGTTATCTTGCATTTGTTGTTGGCTTGTAACATACGTGGACAATCATTTAAGTTCATTTGGGACTTGGTAACAAGCTACTTTGGTCATGCTTTTGGAGAATAAATAGCTCCTGGACAATAAACAGTAAGATCCATGCATGAGGCAAATGGAGGTGGGGCACCTCTTTTCGGTGGTCAGTGGGGACAGGACAAGGGGCAATGGCCTTAAGCTGGAGCACAGGAAGTTCCGCACCAACATGCGGAAGAACTTCTTCACGGTGCGGGTGACGGAGCACTGGAACAGGCTGCCCAGGGAGGTTGTGGAGTCTCCTTCCCTGGAGATATTCAAGCCCCTCCTGGACACCTACCTGTGCGACCTGCCGTAGGGAACCTGCTCTGGCAGGGGGGTTGGACTTGATGATCTCTCGAGGTCCCTTCCAACCCCTACAATTCTGTGATTCTAACTCTGTATTCTGGGATAATCTGCACAGGTGAGGTAATGACATGATTTTCACAGGACAGGGGCATTTGCTTGCATTGCAAGTGTTAATTTTTTCTGTATGGACTCATTTCAACAAACCACCATAAATATCCAGCAGTAATGTGCAATTTAAAGCAGTATTTTAATCTGCAACCGAGTATTTTTTCTTTTATTTCTTATTTTTGGGTGAATCTCACTTTCTTTGTTGTAGATACTCACTGGCACACATCATGAAATACAGTAAAACAATATGAAGAGTAGCATAATTACCGGAAGCCTTATTAATTTTTATTTATTTTATTTTTTAAAAAAGGCTTTAAAATATAGTAGTAAGACCTGGTTTAAACATTGGCAACATGATTTTTCCTTGCATGTTGCAGTCAGCAAGATGCAAGGCAGACTGGAGACCTGTGACATAACTTTGAAAGATGTAGGAAGTTATCCTGCCTACCTGCAAATTGCTCACTTTATAGCAGAAGGGCTGCACTTTCCTGAGACACACGACCTGACAGTGGGAATGCTCAGTCTTCTGGATGGGGAGTAAAACTGGTTGGGGTCATCATCCGTGGAGGAGACAATGAAATTTCTGCAAGTTCTGTTTCTGCTTTGTAGATAGCCTTCCTCTGAGGGTAAACAGTGCCTTCTAGTTTTAACAGCAGTATTGTTTTTAAGAATGATATGACACGTGTGTTTAACAAATAACATAAGACAAACAGTAATGCTTCTGGGATAACGTTTTCTCTAAAATTTCTCTGAAATCTTTCATGTATTGACAAAACCTGAATGTGAAATATTTTCTTCTACTTTTAGATTTTTCTTTTGTTCAGTACTCTATGCTGAGTTTCAGGAATAAAGAATATGCAAAAATGCATAACTAATGATGGTGACTGTGTTGAAAAATAGTGTCCTGTAGTTGAGAATTTTCTCTGTCAAACAGTGTTATTGTGCTCTTCATATCTGTTGTATTTTCCACAGAAATAAATAGGAGGCATTACTTGCAGAGCAACCTACATAATTGAGAAAGTAGAGGGAACATAGCAAGGTCAAACTTTATCATCTGAAGAAAGCTGTAACACATGCTCCTGGTGAGCAATCTTCATGCCTATTTCCAGCAGCACTAACATATTACAATGTAATTTTCTCATTTCTGGAGTTCTGGAGAAAAAAGTAGGTGCTCTTAAGAGGACAGTCCACTGAGTGAAGACTCCTGGTACAGAATTTCATTTAAAGTATGATCACAATCATCCTTGGACATACGGTGCACCGAATCAGTACAAATCAATTTACAGAACAAATAGTAATTCAGGTAATAGCATAAAGCAAACAGAACATTCATACAACTCTAGAGTTAACCAGTCTGGATCTTTATCTCACTCTCCTACAATCCTCCAAAATAAAGAATGCATTGTTTTGTCTTTCCTGCAAGACATGAGCGTGGTTGCTCTGCAGCTCAAACACTGCTACAGAGATCCCTCACAAATTTTGGGAAAGGGAAACCCCTGAGAGCACCAAACACCATCTCTGTGTAAAACAAACACCCAACACACTGCATTCACAAAGCAACAACAGTGAGCAAGCTCAGGCTGACACTGACACAAACAGCTGTGCTGACTTCAGATATCCGCACATCCCAAATCTATTCATGGGCTTGAGTTTTCTCACAGAACTGAGATGTGTTGTACCTGGCAGATCTTCATTGCTTTGGATAGTAGCTTCATCAGAAACATTTTATTAAACCTATGTGCTCATGAGTCCTTCTAACAAAAAAAATGCAGCCATGAGTGAACCAGCTCTTTCAGCCTGACCCAAGTCTGTCCAAATCTGAGCCTGTTCTAAATCATTTGCAATACGAATGATCTGTTGTGAAGTCAGACCTTTTGTCATTGTCCGTCTACCATAACCTACGGCCCACCCAGACTTCTATTCCTAGCTAGGCAACTGTTCTCAATGGCAAAGTTACAACATGATAACTCACTGAACAGCACGTCACTCCTGTTACATGGTTTACACCACTAATACTTTTGGATCCTTCTTCTCATAAATAGTGGAAATGAAAATTTTTAATTTATTTTTCTATTGAGTTAACAATACCAATATATATGGTCTGAACTGGTAACAAATTAGGACCTTCTCAGAACAGCGCATATTTTTGGTTCAAAACATACAACCTCTAATTAAAACAGTTAATTGTGTAGGTCACTTTTCCACTGTAAGGGGCAGCCAATGCTTTCATTTCCTTTCCTTGTCTGGGAAAATCAAACTAGCAAGGAGGAAAAAAGAGAAGGTGGAGAGCTGCAGGAGCCGTCCTCAGAAAGAATGAGGGTTTTGCATAGTTTGAGGGTGGTAGAAGAAGGTAAAAATGGACTTTTGGGGTTTTAAGATGGAAAATAAGGACTTGGAAGAGATGGCGCTGAAAAGTAGATAGGCCGTTTTTTTTTGTCTTGGGAAGACAACATAAATGCGGTGAAAGCAACAAATATTTAAAGGAGAAGAGCAGCAAAGGTAAGTTTCTGTGGTAGAGGAGGAGGATGAGATGGGTGAATTCACGTGGAGTGTTAAGAGAAGAGATGCTTGGAAGAGAGTTAAGCAGAAGGAAACAGCACTCATGAAGAATTCAATCTACCCATTCTTCTCCATATGCGCACACAATTGTCATAAAATTTCTCTTCTCTCAGAAGTGCCCTCCAAAAGTCCTAAACCACCAAATTCCAGCAGAACTGGTCATGCTCCAAGCGTTCAGTGTTTCTTTTAGTTACATTGTCACCTTGTGTTGTTTCTCCTTAAAATCTCAATTGAATTTCAGCTAAAAAGAGAAAAAACTTTTATTCATATTCAGAAGCCTTTAAGAAGAACAGCCTTTCAAATACCATCACTTGTTGCACTGCTGTTGACAAGAGGGTATTATCTTGACAAAAGGAATCTTCTCTACACAATTTAGTAGTCACATTAACTGTGCTACCTGGAAGGGCTCCTTGGTAACCTGGTGGGGTTACCTTGATAGAGAGATTGGGAAAAGGAGACAATAGTCACTAACAGCTGCTAGAGGGGAGTGTGATTTCAAGAAGATGCAAACCTCTAAGTTTTCCTGGAACAACAAATCAAACAGAAACAGCCTTTCCCATGTTAAATGGATGTTTCCATGCTTTTCCCCAAAGTTCAAAGCACAGTTTCAGAGCTGTACGAAAAAGAACAGTCAAGAGCACACAAGTACTTTGGCTGGAATTTTGGTTTAGTCCAAGTACAACACCCTACCAAACATATTGTTTCTTCAACAGAGGGCATCTCTTGTTTGTGACCACGAACATCACAGAGTTCAAAGATGGTCCAGGAATCAGAAGTGGAACAGTACTGCAAAACATTCATACCCCTATCTCATGCAGTGTGTCCTCTGATAATGCAGGCCTTGCAGTTGCACGCTGAGAATTCTGCAAGAGGGTTTACCATGGATGCTACAAAATTCCACCCATTATCTTGGGGTTATAAACACTCCACTTTGAAAAGACATTGACCAGTGATGGCATAGAGCTTTCCATTTACAGCCAACGGCTTAAAATCAGACCTTTCCTGGTTCATTGAAGTCAGAAGACTCCATTCACTTAGGGAAGGGTTGTAACAATGGGAAAGCAAAATCTCCCAGCCGGTGAACCTGAGAAAGGGCAGGATGGTTTGCCCTTGCTCAGAGCCTTTCCATGGAGAAGGGTGTACAGCTATCTATCCATTTGAAAGTTTCATGCAATGGACCCATGAAACAACATACTATCAGGTGTAGACAAGAGGTGACTCCATAACTCCAGTAAGTTTTCCAAATCAGAATGAAGATCCAAGTCTTATTTACTCTATAAACATAAAAGACATTTCCTGCCCTGAAGAGGTCACCATTTAAGTAGACAAGACAGACAAAAGCTTGGGCAAGAATGTTTCCCTAAAACAGTCGGGAACTGCAGCAGTAACTGGTGGAATCTATTCTAGTCCTATAACACTATTCAAATTACAGCTGCAACCTGCACCAGATCAGAACTTTAAACTAGGTTGCTTGGTTTGTGGTGCACAGCACTTAAGTTGCACGTTATCTGCTGACCATCTATTCGCAGACCCTAAGGGGTTTTGCCAGTGTGCTGAACTCCATGCTGCCATTCTCAACAGTTATGACTGCTTGAGCTAATTTAGAGTTAGCCACATAAGTAAACTCAAGCTGCAATTACACCTCCAGATAGAAGCATACTCAATGCCTTGCCCAGTGTAGCAAATAAAGACTGCAATAAAGCAAAGGTCTGAACAAGGCTATTTGAGTCCTGATCCAGTGTCTCACAAGTCTACCCAAACTCTCTAGGGTCTTTTTAGGCACAAGACTTCATTTCTACATGTGTAAAATTCAGACTGCACTAAGATCTCTAACAGTGGTGTACGGGATATAGGAAGAGCATGAACTCAGCAGCAGGAGGAACTCTCTTCCTTTCCTCAACATTCAAGACAGAAACAGCTTCACTTTCAAGAAAGCCAAATAACACAAGTTCAGAGTGTGCCAGAATTGTGGGTGCCTTGTCCCATGTTGGATTGTACCCTGGATTTATGTGGTGTTGAAATGGGAGGAGGGGGAAGTACAACAGAAATTAACTTAAGATGTCAGCAATTGTTCTGGGCATTGGCAGTTGTATGCTTAATAGCTTGGTGTTACTTCTAGATATATTTTCTTAATTTAATAAACTCCATTAAAAAGCATGCCTTTCACAAATGAGCTCCCCTTAAAAGAAACTAAATCTCACAGCAGCTTTAACTTTGTAAAACACCTGGGAAAACAATAGTAGTGACTTTCTGACAACACTACAGGCAACTTTCTTAGGAATAGCTGTGAATAGCTGTTTATTATTGGGTAATAAATTCTCTCCAGTGATAGCAGCCAAGGAGTTTTCCAGCACACCCAGTGGCAACCTCTTCTGGTGGCCCTCTGAGGCCCTGGGGCTCCTCTCTGCTTGGCACAGGAGCAGGGAAGTGCTGTGTCTGAAACATCGTTCAAAGGCAGCTCATGGAGAGCCAGCAAGAGCTGCCCTGCAGAAATATAGTCAGCTTTAACTATTTATAGCACAGTCATTTAGTGGCAACATTTTTTTCTGAACAGAGATCTCAGGGTCAGTATCCCTCATCAGTATTTTGACAGCTTGTGATATATGAATATAGCTGGACTGCGCATTACAATTCTGAAGACCTACGCAATGGGAGGTAATTTTACATTTCACATTCAGAAAATCAAATGGTCAAAGGATTAAAAGAAAGATTAATTTTTGATAAAGAATGAAAGTGTACTTTTCCAAGCTTTCCTATCTTTTGGTTTTAGCAAATCTAAATTATCTTTGTTTTTCTTTCTCTACTTTTCCTCAAGTAAAGCATTCATTTTTTAAATCATACTTACACCATGACTTCTTAAATCATTAGATTTTTCTTAAAATATCCAAGACAAGCTCTATAAAGATACCCACAGTTCTTGAGCTGCTGTTAGTTTTGTTCTCATATTTATCCCACTGAGGTAAGCCACTAACAAAGCTTTACTTTTTCAGTCACATTTGTCAAAAGCCTGCATGAAATCAGCAGGAGGCCAACCACCAGTCCATCAGGCAATGGGATGTACTTTCAACACAAAGAGCAAGAAGCTCCAACAGCCTTGCCTGTACTTTCCAGTTCACCATTCCTGGCAAAATTGAAGGCCAAGCACTTACTTTGTGTCTTTGCAGGGACACTATAATGTATTCACTTGAGGATGGCCAAGAGGACAGCACGTGGGCCTGGAGGGCCAGAGTCTGCCTTGCATCCTGTTTGCATATGCACAAGAACAGCGATGCCGTGTGTTACAGCACATCCTGCTAGCTGTAGGAGATGCCTTCTTTTAGATTTTTTTTTAAATGGGAGCAGGAAATGCTGCTTCTAGTTGGATGGAGACTAATTCACTTAGACTTAGGAGATTTAGAGCCATAACTATATTTGATATTCAAAATCAGTCCATGGACTCCCTTTGTTGAAGAAGCATCAATTCCAGCTAAAGGCATGACAAGTAGCAACCAGGCCACTGAGGATTTATATGCTCAGTTTTGAAAGTCATTACTCATTGGGTATATTGCTCAGTCTGACTCAAATGAGTGGTAGTAAACATGTGATCAAGATCTCTGTATTGATTTTGCAATGCTGTTAAAACACACTAAAACGTCTACTTTTTTCTAGAAATATATTGTTAGAGGTAAATTGATTTGACAAGCAGCAACTTCAAGTAAATATGCTGCTGTGCTTTTTAGATCACACCGGTGTTCAGCCAGGGGCCACACATGCCTTTTTGTGACATCTGTCTTATTTTCTAACTGAAACTTTCTCTCTTAGTGTCTGCTACAAAGCTGTGTTTTGGTTCTAGAAGAAAAACAAGGCTGATAACACCTGGCAGCGTTGAACAGAGCCAAGGACATTTTAACTCTCAGTTCCTTGTGTCACTGCCAGTGAAGGGGCTGGGGGGGGGGAGGGGTGCAGGGAGCTGGGAGGGGACNATCCCAGCTGGGAGGAGGGGGGGAAGGGGGAAGAGCAAAAGGCTGCGTGGTGTTTTCAGGCCTGCTGGCTCAAACTACAACACAGCTCATATGAAAAGTGTAGAGATTCAATTGTCCATGATATAAGAGGATAAAAGATAAATACAGTAAAACCAAAGATTTTTCAGGTAGAATTTCATCCTGTGGTTTCCAAATGGTGGCCAATGATTCTCTTGTGCCTGGAACATCAGCTTGTATTTTAGTGTTTCTGAGTACAACAGAAGCAGGGAACAGAATTGGAAGCCACCTGTGTTTAGATACGCAGTTGCAGTGATTTGAAGCTTATGCTTCTTGGCCTGAAAGGTAATACAGTCCCATCCCACCTCCTGTTTGAATGACTCATGTAAAGCAAGATCTTCACCCAGATGCAATCCTCTTCTCTGTGGATTTGTCAACATCTGTCCTACAAGGAAGCAACGCTCTGCATTGTTGCAGCATTTGTGAGTAATGTTGGAAGTTCAACCATACTTCTGGTGACGGAAAAGCTGATGACTGAGGTATCTAACACTGTACTGTGATGTTTACCATTTGACCACACTGAGTTAGGTATGCGTGGGCTAAGGAAAATAGAACGATGACTTAGTTAAAAAGCACTAAAGTGCTGGCATATTTCTCAAGTGTGTGTACATAATGCCCACTTCCAGCCCAACCTCTTGGAAGCTGTTTGGCTGCTCTGCAGTCACAGGAGCCTGGAAGAAGATGAGTGGAAGGAAGATAATGGTGGTAAGACAGATGTAAGTGGAAACTGTTGAGTTAGAATACTGCTTCTTGGCCCTTTCTCCTAAGAATACTCCCTGTTTGCCCCCTTTGTTGTACAAATGGGGCAGCAAAATTGCTTCAGACAGATTCTTTGCAATCCCAGGCAAAGTATCTGAAAGTTAAACTATAGACGTCAACAGATTTCACAATCATTTTGACTTACACAACCAATAAGCAGCAATCTCCCACCAAAGTGATGCTTCTCCAAAGAATAGCTGGTCTTAGAGAGAAAGGCACCCCTCCCCCACTGTGGCTGGCCCTTAAATGAGCCCAGGGCAGCCCCACACTGGGTGCACCCCTTTCGGTCACCTGGGGAGCACAGGTACAAACAATTTGCCTGTGCTCCCCAAGGCCAGCCACAGCTCTTACTCCAGGTGCTCAATCACAGATTCAGGCTGTGACCTAGAACTTCTCCTACACCCTTCTTCTTACTCAGCACTGAATCTGGTTTTGAGATGTCATTTTGCTGACTGAATTTACTACTGGACAAAGACTGGCCAAGGAAGATAGATCTTCTAAACTACATGAAAAATAATCTGGAGCCAGCCAAAGAGCGAAAGAGGTGGATCAGTCTCGCCCAGTGGAAGTAATGGCACAACAGCAAATACAGAAGGCATGCATGTTTACAAAATCGGGACATCTTTGGCATAGCTGTTCTGGTTTTTATTCCCCCACTTGTCTTTATCTATTCAAAACTGTGTTTACAGTGGTAAGCATTAAAAATACAATATTCAATAGTGACCAATGTTTGTGCCCTCCAGTATGCAGAGAGGACAGAAGCTCCTCTGAAGGGCTGGCAGCAGTAAAGCTATCATTTATACTGGTTCTTTGTGTGAATGTAGCAGCTGGAGAAAGTCCTCAGCTGGTGTTCTGGAGACTGAAGACTCCAAAAGCGAAAAGCATGGTCATATAATGAGGTTTGTTTCGCTGCATTCCCAACGTGACCAAATTTACTACAAGAATTGAAATCATTTACAGCAAAAGAAAGGCTGTTCTTGTTGCTTTTCATGAGTCAGAGGTATCTCCCTCCTCCTCTCTCTGGAGGCAAGGCTTTCTAGTGATTTGTCTTGGGATAGCACAAGGAAAATTCTCCCTTCCTTTCCAGCCTACTTTAGGCATGACCCAACCTTGCACCATGATTAAAGAGTAGTGTTTTCATGAAGCGTTTGATTTCTGTGCTGAAACTGTTAGCTGTTTCCTTTCAGGATTTTTTTCCCAAAGACATTGGCATACTCCAGAAGTAACAAGATTTGGGCTCTCTGCTGTCTTTTAGCTTGCTCTTGCTTGTTCACTAGCTTTAGACTTCTCTCAGAGTTTTATCAATTCAGTCAAATTAATCCAAAGTAGCAAATGCCGTATCTACCTGTAAATTAGGTGACTTCAAAGATAAGGACATTGCCAAGGCTGGAACAGGAAAGGAACTTGTAGACGTCATTTTGCTTACGCAGGTGAGACATGGATGTCTTAACAGCGATGCATCTGGGGAAGGTTATAGAGACAAGACCTGCTTTGCTGGGTGACATTGACAGACCACGAGTGTTACAGAGAAAGGGGCTGCATCCACCTTGGCCTGTGAGGTGCCTCTCTAAGGGGATGTTCTCCACACTTGGACTTGGGGTAAACCTCTTTTTAGTATTTTGATTGCTTGAAAAGAACAAAACAGCAACAATGTAACGGCAATGTCTTACCTCCAGGGATGTTATTTCTCAATGGGATAAGAAGGTGTAATAGCACCATTTTGATAGAATTACCCACATTTTAACACGCTCACAAGAAGCCCTGCTGCCAACCTCTTAAGTCTCTCAATAGAAAGGCAAAAAGAAAACACTACACGTGCCACGAAAACAAGTACTAGAGAAATGCAGGTTCACTAACTTTGCTGTTACTTATCGTGCATCTTCAAACAGTGAGCTTTAAAAATGATCTCAGAAGAAATGATTGGTTTAAATACACCACTTCTAAAACTTATTAAAAACAGACTAAATATAATTTATTTGTTTCATTGCCAATCTTTTGGAGTTGTTTCAGGATCATCTGAATAAATATCATAGAGCTGAGCTGAAAATATTAATGATTTTAATAATCAGCCCATCTAGTATGAGTCCAAACGGTCCTACTTTGTCCCTCGGTATTGGACTGAGGAGAAATAAGTAATACAGAACAGAAAAGTTACAAGGAGGTGAGATGAAAGAATGAGCATCTGAGAAGTACTGGAAGTTAGAGGGTGTCTCAAAGAAATGGAAGAGAAAAGGGTAATATCTGGGAATCCTTTTATTTTTATTAAAGGTCACCAAATATAGTAACATTTCTATCAGCCTCAGTGCTAGCTGAATTCCATCCACAAGCAGAATGCTCAACTGGTTGTTACCATAATTATGAAGCTTGGTTCCTCTTAGCTACCACTGTTATCTTTTATACTATTAGAACTGACACAAAACTCTCAAAAAGAAAATATGCTTTGTTTTAAGCTACCTCCCTTTGGATCATTTTCTTCAAGATGCTTTTAAATATCAATAAGCAAAAATTTAAAAAAATCTATTATTATTAAAAGTATCAAACTACACTGAACATGAGTGCTGATGTTGTCCATACCCTCTTACAAATAATAGCAGTTTTCAGCATTTGGTTAGCATATGGTCTTACATGAGAGGACTTAAAGAACAGTGCCTGACATAGATTAGACGCCAGCTGAATTTAAAGGTCCACTGGTGCAAATTTTCACAGTCCTGCCAAAGATGGTGACAGCAATTTAGGCTATCAGATGATATAGTCTTTACAGTTCTTAACAGTGCAAAGTGATGAAAGCTGACATGCAATCACCAGGTTTTAATTTCACTATTATAAAATCACTAATTTCACTTTGATGTGCATAATGTGGATTAGATGGGTCCTGCTAGTTCCTGCTAGTTCACATTCTGATGGTTTCTGGGGCACCCACAAATTGTCACAGCTGTTAGTGGTTGGGCTGTTTCTGGATTTCTTATTACTTCTTTCTTATTTATTCTTTCTTATTACTTGTTTCTTATTTCTGGTCAGCTAAACTCCAGGTATACTGCTCTAGTCTAACTTCAGAAACAGGACTTCTTATCCCCATACCTATGTCTCACAAGGGCAAGGCTTCTTCAATTAGAAGATCGTATTAATTCTGTAATAATCTTTTGATTCTGCTCTATCTATGAGCATTTGAAAAACCCGCTACGGAGTTCTGACACTAGTATGTCAGATGGCTAACTAAATACAACCATTTTTGTACACAAAAATCATGAACCGTTTGGATGAGCAGTCACAGAAGCAGCAAAAATGTTGCTCTAATCTATCTTAAATGATCAAATTATGATGTCATAATATTTGTTACATCGTTTATGAGTATAAAAAACAGCAGGATTAATAGCACATCTGCTTAAACTTAGAAATACTGCGGCTGAAAACTGAAGCTGCGCTATAAGCAGTAGAAAAACCTTTGATTTTTCATATATTATCCCAAGAATGTAGAGAAAAATACATTTATACATTTTCCTGCTATTATTTTTACTTGGGCATTTTGTAAAATGTATATGTATATATATATATACAAAAAACTTCTGTGCCTGGAATTCCAATTTACTCCCATGCAATGACTTAGGAAAACTAACCTTTCAGTAACTAAATCTAAGTGTTATACAATCTGCATAACCACAGGCCTCACCAACAGACTGTCGGAGGGCAAATTAAACGTCACTACAAATCACTTCTGCCCAGAAAAAAAAGTGTTACATTTCACAGAGGCCACATGAAGACTGTTGATAAAATCAGGATTGATCCTTATGGTAGTAACTACTGACGAGTTTTCAAAGAAGTCAGTAGAACCGTGCCAGTTACCTCAACACAGAGTTCAGCCCAGAATTTTTAAATATTACTGTGACTTTGGGGTAGCATTAAATAACATTTGCTGACCAAATTTCTTCTCATGAATGCTGAAACTGCTGCAGGCTTCTAATATTCCAGCTAAGAGTAAAATTTCACTATTAGAAAAAGCTTAGAAAATCAACAGCTGTCATATTTTGTAACCAAGATGTGGGACATAAAACTGGAATTTTGTCTTAAAATGAAAAGAAAAAGCTCCTTTTTCTTCCAAAAATTAAGTTCCACAGGTTTACAAAACATATTCAGAAAAAGAAATTATTTCTTTTGGTTCCTTCTATGCCCTAACTTCTGAGGGAAACAAGCATTAAGATAAAAGAACAATTACATTCTGAAAGTCTGCAGAATAGGATTCTGTTTTGGCTTTGTTTGCCTGTTCTACAGATAGTACTTCTTCCCCTACACCTACACAACTGGAGCATCTGTCTGCAGAAAAAATTGGCTTCACTTTATAGCTGAAGCCAGAGGAGCTTCATTTAGAAGGGTGTATCACTATGATGCCATAAGTTTGTTTTTGCTTTGGGGAAGAAGGGCAGGAGTAACAATTACGTGCTCTCTTTCTGGAGCTCAATATACAAGTCCTCATTGTGAACAATAAACGATCACAGACAGCAGACACCTGTGATTTACTAAAGATAAACTGCCTTTGAGCTGTGATACTGTATGTCTGCTAGTGCTCATGCCTGCTGTAGTAAGGCTGAGCATCACCTTTTGGGGAATTTCTCATGCTTTGGCTGAAAACAACTTGACTTTATTAGTAGAGCAAGGGATAAATACAAATACAAAACAATCATTTCTTCATTATGTCCCTCTTTTCAGAAGTTCTTCTGTGTCCAATCGCAATTCAGCACTCAAATACCCTGGCAAGTGAGAAACCCTACAACAAACAAACTTCCCACACTGCTGAAGAAGAGATCTTACTCTTCTGTTATCAAACAAACATTTTGAGGTATGTTTCGTGAAACCAGAATAACATTCACTGTGCAACGGATCAGTAGTGAAGAGCTCTTGCAATTTTGTTCTCTGTCACAGTCTTAAAAAAGTCTGACATATTTTTACTGCATTTACTACAAATCCTGAGGGGGAAGGAAAGGCCTTGGATTTGCAATACAGTAGCTAACAGTGAGAATTTATCTTCCAGGTGCTGTGAGACAGCAAATCAAACTGAGGAACTTGTGAAAGGGAACAATTCCCTCTTGACACAAGCACTGCCATCCTGGGGCAGAAGGCACATCAGCCAGCTCCGAGGACTCAAATCGCTGTTCCCACCCTTGCTCACAGCTGGCTTGCAGCCACTAAGCCTAGAGTGTGGGATGAGCACCCTCCCTGTCTGCAGCTCTCTGCACAGGTACACCCTTAGGCTTCCTGGAAGCACCTTCCAGCTTCCTCAATTTTCAGAGCTCATATAGGCTTATAAATGCCTATAGGGTACTTTTGTCTATGATATTCAGTTCTTATTTCCAAGCTAAGGAATATAAAAATGCAGCAGTGGTCCATTCCTATTTCTCTCATGTTCTGTGCTCTGTCCTGGGAACCTCTGACAAACATGGGGTCAAATACAAATATAGGGTCACTTTGCTTCATTGTGAATCTCAAAGCAGTCACAAAGAATGGGAGAGCTGCACGGCACTGTGCATGCTTTTCGTGGGACACAGGGTTCAGAAGCAGATCACAGTAAGACACTCCTGGAAACTGAAATACGAAGAACATAAATGCCAAATTCATTAAGTCTCAGTACGTCCTTCCGCAAACTCCAGCACAAAACTGAGGCAGGTCTAGTGGTTTTAAAACAGCTTCTACGTGGAAGAGAATTTGGAAGGGAACCCCTGAGATCTCATCCCTTGTGAAGAGCTGCAGAGCACCTCTCGGCCCCCTCCTGTCAGCCACCTCCTGCACACACTCAGCTGCACGATCTGGGATAAGAGATCTGAAAAGCACTTTTAAAGGTCAAGACCAGAAACAAACAGGAGTCAAATCCTTGATTTCTTTTCAGTGACCCATATGCCAGACCAGAGAGCTGGGAAGCACTTCTCAAATACATCCTTCTGTGGTGATGGCAGTGCTTGAGATGTGGTAATTACTCCTTTTGATGAACACAGGACAGTGAAGAAGAATACACTTCTTCTGTATCACCAACTGGCACAATGAGCATCCCTGCATCGCGTAATACAACCACACATGATACGAACACGCACACAAAGCCTATTGCCCTACAGGGCCTGATCTGTCAAGGTGAGTGTAATGCCTCTCTTGGAAGGAATTCTTTAACAAATAGCACTATTGACATCAGTAATTTTACTGTATAGGATGCAGTGCTCATCAGGCTAAGAGTAATGCAGGCTAAGAGATCATTAAATCTATATCTTAGGTAATCGCTCTATTTCTGATAGAAAACATCTTTCTCTAATTCTACTGTTTCACCCTGCTCAGAACTGCACCCCTCAACACTCATTTTCTATTCCCCATAAGACACCAGTCAGCTGAAAAACATCTAAAAATCCACTTGAAACAGAGAATTTCTAAAATTAGAAGAAAAGGCTTCCACCTCAGACTGTTAGAGCAAGTGGGAAAATTTCTTAGAACTGACCATTACACTTTCCAGGGCTGCAACTAATTCCCAGTCTCATCTAATGCTAAAAATGGATTTCAGAATTAGTCAGACTAGGAAAATACACAGTGAGGTGAAACTTGATTCGTGAGCTCATCCCACAGTTAGAGAACAGGAAATGTAAAATAGGCAAGAAGTCTCTGAAAAATGCAAAGTAAAAGTGGAAAGATCAAAAAGGAAACCACAAGAGGGCAGATAGACTACATAATGGATGATGGAATGATTAAATACAGAAGGGAAACAGGGGAAGGTGTCCTATCTCTTCAGGGAGACCCGATTAGGGGAATCAAGTATTTTATGCAGAAGGGTATCAGTTAAGAGCATGAAGGGAATTTTACTTGTTCCACTTAAAGACTATGGAATTTTTAGCACCTGAATAGTGTTTTATCAATGGTCATGGAGACCTGGAGATCCTGCAGCTCTCTGCAGGAACAACTGACACGCAGCTCTGCTCCCACACACTTAGCCTCTCTGGAGGCACTGGCAAGCAATGTGACAATTAAGTCCCTGGTCTTGTGACAGAGATATTTAAATACTCAGCAGCACTGAAATCAGAGCTCAAATGATAGCCTGAGCCTTTGTTCACACACAGGAACCTCACCATTTGTGGGGAAACTAGCTGTGAAAGCGATTACTTGCAGGAGAGAGGTGTACCTGGCTGAGACCATCTGTTACCAGACTTCCTTTATGGACAGCACCATGGTCTTCTTGAAGTCCATCTTAAAATACTCCCTTACTTCAGTGTGGCTCACATTTACCCATACCTGCTTTACTCCTAGAGGGCTACTCAACCAGTGTACAGAAAGTTTTTAGCACCTTGTTGCTTTCTTTAATGCGCTTGAGCTTTGGAGTCCACGCTCTCTCACATTTTGAGTTACGGGACATCCAGATTTGGGGCACTCTTCAGAAGGGAGCATGCCAGTCCCCACTGCTGCTTCAATTGGAGAAATAGCCTTGACCTGCAGCTGTTCTGCTAAGGCAGTGCAGCCATTCTGAAGCTTTCCTCAGAAGGAAACAATGCAACAAATTGGTGCTATGATACAGAGAATAAAGAGTAGGCTCAATTTATAACCTGAAAGATACAAGCAGATGTGCACTTAGCTGTTTCCAGTGTCCCTGATTAGAAAAGCCTAAAACAGCTGCTACTGCTACCAAACAAAGACTCTTCACGTTCATCTTTCGTTAAATGTGGCTATGTTCTCTACATTAAAGCATTACAAAAACATCCCAGTCACATTTCCTATCTGCTACGTAACTTATTGTAAATGTACTTGAGTAATCTGCAAAACTTCTCATTTCAAAGGTTCCCATTTTTTAATGTTCACTCTGCTGTCTTTCATATTCCCTTGAACTTATTACCCTTCTTATCTTAAAGACATACATTAAAAAAAACCACATGCCCATGCTAAAGATCTACCCTAAGTTCTGCTTTAATTCACCAGTTTTCCACTGACTTCAGAGGGAAGGGATCCAATTCCAAAGGAGAAAATAAAGTTCTAAAAAAAAGCCTTTTTGGTGACATTAAAACCTACACTACTTGATGACAGTTCACAATGCTACACAGATGATAACGGGAAGGTAACACGCTCTCAACCACACAAATATTTCCAGCATGACACCGTTTATGGCAGTAACCATGCTAACACCAAAATCTGCAGACAAATTATTTGGAAGGGGTTTGTACTGGGTATAAAAATTGGAACTATCCTCATTGTAATGTGATATCTGTTATCTAGAGAGATCTGAAAACAAGATTACAAACAGTGGAAGAACAGAGTAAGGCTGGATTCTTCCCTATCTCATCAGGTTTTAAATCAATAGCCTTCATGTCATTAGCTATACAATAGCTTAATTAAAAGTCAAATTCGACAGAGAATATTTCAGAATGCAATGCAGCTCAGAATGCAGGGCTGCTGGTTTGCATTCATATGATCCATGCCAGATGATTTGGAATTTCAGTAGATATCACTGTGGCAAGTCTGATGGAACTGATGAAAAATGGTAGATCAAATTAATTGCAGATATTCCAGGGTAATGGAGGACCTAAGGAGTCTGAGATAGTTTGAGCTTGACTAACTGTCAGCAGAACAAAAGCAAGAGCTCCTTGGGATGTTGTTCCTCACACCTTGCTGCCACAGAACCCTTTCATGCAGCAACAGAGCTCAGAAATCACAGCACTGTGCTCTCCTCCCGCATGGAGCACTTCTGAAATGGGAAGGATCCAGAGGGATCTCTCTCGAGCAGTACAGAAAAAAATACCATAACTTCTGATCCCCCATCCAAAAGGACGGGAGAAAAGGAAAGCTTGGAAAGGGACTGGCTTGTGGTCACTTCTTAGCTGACCAGGATTTTACTCAGGAAATGAATTAAGATTTGGATCCAGTCCAAGTTATAGAATATCTGTGGGGAAGCAAATACAGTTTACTAACTGAGCAGTTACATTGGGTACCTTTGTATTTCTTTTCTCTGGTATGGCTGTGACAAGTTTATACACAACACTAATATTCTGTTTCAAATTTCTGCTTTCAGTTGTTCATAATTCTGCTGCAGTTAAAACAATGTTAATTAAGTTGCCTGTGTAATAAATACTAAAAAACGTCAGAATTAACTCTGACCCTCTGTGTATAGCAGAAAACAGGCTATCACATAATATTTTTTCTGTAATTCATTTATTGTATAGAGAAAAAATGAGCTACTCTCTAAGGCACTGGACTGGCTCCAAGAGATCTGCTTCTCCCCCTAACTCTCCCACAAAGATGTCATAAAATATATCATTATGGAGATGTTTTTAGAGGTTTTAGTCAAAGGATCACCTAAGCTTCTTGAAAAAAATCCTAGGACCATCTTTTGCAGCACTTTCATGATTGCTNCCCTATGAGCATCCTCGTGGCCCTCCTCTGGACCCGCCCCAACAGCTCCACATCCTTCTTGTGCTGGGGGCCCATCTGAGTTAACAGGTAAACACTCAACATGGTGAGGGTTTTTTTCAGCCCTTTTGCTTGCTTTGTTGTACATACAGGAAAATAGGGAAATCTTTTCTGTAATAGTTATCAGTTCATAGACCACAAGCTAAAAAGTGTGGAATGACTTAAGCCTGTTGCAGTCTTTTGACATTTACTGAATAAGGCAAACTTGATTTTGAAAGCCTAACATTTTAGCGATTTTTCATATGTTGTCAGGGGTTCTGCCATTTGTAGATGGCTGGGCTTGACCCCAAGATGCTGTCTCATTAGTTGCTTTACCCCTGAACAATCACAGAGCCATTTCTCCCAAATTCTCATGTAAAGATAGAATTGTCTAGCTTTGTTCAGCATGGTAGTTATTAGTGGACAGATATTTTCAAAGAAAAAAATGTTGCTGTTTCCTGTATTTCCTATAATTCTTTTTCCCTCTGCATAATCTCTGACTTCAAGGCTCCTTAAAGTCCCTCATTCATGAGGTGAAGAAATCTTCCTTTAGGGACTAGATTGTACCCCTTGAACTGCTGATCACAGAAAATCCTTCCATCTCAGAGAGTATTCTTAGTACAAATGAAGCATTTGTGCAAGATCCTGCTGAGGAAATCTTTGTTACACAATTTGTAGTGCAACCATTTATCCACGTACACCTCTCGAGCTGCATACAACCCATTCACAAAAGCCCTCAGGTAATGGTTGCAGGATGCATTTTAAAAAAATCTCATTCCTCTGTGAATTAAGGCAAGTATTTTGCCTGTAGGAACAATCCAAACTTATATTCAATATACGAAGCTGTGGCAAACAACACATTCACTTTTATGACTACCAGAAGACTAAGTCATACTTTGTAACAACTTAGTGCTAAAAACTCTTTTTTCTGCTATTGTGTGTCTTATGAAAGAACATCTTCAGACATGAAAAAGACCCTAAAAAACACACCATGCTTCTTTAGACGTTCATGAATTATTCCTTACATTGAGTTGTGAAACAAGGTGAAAATTGGAACTGCATGGACTCCTATATCAGACAGCTTATACTCCTGAAGTGTGAATAAAAAAAATAAAAATAAGATGTAGTGTTTTCCTGTGTTTCTAATGGAGTGTTTTCCTGTGATTCTAGCAGAGTTAGAGTCAGAAATGAATTAAATTTAATCCTGATGTTATATTGCTTGAGTTTACCTAGGTTAGCAATTATTCTACGGAAGCTTTCTGGTAAGGTTTCTGGTTTTTACGTAACCTTCCTTTTTAAAGTTACAGTGAGGCCTACACTGAACAATGTACCATATAATGAATACTGAATTAACTACCTAGTTGAAATGAAAATTTTACTATTTTATAAGTTATTTCATATCGCATATATGCAACACATCACTTTAAAGAAAAGCATGGGACACCCAATTCTAAAAACCATTTACAGAAGACAAATATTTGTAGAAGATCTTGGTTGTGTATCCATGAGGTAGACTGTAAACACAAAAAGGTAAAGTTTGATTTAAAAAAACCCCTGCATTTAACAACAGCAATGCAGAGAATAAATTTAGCACTTACTTACAGATGTTCTGTATTAGGTACTGCAAATGAGGTAGAATTTAATAATCTCAGTCAACCCTACATTATTTATTTGTCTCTTCCCATTCGTTTTAAGAGATGTGATAGCTGGAGAAGCCAAAGCAGAGACTTAACACACCAAGTTTTGAACACTCTGGCATACTCAGCAGAAAGCCCAAAGTTCTGCAGAAGTTAAACTCTTTCCATAAAAGTTTCAGGCATGCAATCAAGGCAGTCACTATGGGAAGATTAGTGCAACAGCTGTACTGCAAATAAATAGAGGACAGTGTTTTCCAGGGATCTGATATCTTGTTAAGATAGTTGTTAAGATGGACCTACACCCACAGAAAAACAATCCTTTGAGTCAGTGAAAGTTTTTTGCTCTGGGCCACGTGTATTTATTCATACAGAAATCAGCAGCTTCCTGCTTTCTTTGAGAAATCTATGCAATAATGGTTGTTCCTGTATCCCCTACTATTTCCTCTCCGACACCAAAAATGCTTAAGTTTTCACACGTGCTTAGGGGACACCAGTCCATTTTCCTCACCTACTCTTTTCATCTATCTCGCAGCAAAAAACTGGACTATTTTCCTCAGCAGTAAAGCTGCAGACTTTAGAAAGTAAAGAAGTTTTGTGTATGCAGTCTATTTGTAAATCCATGCCACAACAATGAAATTTTCACAGAAAATGTATGGGCCAGCAGTTATCTCCAAAATTGCAAGCACAAAATGGAGCCTCATTTAAATCCCAACAAAAACAAAACCAGGCCAAAACTCTAAGGTCTTAAGAGCGTAAAGTGCGTCCTAGAAGAGAGGCTTAAATCTCCTGTTGGTTTTGAATGCTCTGAACGAGTTAGAGAGCCTATTTACAGTAAACTGCAGTTTTTGCTTCTGTCATATTGTCATTCCTAGATGAGAAAAGGAGGGAGGAAAAATGTACTCGACAAATAGTTAAGATCAAAAGCGCATTACTCAATACGTTTATAGTCCTGATTCCATACCAGAGAATCTCATTCACAGATGCATATGCAACAAGAAATAGCCTTAATTCTTTAGAAAGCCTGCCAGGATTTTAGTTTTAAGTTGTACTTGCAGTGAAAACATAAAAGGCAAGGACCTATGCTTACAAAATGTTCAAACTGATATTCTTAGGCCATAGAGCAACCAAAGCTCCCATGGTTTCCAGGGACTACAAGCATGAACAACACTTAAGGAATGTGAAGTATACTGAATGTACTACTTCAGCAGACATCTGAAATAAAATTCCACAGGCTGGCTTTTCCATTGGAAGGAAAAAAGGATTTTCTGAGGGAAAACAGTACTTTGCCAAAGAAGTCTTTCCCTAGTAACTGAAAGGACACCACCACCTGTCTCAGTAACAGACCACTAGATATTCGTTCAGCAGTTGCAACTCCTAACCAGACTTTGAAAAATATTAACTCTGTGTTACGGGGTGTAAACTATTGCTCGTGATTTTTCCTGGGTCAGATTTATTGTACAGTGAATCATAATCCTCTTTTCATTTTTTTGAGACTTTTAAAAACCCTTTCAGGAGAAGGTGATGTATAGAACTGCCTAATTACACAGGCTTAGGATTTGATCAGAGAAAAATGTAATCCATCATTAAAAGCACAAAATTACACAATGACAGAGACTGAAAGGCTCTCTGGCTAGCCCAGTGCCCCCCAAAAGCTATTATATATTCTGCACCATACATGTATTACGTATACATATACACATAGATGCATAAACATACATGGATATGGAGAGGAAAAGGAAAAATAGCTTATATTCCAATGTCATTTGATTAGACTTTCATTTTTAGGTCCCCACTACTTCTATTCAGTTGTTGTCAATGAAAATTTAAATGTAAGAAAACTTAACTTTAAATATTAATTAAAGTATTATTATAATTATAAATAAAAATATTAATAAATTAAATAAATTTAAATTTATTAAAATTAAATAATTTAATTTTATCTGAGGAATAACAAAAGGTAGGTATCTATGGATCTTAAACTGTGGACAAGTATATGGGTGAAAAATCATGCACACTGCAGTTGCTTTTCCCAGTTGAAGGTGGAAAGGTGGAAGCCAGACTTTGAAAACCCTCAAATTATTTAAGAAACCATTAAGTGTTTGGGAAATTAGCATTAACCACACCATTATTCCAGAACACACACAGTGAATGTTCATACAGTCACCACACATAACAAACGAAACCAAAAAAACACCGGTGTTCAGTCATGTGGGCTGGCAGTGACAAGCCAGAGCATTCCCCCGTGGAGAGCAGCCCCCTCTGAAGCTCACTTCCTTCTAAGATAGGATGGCTTCTTGCCTCTGCAGACTGCAGATGAGGTCTGTCCAAAGAGCTTGTTCTCAACTTTGTGGTTAATATCCTTCCAGGAATTATTATCCTGACTACGTGGGACAAATCTTTTCTTAAGTGATATAAATTACCTAGTGTAAAAAGTGGTGAGAACAGTCTTATTCTGGTTCGAGCTGGGCTTATTTCAGTTTGTGTTACATCAACCGCTTTAAGCAAATGAGACCAAGCCATTTCTAACACAAATAGAGTTTTGCAACTGCATAACCTAAGCAGAGCAGTTTCGGACAGATACAATACAGTAGGCTAAAACTTATCAGACTTTCCATATACAAATAAAAATAAAAATGTTTGCGCGTGTGTGTGCATTGGGGAACAAATCTCCATCTTGTTTTTTTTTTTTTCCTTTTTTCTTTTTTTGTGCTATTATCTTTTAGCATAGCAATAAATCAGGCTACTATTCACTGCCTTCATGAAAAAGTCAAGAAATTATCTCTGTTATTTTTCATTTGTTTTTCATCCATACATCTCTTCCATTAATTTTAATGGTACCAGAATAATACTGCAGATATTTGCAGAGGTGCTTGAGGAGATACTGTTAAGTGTTTTCTAGAGGCAGAACTCAGGCTTCTACACATTTTCTTTCCTCATTTTTTCTTTCTTTAATTCCTTTTTCAATTTCTGGTCAAACCAGTAATCTAACCCTCATTCGCTTTAGAAAGAAAAGTCTTCTAAAGAATATTGCACCTTGGCTGGGTATTTACTAATGCCTGTTCCTGTTCAGTGATTATACGAAGATTGTTTGCACAAAGAAGTCTCACTGGCTTGAGCTAAATACAATATAACACAATGTATTTAGGTCAGACCAAATTCCTGGTTGGAAACTTCCAGATAATCTTAAATCTTTAGCTATATAAACTTTAAATACTTCACTGAAATAAAAGCAGTGTCAACACAAAAGCTTGTGCTAAAATAACAAAAGCTAACTTTAAGAAGTTGAGTTTTTGAGCAAATCAGGTCTGGCAAATTCCCTCCATCTAGTTTTACTTTCAGAGAAGGAAGCCTCATATTTGGAAGGAAACACCTCTTCCCACTACTAAAGCTGTGCAGCTGTAACAAATTGCTTCATGAGCGTGCAACCTGATTGCTTTCTTTTGTCTGAGATGAAATTGAAAGAAACAGCTTCAGCTGTAGGTGAACTAATTTTCTCTTTATGGAGATTTAATGATTTTTCCTTCTTGTTTAAAAGGCTTTAAGATCTTGCTGAAGGAATTTTGTCATCACTGAAATTGAAAGTAGGTTCTCAGAGATACAATGACTAAGGTGTGTTTTGCCTACATTTGGCAACACATAAGCATAATTCAACAAAATATATTTGTCATATTTTATATGAATTTATTCATATTTACATACATTGTAAGTTCTACAGCTACCCTTTTTCCTGTACAGAACCACTGAATTGTCTGTTTTGTTGTTCTTTTTTTTTCAGTTTCTTCTAGCCTCTGACATTATTGAGGCCTTCTAATAGAATTATTTCTTGACTCTCCAGTTGATGCTGGAGCAAAGCAACATTGTGTAGGACAGAATTATAAGCTATGATCCCCTCTTCCTGTTAGGTTAAACGGCAGCTTTATCCTTGGAGCACTATGCTGTTGGAAAACCTTGGTGCCACACCAAACAAATAATAAAGCCTACCAAAACCCTATCACAAACAATATAAGCATCTCTGTGTGTATATTTATGCATGTTTTTACACATCCATATATATACACAATATAAAAAGCTGACTTGGAAAACAATTTCCGGAATCCCAAACCTCAAATCCCTGCTCAAACATCATTTGGCTCATATGGGCAAGGAAGAAAAGGTAGTCCTGAAATATAGCCATCTTGGTCAATTAAAAAAAAAAATCAAGGACAAAAGAAGATTCAGTGACCCATGGCTCTAAAGAAGACCGGCTTTCCACAACTCTTTCCTTACACCAGTCAGTCTCAACCTACTTTGAATTCAGGGACCCAAGGGAATCTTTGCGCCACTTGTAATGATTCCAAAGAAAATAATCAAGAAAAAGCAAGGCTTTTGTTCATGCCTCTACTAAAAATCTTAACAGGACTTGTTAACAGAAAAGAACTCAACAACAACTGCTCTAAGCAGTTGGATGTCAACTCAATTTGCTCTAACTCTCATGAGTTGGGGAGTAAATGTCTTAGCAAAGTACAACTTTGGTCATTTGCAGTTTAACAGATCACAACCAACAGCTAAAAATGAGTCCAGAAACCAGAAGGCAGACAATCCAGACCACAAGGAAGACTTCTAATGCATCTCGAAAAGAGAAACTCCTCAGTAAGAAAACCACTGGTTTTTATCCTTTTTTCTACAGTGGCATCAACCTCTGTTTGAGGTAAAGTTTCATAATGGAGAAGTTTATGGGAAAATGACCAGCATGTGTGGCAGACTGCAGAACTAAACAAAGCTGTTGATTTACAACACCTTCGCAATCTTCTTTGTACCAGCTGTCTGCTCCCCTTTGCACTGGGTCCCCTCTCCCACAGGCCCACGTCTTAAGATGAGGTTGCCCAAAAGCAATACATTTAGTCTTGCTATCCTTAAATGGGCAGCACTTAGCTCTGCTGAAAAGAGGGGAAAGGATGAGCAGTTAGGTGTCTAAGAGGGTAATCCAAACCTCCTGAAAACAATAAAACAGAAATCATCATCATCTCTTCTAGCTGTTGTACCACCTTGCTCTTGACTTGACTAAGTCACAACTGCTTGTCCTCACCCATCCTAGGCACTTTCTTCCACTGCTGGTAGAGTCAGTATGGAAATGGAGTACAAAAGATACAGAATGTGTACTCCCAGTGTCCACATATATGTAGTAAATGAAGGGAAACAAGCAGGTACTGCATGAAACTCATTGAGGTAACAAATTTTGGCAACTGGAAATACTCAGCAAGGTGAGAACACAATCATCCAAAGGATTTCTCATTCAGTTTCTTTAGAAAAGAAAACTTCCACTCCTCCTCTGCAAATGAGTATTTCTGGTGGAACTGAATGGCATCACTCACAGAGGAAGGGGCAGCTCTCTTGCAGTGAAAGATAGTCACAGAATTTGGATGAGCAATATTGCTCTGGACTAACTTAACCTGTCCAGCAAAATCAAATCTGTTGATTATGATTATGCAGATGCTGTGGTGACATTTCCCATTTCCAAAGCACGAGAAATCTGGCCTGATTATTCCAGAAATAGATTCAGCTTAGAGCACGGCTGTCCAACCTTTTGGCTTGCCTGGGCTGCATTGAGTGAAGAGGAATTGTCTTGGGCCACAAAGAAAATATATGATATGGTTAATGTATAGAAGAAAAAGATAATAATTTTTAATATTTTTTTAGTAAAGCAACTAAAAAAAGAGAACAACAAAAACATAAAAGTGAGGGGATATTTGACCTTGTTTTTGTGAAACTAATGCATCAATCTGGTTCGGTGGAAGTGGTTGCAGACGCGATTGTTAGTGAGTTCTCAAGGTGTTTGTGAGAGATTTTTGAGGAAATTTCACTCTTCTCATGCTTCATTCTTGCAAATAGTTGTTCACAAATGTACGTACTGCCAAAAAGCGTTGACGTGAATAAGGCGTGATTGTGAATCGAGGGATATTTTTCTCTGGTAAGACAGGTCTTCTAGAAGTCTAGTAAAGAGACATGATCAAATTTTTCTTTGAGTTCAATGTCCGACTATCACTCTATATATTCCATTTGAAAATTTGCAGGTAATGTATTTATGTTGACTGAAAATGGAGTTGCAAATATACCAAAGAATTGATGGTTTTTCTGGAAATCTTGAAACCTATTCTCAAATTCCTTTACCAAAACAGAAAGCAAGGTTGCACATGTTTCACTGTTCACAGGACTGTGTTTAGCCAAAGTATCAAAATGCATAGCATGATTTGCTATGCTATTATTTCTTCCACTTGATCTATCTGTCTGCATCTCCTGTAGACCAAAGAGCTACCCTTCATTTTCGTTTTGATTTGTCCTAGTCTATGGATGGGACACACTCACAGCTAGAGAAATATTGTAACATACACAAGCCTTCTGTGGCCTCCAGAGATCATCCCTATTTCTCTCAGGAGCACAGCCAGGAAGAATGTGGGCTTGCAGAGCCTACTATGGAGTCACCACTGTCCCAAGGAAATGCTGTTCTGAAGAGCCAGGTTGAGCCACCACCATAGCTGTTGCGTAAGATCAAAGGAGCAAATGCAGCCACTGCAGAACTGAGGATGCTGCCTGAGTACTAACAGTCCTTTAAATATGTTTATCAAATAAACCAACATCACAGAGGAGAGAGGAAACAATATTTGGCTCCTGTACTCCCAAGCAGCAGAAACAAAGAAAACTGGAACAAAAGTAAAACAAAGTGAATCATAAATTCCCCACTGCCAATCTTTTGACATTGCAGCTCAGAAAACATTAATGTGGGGAAGCAGTTGTGAACTGCCTATAAATCCATGTAGGTGTGGAACCCCTCTGACTTCAGCTGGGCTTGGTTAAGGGAAGGGGGAAAAGTGATCCATCTGCTTTCTATGATCAGGTCCTGAATCAGTGGTGGAAAACCTGCAGTAGGGAGGCTAGGTATGGCTGCATTTTCACATCAGTCTGAGGGAACCTACTCTTTCTTCTGAAATTCTACCTCAAATGAAAGCTCAGACAACTTTAACAGATTTGTGACAATTCATTTCAGCTGTAAGAGCCCTCTTACTATACATAGTATACTAAATTTGCAGAATTATTGTCCTTGTTTGCATATAAAAACACTCGTTTTCTATGTTTGTACATTGAAAAACCTTTCAGGTTTAACATTTGAGGCACAATAGCTTGTGTGCACTTCCAAGGCAGCACAACGTGAGCATGCAGTTTCTCAAGTTGCAGCTAAGCTGGCGATGTGCCACACAAACCAGCGGACGACAAAGTGTGAACCTGCCAATGCCTTTGAGTACATTTTTACTATCATCACAAGGAGCCACAGCACATCTGTTAAACTTGTAAGAGGCCTCTAATTCTACTCTTTGATAGATTCACACATATCTATATCCAAAACTGTACAAAGTGAAGTAATGAAAATAGAGGAAGAACAACGAATTATCATACGTATGCACTGGTGAACATCCTTCAGAGAAAAGAAATTTTTTATTGAGCTTGCAAGTCTTTCTTTCTTTCTTTTTTTTTTTTGGAGGGGGTGTACAATTCTGGGTGTTCAAGTTATATGCTGAAAGACAGATTGATATGGAAAACAAATTAAGCACAAGTAACCTTAGCACAAACTAAAAGTAAAAAAAATCAAACAAAAAAAAAACTGTTCTGTTTTGTCTCTGTACAGAAGAAAAGCAGGGTTAAGGGTTCTTGTTTCATTATTCCCTTTGCATGACCAGCCATGGTCTAGTTATAGTACAAACACACAGAAAAAGGGAAAAATAACCAAAGACATTGGGCCTTTAATCTGCAGATATACACAGACACTATCACAAAGATACATTTCCATTAAGACTTTTGTAAGAAAGAAACTGAAAACAAGTAGGGCTTTTG
Source organism: Penelope pileata (assembly GCA_013396635.1). Classification (NCBI taxonomy): domain Eukaryota; kingdom Metazoa; phylum Chordata; class Aves; order Galliformes; family Cracidae; genus Penelope; species Penelope pileata. The sequence continues at coordinate 398,307 of WBMW01001216.1, read as the reverse complement.
AAAGACACCTTTTTTCCTTCTATAAAATTCAGTATCTCTATAACCCCAAAATATTGTTTCTTCTTTTACATACTGTAGTTCGAAAAAGTTGTTACTGGACAGTCAGTAAATTGCTTACGCTGAAATAAGGTGAATTTGAAGCATGCAGCTGGCACTAAGTGGTAAGACATTCCAACAGGCTGCCAGTGCTTTATAACATCTTATTAAATTAAAACAAACTTATCCTCTTTTCTTTTAAGTCTTCCTTCATTAAGAGCTCTTGGCATCTAATGGAGAGGCATGTCAGCTTCTTCTGTGTAAGGTAACAAAATCAGAAGATGTTCTGAAGAGTGAGTAATGTCCAAGTTTGTTTCCAAATACTGCATTATGCATAGGCATTTTTTGTTTGTTTGTTTAGAAAACAGACCCATGACTTTCTGAGACTATGATGAGCAGTTGTTTATGTAAAGCAGGAGCTTCCGCAGCTGTTTACAGATGAAATTATGCAAAGCACTGAATACCTAAAATTACACTGCAGATAGTGGGCACACACAAGTCAGAACACACACAAAATGAGTGGGGTTTCAAAGCATCTCAGAGCTTCCAACCCTTATACATTGTTATGCAGATGAAGAACAGGATGAATTCTATGGAAACATACTAACTGTATTTAACCTTACATTAATGATATAACACACACAAAAGGTATTGGAGAAATTCTGAAGCCTTCCCAACTACGCACTCCGCTGAAGGAGAACGGGGAATCCTTGGGCACTCCCAGCAATGGAGATCCACATTTTCTTTGATACAGAGTTGCATCCTTTGCCTAGCACAGCAGACAGCAAATACCACCTTTCAGGAAGTCCTAGATCCCTATTCTTCATCATCTCTCTTGTGTTTCTCTCTTATAAATCCTCGCACAATTTCTCTCCATTCCTTTTTATTTTTTCTTAATATTGTACTATTGACCTGAGAGTTTCTTCAGCTTCGGTTTTTTTTTTTGTTTTTTTTTTTTGTGCAGCACCATCTTAACATTCCATTTTAGTACTTCAAAGATTCTGCTTCTCTTATTTCTGTCCAGTATCTACTTCCAGTGATGCGATGCATTTGTGGATGTGAACAGGTGATTCTAAGTAAAACACATGTAGCAATCTGCTAGGTTGGAGGGGGAAGTCTGTTCATAGATCCTAGGCTGCTACCAGAAAACTACACAAATTTTCACTAGTAGACGTTCTTTTGTTCAGAACCGTAGTGGTGACATTCAGTCCTTGTGATAGATGTAATGATAATGAGCATGTCATTTCTATTGCTGATTTAAGCTGTCACAAGAAATACACATGTATTTCACAGTGATGGTAGTGATTGTGATTCACAATATTTGTGAAACCGCAATTCACAATATTCTTGCAGTTGAGATTCTGAGAGTCTGTTTGCCACAGATTTTTTGAGAGGTTTACTAAGATGGGGTTTTCTTTTATTTGAAAATTGATCTTATTCTGAACACTGCTCTGTTATCTCCTTCCCAATGATGTCAGGCTCCATACTTAGTGATTGCCAAGCCTCCTGCTAACAAAGTTACCCGTCTTTCTACTCTGAGATTGCAAACCATCCCTAGTGCTGTAAGTTGACTTTATACCAAAGCTGCCTTCTCCCTAACCTAATTTAAGGATGTCAGAAAGAGGAGTCTTTTAAGAAAAGGAGAAATTCCCCATGTAGTTGCTTGCACTCCTGCTTGAACACCGGGGATTCTCTGCCCCTCTGCAGTTTTTAGCAAGTAGATTTATGCTGGAATCTATGTCTTGGTGCAGAATTCTCTGTATTGCTGGCATTCTTGGCTCAATTAAGATTTTTTTTTAAATGGGAAATTCTCAGGCTAAAGAAAAGGGAGTCTGTACTGAATTTGCTGGCTCTAAAATACACAGCTCTCTGTGATGAGATCCAGAAGTGAAGGACCCGGGTTTTCTTAGCTAAATTTTGATTTGGGGCAGAAGAATAGGAAGGAAAATGTGAGATGGCACTAAACCACTGCTACATCTCATGTCTTTGCAGATCACTGATGTAAGCCAGAAGAGCCTTAGGATTGCTTTAAATCATCCTGTAACTACAGCATCATAAATGATCTTCAGGTCAAAAGATAAGAGAGTTTGACATTGTCAGTTTTGATGACACTTTCACTCTAAACAAAGAAATGCTTGTTCTATATCTGGGACTATTTTTTCTGAAAATTAGAGTATAATTTTGATACATTTTGGAGTGAAAGTCTTTTTTGACTGGCTTTGTAAATTACTATGTCGGTAGATGCTATGAAATCAGTTACAAGTTGGCTCCTCAATTTAGGAACTGGAACAGGAAAAGGTAAAAATTTCAGTGTGTTTTTGAGATGCTGTGAAAACTACTAAACTGAAATATAACATCATGTAAGCTCCAAATTTCCTGAAGTAGTAAAAACAAGACAAGAAAATTACTATTTTTTTCTAGGTTACAGGTAGCTCAAAATATAGATGCAGCTTTGATCTCCTGTTTATCTGAAGATTTATCCTTCTGAAAATGTGGAAGTCTCCCAAAAAGTTCAACTAAGCAGGATTTCTATCTATTGTTTTGGGGCATCTGGAACTAGTGGGGAATACAGTACTTTCCCAGCTTCGCATTTTATTTTTCCATTGCACCCTGAAGCTACACAGCACACTGCCAAGAGAAAACTAATTCAGCAGTATAAATTAAAAATAGGATTCTCGTGACACAAACTGCATAAATATGTTTTACTTGTATAATGATTCTGCAGCAGTGATATGTCTCTGTTATGAATTCTTCCCAACTCCTGAGATGCATCTCACGATGCCAGTATGCATAGGGGCAGAGAAATAAAATGGTAAAAATTGAAATTGAAAAATGAATGAGTGATTTTCAGGGGAAGGTGCTGCCAACCGTTTCTTTGTAACATCCAGTTATCCTTGAACTATTTTTTCTTTAGGAAAAAAAAAAGTTAGTGTTTCAAGTATGACTTCAATAGCATAACAATCAGGACTGCATTAAGACTGCAATTTTTAAAAGTTTCACATATTCACATCTTTCCTGTGCAAGCCATAACAATGTTCTCAGTAATACTCCACTATTACAAATGCAGTTAAAACCAAGTACTTAAATAAATAACACTGTAAGTAAAGCACTGAACCGAGTATTATGTTTTCCTTGCTATTTGGCAGGGGGTGATATCTTTAACAAAAGCCTTATCACTGTCAGAGTGCCAAGGACAGCAACTACCATTTCCAGGTCCCACCTCTTGTCATCCAGAGTGCACTGGGACAGACCAGTAAGGGACCCAGAACAGCATGAGCAGCCGGTAGCCATCCATCCTCAGGTAGGCCCAGCAGCTATGCTACAGCAATTATTACCATAATGTAACTGCTAAATCATTAGTAAAAATTGGTTATTAGAAAGACCAGCAGTCAAAAATCATTGAGTAAGTTCGAAAAGCCAGAACACCTAAGGAGATAAGGAATCTTTACCAAACCATGACTATGAACCATCGGTTTAAGAAAGAAATTAATTAAAACTCTGAACCTATCTTTATCAAAATGGACTTCAAATGGGGCACACTTAAAGGTACAATGTTAGTGATAAACAGACGCAGACCTAAGGCATGCATTTATCAGCAGGTAGTCATGATCTAGAAACCCACTTGCCCTCAGCCTTGTAATGAGGTCTGAATAGCAGCACATCCGTTTCCTCACATGCAGCCCTGCCCTCAGCTGCGTGTAAGAGCCTGCCTAAGCAGAAGTGACTGCTGAACCAAGGGTCTTAGTGGCCTTCAAATTAACTTCAAAAATAAATAAAGCGAGGCCTACCAGCCATTTAAGCTTTTTCTCAGCTCCATTGATTTAAAGTATCCTTTCAGATAGCTATTATCACCCCTGAAATAGATCTACTCAGCAATTAGCCCTAGCTTGACAAATCATTTGGGTCCAATTTGCATTTATTTCTCCCACAGAACACAACAACAAGGGGGGGGAGTTCTGCATTCCTTCTTCTAGTTTCTTGTGTGAATATCGTCATTTCTATCCTAGTAAAACTTAAATAAAATGATTATTCATAACAAAGATATATTGGTTTTGCATCGTATCAGTAATACCATTTGCAAAAAATTAATCTCTCAAATGCTTAAGGACACACATAGAAGCATGGAAGAGTGTAGTTTGTTGTACCAAAGCTGCTTGTTACCAGAATATAATGTATTTTCCTTGTCTGTAATATACAGAGAGCGATAAAAGAGATCAGCAAATGTAGGATGAGAATAGTTGAGGGTGGGACACTCTTCATTGGGGCTGTTCATGTCCCTGTCATGAACCTGGCCCCTTGTCCCAACACCGCAAATAGGGGCAGAATGCCTTTAACTGTGCTGGGAAGAAAATCCTCCGGACTCTCTGGAATTTAAAAAAATAAATAAATAAAAAAAAAAATACATGGAGAGTGTCCCAGGTGTTTAAATCATAGGGGAAAAAAATGAAGTGGCTTAACTATCAACTTCTAGTGAAGCCTTTAAAGCTGAATATCTACAAAATCAGGCCCTACAGAGCAGGGTGGAATCATTATTGAAAAAAATTACCTACCTGAATTCTTACCCTATGGGATACTGAGTAGCTCCTGACTTTCCAGCTTCTCTCAACTGCTGCAAGAGTTTTCTCCCTAGCTCAAAAGGTCTCAAAAATCCAGAGAATTTAACAAACAATGAATGAAAAGAGACCTGCAGCTGAGTTCGCACATCAGAAAGCAATCATGACATTGTCTATTGTAAGCAGGTGGTTAACCATGGGTATTTATTACTTGATTGCTACAAACTGCCTTCTTTGTAGGTAGCAAGTGCTCTGCTAACAGCAATTAAAAGTCACTGATACCAACCCAATGTCCATCACAGTATTGCTTCATACTAGACTTGCTCATGTGTCTGTTGAACATGGTAGATCAGCCCCATAACATTCTTATATTTAATATACATTCAAATCAATCTTCATTTCCTGCCTTAAGAATCTTGTTTCATAGAATCATAGAATGGTTCAGGTTGGAAGGGACCTCAGAGATCATCTTGTTCCAACCCCCCTGCCATGGGCAGGGACACCTCCCACTAGACCAGGTTGCCCAAAGCCNAGAGGGGCAGAATCACCTCCCTTGACCTGCTGGCCACGCTTCTCTTGATGCAGCCCAGGATCCGGTTGGCCGGTTTGACTTATGCCAGTGACCTACACTGACACAGTGTCTACTCATGGGCAAAGAAAAACACAAAATCTATAGTCCTGATCTTGTTGGCAGTGCAGAGGGCCCATGCTGAAAAAGGCCCATATGTTTGACTGAAAAAGTTGGCTTCCAACAGCTTCTTGCAGAAGACATTCCGTGCCATATTACTTCTCTTCCCCACCCACCATTTGCTGCTCTATGCCTTGATCATATAGGCATGTATTTAATTCCACAGCACTATTCTCCACAACAGCTTGTGTGGTGTGAGCTTCCAGGACTGCAGTCTTAACCAGAAACAACTTCTTTGCTGAGTCAACTCCCAGTGATGACGTTTCTTCAGTTACAGAAAGACAGTGGAGAAATTAAAAGAATGGTTACCTGCAAAGCTGTAGTGCTCAAACCTAGAGGATCAAATGAGAGATGCCTGATATCAACCCCTTCCATATTACTCAAAAAATTACACGTTTTCACACAATGTCTAGCAGCATCAGCTCGCCAATGTTCTAGGCTACAGTTTGACTGCCCTCAACCCTGAGAGCGTTCTGAGGACGATCACGTGTCTGTCACCTATTTCCAACCCCCTCCCCAAAGCGTGAACAGTACAACATTGCAAGCAGTTCTGTGGTTCAGCATCTCATGGCCATGCTAAGTTTGTCTGCAGACACTGGTTACAAACTCCAGCTCTGAGTGTTGAAGTAAAAGGTTTCTTCACGCGCTATTTTTTTTCTGGAAGATAGGGCTTGTTAAGAGAAAATATTAAGTGCAATTGGAAGTGATGAAATATCACAAAAATACTAAAATGAATGCATAAGAAAATGACTAAAATAACCTAAACTTTAGGTCCTAAAGGATAAAGCTTGCTTTGTCACCACGAATGACAGGCTCTGTGATGATAGGGCGCTATGAACTTAAACCAGGATCTTTCCTGCTTTTTTATGGTGGGAAGTGGGCAGACGCCCATCTTTCCACCCACTGGCCATCCTCTTGCACTTTCAGACTTGGCTCCCCTTTAGCTCCTGCAGCAACCTCAGGAACATCCCCACTTGCATCCCGGTTACCAAAACAGATGTGGATCTGCCTGTTCTTATGCACATGCTTAATTTTCTAGCGATGAGAACAGTCTGGGGCTGCTAGCTGCCAGTGGGACCGGTACAATTATTTACGTCTATACAATTAACAGAGCTCTATGCAGATTTTGAGGGTTTTTTTTAGTCACGCTTTGGCTCAAAATCATTAATAGCATTGTAGGACTGTATAAACACGGGAAAAGACGTAAAAAATTAACAGGAGTGGGGTGAAAAATAGAATGAGCCTTCCTGACATGTGCTCTTTTTTTTTTTTTTCCGTTTCAATTTTAAATAAAGCTGTCTGTGAATTTGAGCCTAGGGAGACCTTCATTAAAACCAATTAATCAGCCAGCCTCTCCGCTGAATAGCTTTCTGGAGACAAAAACTCACAACACGTTTTCAGAGCCCGGCGCCCGACTCCCGCGGGCTGCGGCTGCCGGACCAGGCCCGGGGCCGGGCCGGGTCAGCACGGCCCCGGGGCGCCCCCG